>OX101753.1:126034825-126391823 GCA_944452675.1 Tachina lurida | reverse complement strand
ACGACGAGTTGAATCACCTGCTTCGCTCTCTGAATCATGTTTATGAATCATGCTGTTTAGACTACTCATTCGTGCTTCGTGTGCAGCGTGCCAATTTAGTGCTTTTCGTACTAGATTTAGAGTTTTTTAATTCATAACAGTGCGGAATTTTTCAAATTGTTGCTTAAAAAAAGGCACTAAATTGGTGCTTTTCACCTTTGATTTTAGTGCGTTTTGCGAATCTACTAAATATTAATTTGTTAAAGTGTGGTGGCTTTATTTTCACTTTCCAAAAACTATCTGCTTTCACCCCTTTTAAACATGCGAAGTTTCCTTTGCAGAATGTTAATTCAGCTGGGTGAAATACGAAGGAAGAAAAACTTTCGATTTCATAGTGAGAAAAAATATATTTCTAGAAATTACAGAGGATACCACGTTGGAAACACGTTATAAAATAACTTAATTACAATAATCTAATTACTAACCACTGAGGGAAGCAATGTATTGCTTTCTTGATAACGAAAGCTTTCAAAAATGCTTCTGAAAAGTACTAACGTAAGGCTCTCTAACAAAGTGGACAGAAGTAAAAAAATGTAAACCAGTAACTTTTGCATCTGAATACACAAAAACTACACATTATTACTTCTGTAAAACGAACTAGTAAAGCAAAAAATGAATGGCTTTTTGGAAACTGAATGCATTGCTTCTAGCTGTCTCACAAAAACTCTTCTGAAAAGCGGTAATTTTTGCTGGGATGGTGAAATTGAAGAAATGGAACGAAGTATCAGAAATTTAAGGATACATAAATGGAAAAATTTGCTCAGAAGTGATCAATTTTGGGATTGAAGTTTATAATTATAGAAATTCAACTAATCATAATCCATTTCTAATACTGTCAATATTTCCTCTAAGACTATTAACATAACCATGTTCAAATGTTGAAGTAGAAATAACTTTTAGCGCTTATATCTATTTTAAAAGTAAGTAAGAAATACAATAATGATTTTATAAATCAAATTGTTTCATTCATATAAAATACGGTCTAAAAAGAAAAGGCTTATGATGTTCAGTAACTCGTTTCTGTAATTCTCGCATCGTAAAATTTCTCACATGAAGTGTGAAACACAAAATTCCATCGTTTCTCGATTTGTGAAAAAAGTGTTTCTGTATTTGAATGTGAAAACAGACAACACTGAATCTGTTTTTACTGGAATATTTCCAGTAATCGAGTGTCAAATGAAAACAAAAGTCACAAAAATATTATTTCAATAACAAAAAAATAATAATTTTAAAGAAAAATAAAATTTTATAATGAACATGAATATAAAGTGAATGTAAAATGCTTGAAATAAGTTTTTTCTAGCAACTGTCTCTATTATAGAAAACTCCACAAAAAAATTGTAAATAAATATAATGATATCGACTCCTTAATAATAATTTTAGTTCAATAATTCGTTGCATATCTTTTCAACTAGTTTATTATTCATATTTTCATGTTTCATGTTTCTGTACAAATTTTGTTGTTCTCGCACCAATTTAAAATGCGAGTTATTTAGACGGTTCTTGCGAGAAACTTTTCACAGAATATTGTTACAGAAACACCCTTTCTCACATCCTTCCAATAATTGCTGGAAATTTATATAAATGACAGATAGTTTTCGCAAAGTAAATATACAGAAACACTTAGTGAGAAAAGCCATTTTGTGTTTCAATTTACACTGTTTTTGTTACGATTCCCTTGTTTCATGCGGGAAATTTTACGATGCGAGAAATACAGAAACGAGCTACAGAATGTAACATACTGAAAGAAATGAAACTGCATTTCCTGAAACGAGGATATAATTCTCGTTGATACTATTTTCTTAAAATAATACACCATAATTGCAGTGTACTGCCAAAGGAACTTCAATTATTTTCCTACTCATATTCTACTTATACGCAAAATCGAAATATGGCTCGATATAATTGAAATTATTACAAAAACCTATGAAATGTAGTAAATTTAAAATTGTAGTTAACTTAAATTTTTAATTTCTACTCATTCAATACATATATAATTATCCATGTGGGCTTTCTCTGTATTGAAAATAAATAGATAAATATAAAAATATAAATAAAAAATATATTGCATTTAGTGCTTTTTTATGAACACACAGTGATTTTTGCTCTGAAAAAGTAGGCATCATTGTCCGCGTGGCATTTTTTTATGTATATTCACACAAACATACGTATCATACGCACGTGTATACATGCATACATACTTACATAAATTCGATTCAAGCAAAATCTTGTTTTTGAAGGCATCTCTATATTTTCTTCTTATTTTTCCTTTTTATATTATTCATAACTTAATTAAATTTATTTATATTAAACTCTCATCTATGTTTTTTTGGCTTGTTTTCATTTGTTTACAAACACACACATACACATATACCTATTTTGTTTTGATAGCTAGTTCAGATAAAGTGGCGATTAACTGCGATAAAAGTTAGAGAAGATACCAATTTTACGTGCTTCGAAAGTAGATTCATATTGAATCTACTTGATTCGCTCTCATAATTTTGTATGGCGAAGCAAGTGGATTCGGTCATGATTGGGGCGTGAAGCATGAATAGAGAGCGAAGCACGTACCGTCTAAACATAGTATAAGCCGGCTAACAGCCGCCACCGGCCATAAACAATATATTAATTTAATCGTGCGCCGCTAGAAAAGATAATAATGGGAAATAAATGGAAACGTTTTGAAATATTTGCGGCGAATTTGACATTATCATATAATATAATTTTATTGCATTGTATTTAACACATTAAGTTTTTTGTATACCATGTTCACACTTATGTTTTTAAAAATGTTTAATACGTGTTCACTCTTATATTTTTAAACATTTTTAAGACGAGTTTTCTAAGAACTAAACACACCCGTTCAGATTATATTTGAGATGATTATTGTTGACGTTTTGTGAATAAATAAATTATTGTGTTTGTAAGAAATTTCGAACAATTATGCTTTTTGTTTGCTTTATTACTTTTAAACAACACATGTTTTTGTAAATAATGTAATATTTTTTAAGCAATTATTGTGTTCCAAATAATTTTTTTAACGTGCCGTAATTTAATAACAACACAAAGTTGCCAGAGTTATCAAAAACGCACGTGTTTATCGATGAACTTAAATTTAAAACTTGTTATCTGAGATGCTTAACAAAACAAGTCAATGTATGGTAAAACATCAAAAAATTGTTGTGTTTAAGCTCCTAAAGACGAATAGGACGTTAAACACATAAGTGTTAACAAAGTATTATATAGCTAAGTAGCAATTGCTATAACCGGGTGTCCTAAGACACCTCTCTTCTTTTTTTGGTAAAATAAATAATTTTTTTTATAAATATTACTTTAATAACAAATTTTATGCATTTTAAAAGTTTTTATGTTGATAATATATCATTAAACATTTGTCTTTAAAGATAACAATATTTTAATACTAGTATGAAATAAAAATCGAAAGAATTTTTGTCATTTATTTTTAAGTTGATGTTAGAGAATTTATACTGAAAACAATAACTAAATATGAAAACTTGTTTTTGTTTTCAATATAAATGTTTTGCTATAATCTAAATCAAAACGAATGTACATATCTGTGGACTTTTAGCACTATCGCTTAAGTTGCTTCACGAACATTTTAGATTCACTTTCATACAAATAAGCTGCAAAAACGTTATTGTGTTGTTAAATATATCTATTAACGTTTTTTTAATTGCGATTGACCAACAAGTATCCATTACGGTTGTTACATATACCAAGCATTGCCTATTTTTTTAATCAATTTCGTCACTACTATGACAACGATAATAAGGCTGAACATGTCGAAAAATTAAAAGAAATGTATACACAATTCTAATCAAATTCTATAAATTACGTCTAATGATCACATTTTTGTAAGCACATACACTAACCGCAGTATTCATAAAAAAATTTAGGTTTATTACAGGTTTATTTGACAAATTTCCCAAAGAAATACGTCAAATAAGCGCTTAATAAGCCTAAAATATTTTTTATGAATATACCACTAAAAGTTTGCCTGAGCACTTGAACAGTATTTTTGTTCTACTGAAAAATTCAATTAAATTCATACATAAGTTGTTTTCTGCAAGTTCAACAGATACATATGTAGTCCTACGTTCGCTAAGAGGAGTATGGTTATTTAGTGTGCTGTCCTTCTACTCTGCAACTCGAATAAAACTATAATTGAGTCGAACTCATTCAGTCGGTCGTTTTTGACACAAACCTTTGATCAAACCCATGTAATTTAAATAGGGCAAAATTTCTCGTGGAATTTTATTCATAATTGCCCTTATAATATAGAATAAGACGCAATAAATTTGTCAAACTTATGAATTTTCCAAATGTTATTTTCCTTCCAAAGCTCATATGCTTCTTTTCGTTTTCAAAATAATTCTTAGTTGTTTATTGTATCACCTTTGATGAAAATAACCGTGGGAAAGTAGTTAATTTATTTTGCAGTTGTTGCTAATTTATAAGAAATATGTCACGAATAGTCATTAAATTGTTAAAACTGCACGTATAAAATTGTATGGGACTTTTAAATATTATAAAAAATACCATCAAATCAACGAAAATTTTAATCTATAAAGTTTTTTATATGAAAATTGCTAAGAAATCCCGAAAAAGAAATCCCGGGATTGAATTTTACAAATCCCGGGATTCGGCATTAGCCAAATCCCGAAAATCCCGGGATTTCCGGGATCGGGATTTCTCGTTTGGCATCCCTAGTACATACATATGTATGTAGTAAAATATTATTTTTATGAAATAAAAAACCTGTTGAAGTACAGAGTAAAAGTAATAAAAGAAACATTTTTTGTTGGGGTAAGAATAAGATAAATTTGGCGTTTCTAGCAAGCTTTCCCGTTGCAAGTCATTTATTTTAGGAACGTGTTGTATCATCATAATTAGGGTTGTTATCTTCCAATTTGGAAAAAAGGACAGCCACGGAAAAAAAATCCGGACTTTTCCATATAACTACATAAAAATAGGATAAATAAAATTAAAAAAAAATTTTCCAACAAAAAACAAAATTTTGAGCCATTAAGGTATTTTGTGACATCGCAATAGTGTGTGCTAGTGGCAACGTTTGCCATTTCCGATTTTTTTCGTTGTGTGGTATTGATTTTAATATAAAAAGCATGATATGAACGGTGGTGCATACATTTTGAAATTGACACCATAAAATGACGACACAAGAAATGCCAGATGTGTACGAGTATCAATTCAAAACTTGAAATTGTTACCGTTTGCAAAAACTTTTAAGAACTCTACAGCACATGGAATTTCGAAATGAAACAAAATATAAACTCTTATTCCCTTATGCAAAAACGATTGTTAAAGTTAAAACATACTTTAAAACCGGTTTTGCCATACAAAATTCGTTTGTTAAACCAACTTTAAGTTTAACAATCGTTTTTGCATAAGGGGGTTCGTCCTCGTCCATACTACAGTGAAACATTTGCTGCAAAACTTTTGAGTTTGTTGATGAACGGGGAAAGAGGAATGGAAAAGGGTACTTTGTTTCATGTACAAGCAGTTCTTGTTGAGTATGTCATTCTCGTCTCATTCTTATGAGAAATACATACATATATGAGAAAATGTATTAAGCTGAAAATCAAAAACTTCACAGTGTGGACCCGAACGCAGTTTCAAAAGAGAAATCTAAAATGTTTCGCAGCTAATGTTTCACTGTATGGACGAGGGCTTAACAGCCTTATGCATAACGAAAAACTTGGCATGAAGTTAGCATAAGTGAAGAACTATACTAATATTGTTTTAATCCACTATTAAATACCAGCTTGATTTTTTGGTGTAAAATTGTGTGTGGCAAAACTCGTTAAGACCATGTTAAATTGTGTCATTTCATGGCAGTTTTTCGTTATGCATAATACTATAATTAAATAAAAGTAGAAGTTTGGACTCTTTTTAACCGACTACAAAAAAAAAAAAAAAAAAGGAGGAGGTTATCAATTCCTCTATATTTTTTTTTGGCGGTGTTACTTCATAACTCGGTACATTTTAGACCGATTGTAAAATTTTTTTATTGTCTGAGCTTCCCATTGGTCATATTGCTAAAAAAATGGGCGGGGACACGCCCAAACATATTTTATATTTAATTTTACGATATTCTACTTATTTGATAGCTGCGAAACCTATCAAAAACCTTTGGGTCTTGTAATTACCCAAATTGAAAGTTGAAAAAATGGGTGGGGTTACGCCCACTAAAACTTATTATAATATTTCACGAGGTTCTACTTAACCCAATTTTACGAAACGTACCACACACCTTGAGCTCTAAAACAGACACAATCCTCCACTTAAAAAAATGGGCGAAGTCACGCCCATTATAATTTAATATTTTATTTTAAGTGATTCTACTTTAGCGATTTTTATAAGACTTAACCGGCACCCTGAACTCTTAAAAACACACAATCTTACATTTAAAAAATGGGCGGAGGCACGCCCAATAAAACTTAATTTTATATTTCACTACTTCTTTTTATCTTATTTTATCAGACCTTTGTATTGAAGTCGGTTTTTTTGGCAGAATTATTTTTATTAACAAAACGGACAATTAAAGGCTGAACTAAAATTTATGATTTTTCGTGACACCAATTTTTTCGACGACATATGACAAAAAAAGAGGACAGTGTCCGAGAAAACAGGTGGTGAAGGAAGAGATAGAGGAAAGCTTCATTTTCTTTACAACTCTGTTTTTTGCACGTTTTTAATAAGGCAGTGTTGCATCGCCTCTGATGTTAAACGAGGCTTATTAATTTTTTGAAGCTGTGTTTTTGTAACCATTTTATTGGTTATTTTACTTCGCCGATAATTTTGCTACACAATACCGACGAAGGAGGGCGCTCTGAGGTTACATTAGGATTAGTATCTTTGTGACTATGCCTTCATCACTTGAACTTTTCCTACAACAACTGATACAAAGGGATAATAATGCACATCAGAAAAATGCGTGGTGTTGTTATTGAATGGCTGTTGGATACAGGGATTGAACCCAGGACCTTCGGTTTTGTAATCAACGTGCTAACTATTTCAGCCAAGAAGAACTTTTTTCCCATAACTGTTAATTAAAAATAATTATTAAGTTTTCGATCCATTTTATTTCAAGAAAATCCGTTCATCGGGCCTTAAGACAATCTCAATATACAGCGAGCTATCTTCCACATATGTATTTTTTGAAGACCTAATGAGCAAGAAACAAATTTCAATTAGAAATTAAATTTTTTCTTAAAATTTGTACGAATACATATCATTTAAACTGTTTGGAATTTAAAATATTTTAGCATACCAGAAAAGGAAAAAGTCAAGTTGTGCATGCCAATGCTACGATTACAATTTATATTTTTGCGCAATGATAGATTTCTAACAAGAGCCAAGAGAGCAGTACGTCGTCAGCCGGAGCCCCTGTTAGTCAGTTCCTATAAAGGACACATTAAAGCCATCAATTCACTTGTTTTTATAAATCTCCCCAAAATACTAATAACGTAAGTTAATTTTTAATTGATAATTAAGATAATGTGGGTGTTGGTGTTGGAGTGGGTGTGTAATTATAGTAATTTTTCTTAGAGGAAGCCACGATTTTTCGTGCCGTTTGTGGTCATTAGGTGGACGATATTTGGGTACCTTAGGCACGCCATTGCCTTGGAAGAAACTATCGCCATTTGAGCCAGTGTCAGAATTAAATACTCGTTATCGCATACCACCTGATATTAAAAAAGTGGCCAGTTCTACAACTATGAAAGTATATTTACTTTATAAAACATTTAAATATTTTGATTATTACAATTAATTAAACAATTTCAAGGTTATATCAGGAGAGCAACATGAAGATGTTAAATTAGTTTTGAAAGAAACCGAGCAAGATGCCATAAATACTGCCGACGAGGAAGAAACTTTACATTTGTATGGTAAACCATTGAGTGAACCCATTCTGGGTAAACATTTCGAGTTGCCTGGAACCAGTGTTGTGCCACCTCTAATAGATGTGGATATAACGGCGTCTTATATACCAATCTATACACACTTGAAAATACATGAAGCTTCAAGTTTGGAAAGGCCTAAAACTCCCCCCACAATTCGACGTTTAGTACGGGAAAGTTATATGGAGTTTTATAAGGCCACAACTGATGAAAGCGAACGTACAAAATATGAGACGAGCTTAGAGGATGCAAACTTGGTAAAGTCAGAGAGAAAGTCGGCTCCTAAAACTTCAATTGTTTTTATTTCTCATGAAAATCAGAATTAGTTTAAAAAAATTGTATATAAATGCAATTATTTAAAAGAAATACGAGCATGTACAATCATAAATATTTAGCGTTCCCATAGAAGAAATAAATTAAATATACAAAATAATACCCCTTATTGTGAATGGCGTTGTCGACTTCACATCAAGACTACAGTAAATATTGTCGTCACCTGTCGACTCTTTATCGGCAACAATTGGCTCTTATTGACAATCTTTTATTAATCTCTAAGGCTTTGTAAGTTAATGGAGCATGTTAATTGTAGTCAATTGTTGTCGACAAAGAGTAGACAAGTGACAATTTTTACTATCGTCTTCAATATCTGAAATTAATTTAGTATATACGATTTTAAACACATCAATGGAGCCATTCTTTATATTTGGAGAATGAGATATTTACTCGGATTCGGTTTACAGAACATGGTCGATTATTTTATTTCGCACATTTAAAATTGTTATCATAGTATGTATGTTTTCTTGGTGTGCCGCCTAATTTTGAATTTTTTAAAAGTGTGCCCCAACAGAAAAAAGGTTGGGAATAACTGGTCTAATGTATGAAGACAGTTTCGTTGGAATCATTTGAGTAGAAGCGTATATAAAACTGGTCGCGACCTCTAGTACCGCCAACACCTGATTAGTAGGAATCGGTTATAGAAAAGTGCAAAATATATGTATTAAATTGCTTAAAAGGTAAATTTTATCAGACAAAACCAAAATTTTCCCCATCAATTAATAACGGAGTCTTGAACAAGGTCAAAAAACTCACTCCATGCCGCCACATAAAGGGTGTTTTTTTATAGAGTGACACAAGTTTAAATCATAATAAAACAAGGAAATATATTTTTAATATCAATGAAATTGGAAAGAAAATGTTATGAAATTAATGTTTAAATATAATTTCTATCATATGGCCGCCACGGCTGGCGCGTAGAATGCGCAATCTTTAACACCGATTTTCAACAACTTTTCGCAGCATTTGCGGCCGTATTTCGCCGAATGTTGATTTCCAGGTGTTCAATTGTTTGTGGTTTATCAACGTAGAGAAGTGACTCAACCTAACTCTAAAGAAAATAATCCAATGTGGTTAAATCACACCATCTTGGTGGCCAACTAATTGGGCCATTAAGTGAAATTATTTTTTCATCAAAAGTTTCTTTGAGTAAATCAATTGTTGGGCCCACTGTGTGGCATGTGGTTCCGTCTTGTTGGAACCACATATCAGCAAGATTATTGCCACGTAATTTAGGTACAAAAAAATTTCGAATCATGTTCCTATACCGTTCACCATTGACAGTAACATTGTGACCATCATCGTTTTTGCAGACATATGGGCCAATGACTCCGCCAGCCCATAAAGCGCACCAAACAGTAATTTTCAGTGGATGTAATGGTGTTTCGACAAAAGCTTGTAGATTCTCCTCACTCCAAATGCGACAATTCTGCCAAGTCAAAGTTATGACACACTAAAAAAACACCCTTTACTTCCAATTTAACATCCTGCAAATGAATCAATTGCTGCCATAGGTTGGGTTTTACAGATTGTCAATTGCTCAAGAATCAGCTCTTTAATTAGATCTCATTGTGATACCGAGAGGGAAGGAGTTCTGAATAAAAGTTGACCCTTCTGATGTCACGTCCATGTAACCACTAATTACTAATGAAAAACTGTTTGATTCAGTCACGTATTTAGTCCTAGTTTATACTATGGAAGTCTTATTGCTAAGCTGATTAGTGTGTTAGGAGAGAGGGACGAGGGAAAGGAAACGTTTCCGTTCCCAACGTCTCTCTCTCTCTCTCAAACTAATCAGCTTAGCAGTAAGACTTGCATAGTGTAAACTAGGACTTATTAAATTAAACAGTTTCATACATAACTAATGGACAATTTTATAGAATCCAACATAATTGGGAACTGTTTAAATCAATAAATACATGTCGGAATCAAACATTTTTTCATTAGTAATTAGTGGTTACGCTCCTTTTGGGCAGATGGCACACAGATGTAAACCCGGCCATACACTGCATTTTCAATGGTAAAAGATTGCTAGGATAATCCGTGGTCGCAATACATTTAAAATAGACTCTTAAGCTGAGTCCCATACATAAGAATTGTGTTTATGTAGGTTAGGTTAGGCTAACAAGTTGCCGAGGAGAGAGAAAGTGTTCGGCTTACTTGGGTTCATTTAATTCAGAGTTCAACCTAAATTAGAGCGTCAAGCGTTGCGCTAGCAGCGGGGTACGTATTTTCAGTATATTTAAACGTATAAAATATTATTGGAATGCACTGAAAATGCGTACCCTGCTGCTAAAGCAACGCTTGACGCTCTATTTTAGGTTGGACTCCTATGTTATATGTGATGGAGAGATCGATAGAGTAAAGAATAAATAAGAGATGGGCTCAGAAAAAAAGGAGAGGAGGTTTAGAGAGGAAGATTTCGAGAAAGATCCGCTTATAAGCGTGCTAAAATTTCAGCAGCTGGAGTTATCGGTTGAGCCATCCACTACTTCTAATATGGAATAGAGGTCCGTAAGGTCAAACACTTATAGCTCCGAAAGGCCACTGAAAACCACCTTTCTTAAAGCGCGAAATCTTTGGTGTTCAAGTGCAGGTGGATTATTGTCTCCTCTCCCTCTTCACATAGATAGCGATGTCATAGATGGGAGTTCCGTCCTCTTAGCATGAGGGATAACTGCCGCTATGGTTCGTATCTTTGTTCGCGGGAAATTAAGTAACATTTAGGTCCTTTTTTCCCCAAATGCCGCAGAAGTTGTCAATGTCTCCGTCCTGAAGCATAGTTCCTCTCTTTGCTAGTTTGTCTGCTGTTCATCACATCATTCATCACATCGTTCCCATTTCCTATCACACAGTGTAGGGTGTGATATTGTAATCGCCCTCTCCTTTATGTATTGAGTACATCTAAAATATACTCTGAAACCGAGTCCCATACATAAGAGTTGTGTTCCATTTTCACTCGAATATACTGATGTAATTGTTGTACAAAAATAGTAGGGAGTTTATATCATTACCTTAATATAGAAAGGCCCTAACTTGATATTTTTTTGAAATTGAAATTTTTGCATTTTTCGATACATTAGAATATATAAAATTGGATATTTTTTAAACCATTTAAAAACTGGGTACTGATTTCTGCTTTAAAAAAAAAAAGCCTCATGGGCCCAGTTATTGAAATGAATTGCAATAAATAAATAAAACAAACATAACAAAAATTAAAAATTTAAAAAACCCCCGAATATATCTAGAGAAGATGTGATATCTTCTAAACGGCTGGACCGATTTTCTTGAGTCATATCTAAGAACCATCTCGATCAAGTCACCTTTCAAACAGAGAAAATTATATCGAAATCGGTCCAGTCGTTTGGTCTGTACGTGGACACGGACAGACACACATATACACAGCTATACAGATACAAAGATACACAGACGCACACTACAAACTTATAACACCTCTTTTTTTAGCAAATTTATTCTCTATTCATATTTGGGATATACATCTATCTCAATTGAACCATCTGTTGTTTCACCACTGTTCAATAAAAAGATATTTGGTGGATGTTAAGCCGTGATTTGTGATTGATGCAGGATGCCTTAACTATTCATTCTTTTATTGCTATTTCCGTACAAAATATGATACAACTGTTATACACGTACAATTGGTGTAACCACAAACTAGAGGATGGCGTTGGTTGAAGTAGTTGACTACAAAACTAAAGGCCCCGAAGCCCGGTCTTGGACAGTTATTAAATAACACCACGCATTTTTCTGATGTACATTAGTGTCCCTTTGTATCAGTTGTTGTAGGAAAAGAAGACATGGACACTGGTCACTAAACTACACCGTGAGTAGCAAAATTATCGGCGAAGTAAAATAACAAATAAATTGGCTACAAAAATTTAATACGCCTCAATGACACCAGAGGCGCTGCAAACTGCATTATTAAAAACGTGCAAAAAAGCAGAGTTGTAAAAGAATGAAGCTCTATGAAGCCCTTTCACCCTCTCACACTATATTTTCTTCAACTCACAGGTAGCACAAACGTATTGGACCCAATCGAACTGTACTCTAAATTTCACCCATTCCAATTATTAATTTGCTCTATTACTTTATTATATTATGTTCTGTGCAAAAACGATTTTTAAGCTTCACCTTCTTTGCAATACCAAAAGGTGGCTTACTTTACTTTTGTATTGATAATTGGTAATAGAGAAATGTATTAACACCAGAACAGGAACCAAAAACTTTTGCGCTGATAGCCTCATATATTGATAAGATTCTCAGCTTTCAGAGCTAAACATAAGGAGAACATAATATATATAATAATTAAATATATAAAACTTTTTATTTTCTTTATTTAATATAATGTACTACACATACTTAATTAATTTTGAATAGTATTGTGAATGTATCATCTATATATAATTTTTTAATAAATTATGATAAATATAGTGCTTAATATTAAATTGTTACTACACATCGTATAAAAAAAGGTCCTAGTAATTGGTGGTGCTTAGTGAACATAATCATACTTGCAATAACAATCCATTTCCACATAACTAATGTGTTACTATTTCTGTAAGAAGCTGCAAGCATCAAACATTTGGCCAGCTATGTGCAGATAGGGTGATTCTTTTCTTTTTAAAAAGGATATTGTGTAGATAACTAGATTAGTCAAGGCAATAATGTCGATTTCGTGAGGCTCACACTGAGTTATTTGCTGAGCTGAAGAGATGTTTGTAGTTGAGCGCTGTTGTAAGAAGAATATTCAGAATATTGGTTGAGTTTTCAATATGAAGTAATCATCTTCGATTGAATTGAATATTTAAAATAATTTTCATGTTTATTTTGATTATATTACACATACATACGAGTCGTATGTACTTACAATTTTATCTAAATAACCCAGCAGTTGGTGGCCAACGGAAGCCACTTTCAAAAAGACCTTTTGAGAAGTATCCATATACAGATTTAAACGCCTGCCAGCTATTTCCAAAAGCATATGTCCGATAAAATCATCTTCTCTCAGACTTTTCAACATATTTTCGGCATTTGCATCGAATCCATGGGCATATAAGTCCACAATCTGAGAAGGATTTTTGTTGTTCAATTCTCTGTCATTTATATGAATAAATTATACAAACCTGTCTTCTTCTTAAAGGCAGTCTATCCAGTGACCAGCTATCTGCCAATTGATAAATTTTCGCCATATATTCCTCATGTTCCTGAACAAATAATCGTTCTAAATCTTCTCGTATTAAATCCATAGAAGCTGTAACAACTTTACATAGAAAATCACAGCGCTGCTGTTGCAGTACTTGATCTGGTTGCGGCAGAACGTATGTTAATTCTTTATTTATATCACCAAAGAAGGCTTTATTACTCATGGCATCAAATAAAGTATTTAAAGGCTTTGGTACTTTTAATTGAAAAAACGCTATAAAGTTTAACACAGCCGTTAGTTCATAGTGCAGCTTAAGCTGTTCCGTTATAGCGTGGTGCTGTTGCAAAGCAATAAATTGCAACGGCAATGGACCATCGGCTAAATTTATTTCAAACTGCAGCTCCAATTTATCATGACTCAAAGATTGTTCAAAATGTTTAATGAATTCTAAGCATAATTCCAAAAATTCCGGTACACACGATGCCGACATATCAATGTCCTGTTGGCACATTTTGTCTTTGGGCAAACGACCGACTTTATGTATTAATTTTGCTGTAGATTGTAGGGGATATTTTAACGTCGCTTGCCACAACATACAGCAAAAACCATGTTTTAAAGCATAATCAGAGGCCTTGAATTGTTTGAAACATACGAGTGCTGCCCTAAAGTGTTCTAGACTAGTTAGATTTTTGCTCCAATATATCATATAATGCCATGCCATAAGGCTTAGAAGCACACCGGATTCTAAGCTGAATGGAAAATGTTTTCTTAACAACGCTAATTTGATTAGCACCGAGTCATCTTGTTGAATAGTTCGTTTTTCGATATTTTCTGTGGCCTGATTTGTATTGAAGTCTTTTGTGCTGTTTGTTTGGTCATCTGTAGTTTCTTCCACTATTTCCGCTCTATCGATTTCAATTACTTTTGCAGGATGTATCCTAGTGTTGATTAGCCATTTGGCTGTAAGATCGGTAACAATGCCCTTTCCACCGCTAACAATAAATTTTAAACTACAATTGGGTATTTCGTAGGGAACTTCAGGCATAACCGGCTCCAAACTTATTATAGGATATCTAGATAGAAGGATAAAGCAAAAGAATGTTTACAATATTGTTGAAATGTTGCAGCATGTTGGCAGGCATTTTAAGGGGGATGGGATAAAAATTACGTATTGAGGATACCAAGGCATATTCAAACAGGGACCGGAAATAATCTCCCTTATCGTGGTTAGCGTATTTCGACTGCGACTACGACGGTTTTGTAATAGATTAAAGAAAATGGCAAAATTTTTCTTTAATCAAGAACAAAATGTCGTAGTCGAAAAATCGAAAGTTTTCGATAGTTTAAAAAACTTTATCGAAGTTGTATGGTTCTCGTATATGTATATACATATTTATTTACACTAAAAATTTGAAACAAAATATATTTACACAAAACAAAGCTAAATTAAATAGAATATTATTTGTTAGTTTAATAAATAACAAAAATAATATAATCGTATGAAAAATAAGTGAGATCAGCGGAAGAAATTTTCCAGTCATTCAGTGCTTTTTGTTTATGAAATGCAACATATTTACATTTTTGTTTTTTGTGGTGTATCATTTACTGTCGATAGTGACTAAAAAATATCGATTGTTTTTAAATATTAATCGATGGCAGAATTAAAACATCGATAGTCACAAAAAAATTAACGGCCTAGAAATCGTTCGATCGACAACTTATATTGCAAACAACAATAACTTTAGAAAATTTATTGTTGTTTGCAATACAAGTTGTCGATCGAACGATTTCTCGTGACATCGTGGGCCAGGCCGTAACTATCGATAGTGCCATCGATAGTTTTCCACCCCCTAGTTCTGTGTTTTGTTTTCAAATTAATTATTTGAAAAATATCTGAAAAAGCAAAACTGAAAAATTTGCATTTCTTTATTTAATAACAAAAATTAAAAATTTAAAAAACATCCGATATATCTAGAAACGATGTGACATCTTCTAAACGGCTGGACCGATTTTCTTCAAACATGGTTAAGAACCATCTCGATCAAGTCACCTTTCAAACGGAGAAACTAAATCAAAATCGGTCGAGCCGTTTGGGCTGTACGTGGACACGGACAGACACAGATACAGAGACATAAACTACAAACTTATAACACCCCTTTTTTGGTCGGGGGTTAAAAAATATGAAAAAAAGAAAGCATATTTTCTTAATTTTTTTTCATTCAGCCACATACATATGTACATACATAAATTAAATTTTATTGTCAAAGAATTTTTGTTTGTTTCTGATGATTATGATCAGGCTGGCGTTGAAAAAATAAAATAAATAATGAGATAAAAAATCACATACTCTAATATGGCTCCCAATATAGCAATATCTTCCAGTTTTCCAATTAAAAGACCCCATTGTGCTTCATCGTGTGATATTCGTTCCCAACGATCGTTTTCTTCTGTTTGTGAGTTTTCATCGCAAGAGCCCTTCAAAATAGAAATTTTTTTCATTAATAAGCTGCAGCTATAGCTAGGAAAAAAATAAACATATGTACATATGTATGTATACATATATGTATACACGCACCTCTCTATATTCTCTTCTTAAATTTGAGGCAACAGTTTTACAAACTATAGCTACCAACAAGCCCAAGGATTTTTGACTTTCCAATAAAAGCTCGCGGACATATTGCCACCAGAGAGAAATGGAATTATAAGCATAATTATTGACCACATCACCAGCTAATTCACATATGCTTTTAACCATAGCAGCTAAACGTGACATATCATCCACAACTTCATCGCTTGAATGCAAAAAATTTCAAGTGTTACTTACGGCTTTAGTTACTATGAAAACTATGTATGTACTTACCAATTGTTGTAAGTAAAAGGTTTCTCTAACCAGTAATACAAAGCTAATACCAATAGATCTTGGCAGGGTATTAAAGATTTTTCGGCAGCCATTTTGAATTCTTCAATACAAGAGTCATGCTGAAAAAATTTATTAAATAATTTCCCACTGACTTCTCCAAAATATTTAGATTTTTCTGCCCACAATGGTATGCGATCGATTTGATCTATTTGAAAGAGATTAAGAAAATCGACAAAATCATAAACATCGTCTAACTCAGCTCCAAAAGAAACGCCTTTTACTGTTGAATCACAGTACACTTCGGGTGACTTTTGTTTTAGCACAAATGAGTCACTCAAAAGTAAAACCAATTGCTGTATTATCACCAAATCGCTGTCGCTTATCTCTAGTAGATCTATGTGTTCTGTTTTTTGTGGCGCCTTCATTTCCATATAAAATATACACAACCGTTTATAGTTTTGTACTGTAACATGAAATTGTCTAAATTCATCTAAATTTTTAACATTATATTTTTCGGGATCTTTCATTTGTTGTCGGAGCGTTAAATCAAAAGCATTTATTATTGACTGGAATACATGAGCTTGCAGTTGTTTACTTTTTAGCAACATTTCCAAACACTGTTGTCTTACTGCTATCGTTTGAAAATCAGCTGCAGTTGAGGTAATTTCTTCAATATTAAATTTTGTGGAATCAGTAGAACGTAAATGATTTTTGAGACGTCTCAAGAGATGGATATCTTTTGCCGTCGCAGAATTGGTTGTGCTTAAGGCATAATGGAAAGGAATTTGTATTTCTTTAACGCTGGCATCACTGGGATCGAGGAAAAGGCAGGCATTAATATTTGCACGGACTTTACTGTCGGATGAGAGGCCTTTGCAAAAAAAGTTTCAAAATTATATTAATTAGAAGGTACACACATACATACTTATATGCGTATGTACATATATGTACGTATGCATACTAAGATCTAGATCAGAGACCTGCAAATTTCATGCTTTTTGATGATTTATTCATACATTAAAATTTTTACTCACATTTAATCACGTACAAAACATTCAACGTTCAATAAAATCAGCGTCGTAGTAATATCTGTTCGTTGGAGTGATGTGAGTGTAGCGATCGAACATGTTTAAATCAATTCACTCACCATACCAGAAATATTTTATGCACATTTAATCATGCAACAAAACTCAATGTTGAATTTAATCAGCATCGTACAAACGAACGCATCGTTTGAATAATTGTAAGTGGAGTGTTCGAACTGGTTTTATTCAAACTTCTACGTGAACAAGCGATGACGTTGAATAAAATCAAAGTAGTAAAGTTCGTTCAATTTATTTTAAAACACACACACATAAACGTGTCAAACAGGGATGGAAAATTGTAGGTTTGTATTTGTTCCAATTATAAAAAAAGGTGCAAAATTTTTTTAAGTATTAACAACTAACTGGCATATTCATAAAAAATATTTTAGGTTTATGAAGCGCTTATTTGACGTAATTCTATGGGAAATTTGCCAAATAAACCTGTAATAAACCTAAAATATTTTTTTATGAATATGTCGGTAAATCTTCAAAAGAACTTACATAAGGGGAACTCATTTAACCTGTTATATACCTCTTGAAGTTTAACCTTCTTGTTTTCAAAAAAGTATTTGATGCTTATTTAGAGCTGATTTAACAACTTTATTTACGATAGTTGTCGAAAGACCTTTATTAATATGTAAGTACATATATTTTATAAACAAGGCTGTTAAAATTGTTAACATAAATTTTGGGTAGTAAATTGCCTGTTCAAAACTTTTAAAATACATTTTTTTTATAACATCACAACCTGCGAAGCGATTAGCTTGTTTGCGGAAAACACCCAGGGTCTATGGCGGGAATCGAACCCACGACCTCTGGACTGAGAGGCTAGCATCGCTACCACTCAGCCACAGGGGCACCCTAACGTTAACGATAATTTACGTACAAAAACATATTTTTCAATATTAAAATAACATTCTCCCAAAAACTTTAGTTTTTGTCGCTTACGATTAAGTCGAAAATAGGGCTCAATATTTCAAACATAAATTCTGTTAAGTTAATTAACAAAAATTAGCTTTTGTATTGAAAATCCTCCTCAAATTTTATTTTAAAATGCATTATTTTAACAATTAATCTCAGAAATTTATATAACATTTTTTTTCTCTAATATTTTTCAAAAAGTTCGTAGCGAGTAGCTCTATTAGACAGTTTCTTTAATTTTACCATCCCTGATATAAAACACCCAACTTAAGTATGATTATTTTACCAATCACCCGTTGCAGGTCACTGATCTAGATAAAATAATATTTAACGAGAATAAAAAATTATAAAAAAAAACAAATAAATGATGAAAAATTATTATATCTACTCGTATATACGGGCCTGATCTATTGCAAATCGTTTCGATTCAATTAATAGCCAACTTTTTCATTTTGCTATTTACGTCTCATTAAATTAATTCTGGGAGTTTAATTTAGCGGGAAAGCACTTCTAAAATTTAATTGCATTTTTTTGAATCATTCGTATTTCTGTAAACTATGTACGTATGTATGTATTACATGGAAAGCCATTATTATAAAATAGATAAATAAAAACGTTGGAAATGATGTTATTATGGTGCCAAAATCGATTATTTACGATCGTAAATAGTCACTTTCCGTCAAAAAAACGAAGTCCAAAAAATGTGTCGCTTAAGCTATTTTAGCGGTTATGGCTCGTTATCTTAATTTTAGCTTAAGTCGACTTAGGGACTTTTTCCTATCTGCACAAATTTCACTATATGAAATTTAAAAAACCTAAAATTGAGAGTGTTTATTTTTGGAAATCTTTCTCGGGGTTGTCAAGTCGGTTTTGCTGATTATCGGTTTTGTAAACCAATATTGGATTCATTTGGTGTTATGAAAACAAGTCGGTTTTGTTAGTTTTGAATACAAATATGTTCGATGTTCGAATCAAATTTTTTATGTTTTTGTTTCATTGTTTACGGCTTCTAATGCAAGTTTTTGTTTGAAAATTTTGTCAGTTATGGTATTTACGCTAAAATATTCTTATGCAAATATTCTTTAACTCTAATAAGGGTGAAATTTGGAATAAATCACGCAATATTGGAAGCAATCAATAAACTAAAATTGCTTAAACTAGCTAAAACTGTGAGAGAAAAGCAAAATACTACGAAAATTCGCAAAAGCTTGCAAAAATTTTAAATGTTAAGCTTTTAAGTAAAAATGAATGAAGAAATCCAAAAACTTTGGAAAAAATTACATCTTTTGCAAAAATAACAGAAATTTGCGAAAAATTGCAAAATTTTAAACAAGCCATAATTTTATTAAAAAGGGCTATAACTCTAAATAATGCTAAAAAAATCTGTACAAAACGCGAAAATGGAAAAAATTCGCAAAAACTTGCTAACAGCTGAATAATAGCAAAGTCTAATAGCGAAAACTGTTAAGAAACAGAATACTGACAAAAACTCGATTTTATCGCGATCATTGCGAAAATTCGCGAGAAGTTGCAAAATGGGAAACAAGCCTTAAAATTGATATAAGTCTTCAAAACTGTTAAAAATGTTATAATCTCGGAAATAACGCGAACAATCGCAAATTCGCGAAAAAATCCTAGATCATATATCAAATTATCAACTTTAATTTGGTTGAATATTCGCTAAAAATCAAACTGTTGAAAAAAAGATATGAAAAATGGCGCTTTTAGCCTTTTTATTTATTTTCAATTAAAAAAGAAGACAGCTGTAAGCTGCTTGGTTTATATCCAATAACAAAGCGATAACATTGGTTTCTATGACACCTAAAACCGACACTAGACATAGTTTGAACAAAAATCCGACAACATGGGATTTCATGACACCAAAGTATTTTTTTGTCGGTTTCTAATCCAATTCCGAGAACCCAATCTTTTCTATGACACCCCTGTCTATTTAAATTTAATGGATTTACATAATATAATTGTTTTGTTAACGTAATTAATTTTGCTCCCATATTTTTTTTTTAATAATTTTTATCGGAATGACTTAATCAAAACGATTTTATATGAATAACTTTTTCCAATAAAATTAACCGAACAATTTATGCTAATAACTTTTTTGTCGTAGTTTACTTTTTATACCCACTGTGAAGATTTCCCATACAAAACAAAATCTTCTTCATCACCAGATGATTTTGTCAGAATCTTTTTTTTTTTACCCGATAAGCGTATACAAATTTTGTATGTGTTTTGGGCCTAATTTTGTAAAAAAACAACGTCTACGATGCCAATTTTTGTATGTGTTTTGTTTTTGTAATTAACATTTTTCCATATAAAATTTGTTTTTAACCCCCGACCAAAAAAGGGGTGTTATAAGTTTGTAGTGTGTGTCTGTGTGTCTGTCCGTGTCCACGTACAGCCCAAACGGCTGGACCGATTTTGATTTAGTTTTCTCTGTTTGAAAGGTGACTTGATCGAGATGGTTCTTAACCATGTTTGAAGAAAATTGGTCCAGCCACTTAGAAGATGTCACATCTTTTCTAGATATATCGGGGGTTTTTAAAATTTTTAATTTTTGTTGTTTTATTTAAAGCCGTTTTTTTTCAAAATTGTACTAAAAAAATAAACCGATGTTTATAAAAAGGTGTGTGAATTAGATACGTTGCAGTTGCTTGGTTGCGGTTTAAGATATGTTTCAGTCAACTATTTTTGTTTTGGAAAACGAAATCTTGATAAATGTAAACGAAAGATTGTTATAAACGGTATAGATTTATATAAAGATTTCAATTGAAATCTACTAGATTTCGTGCAAGAGTAAATAATTGCCCTATAATGTCTGTTGTCCTACTAACATGCATATGAACATATTTTCCCAAATAAATTTACCTAACAATCCATGGGTATTATAGGCCAACATTCCACTCTTGCTAACTGTGAAAGCAGCTACCTTTGGCCCATACTGCAAAGGCCATATTTCTAAACAGCCTAGACGAGGAGCATAAATCACCAAAAATAAAGCTTTTCTACGTGAACTTTGAACGCCTTTCAGTGTTTTCTCTTTAACAGGAACGAAGGCACACTGAGCATCTCGATAGCCTTTCCAAACTCTTAGAATAATAGATTTTTGGGTATCCACTAACATAACTCTGTCCAAGTTATCCACAACAGCTGCCAAACGTCCGGATGGTGCAATAGCTATTGTATGACCATCACGTTTGCCGTCAAAGAAACGACATTTAGAACGCATTTTCAGTTCTCTTCCAGGCGAAATATTAGGTTGCTCTTCTGGTGATGGCGTTGGGGGAGGACCACGTCCAAAGATATTACCCAAAATATTACGATAGGCCATACCAATCACATCTTTGGCTACTTCACCCAAAGAAATTGATTTATAGCCTTCTTCAGCAAGATAAAAAGCTAGATAGGGTTCGGCACCTACTCCCAGCACAGTTGAACTTTGCATGGTAGTCGAAGAAACACGTGCATAATAGCCATTTGATATACATTTCTCTACAAAGTGATCGAAAACAGACGGCAACTGGTTCGAGTCAATAACAGCATCGTTAATGACAGTATCACAATCACGTGAAGGAAATATGAATTTTTGATACATTAAGACGTCTGCTGTTTCGTCCAAAGTTTGTATAGAGGAAGATGCAGTTGAACTGCGTCCCATTGTGCGATTAAGATTGCTGCGCAAATTGTTTAAATGAGGTATTAGGTCGAAACCTTTAAGTGTACAAATACATTGGTCGTAAATAATGTAAATAAAAGCTTCTGCTTCGGAATGTCTGGGTGGTGTATGGGCTTTAATGCAATGGACAGGATCTTCGTGGTACCTGCAAGAGAATAGTTATATAAATATAGATTGTAAATTTACAAATGCTGGAAAATTCATAAATTACATTTGGGAATATATTTTAACACCCGAATCTGTATAGAAAACAACCATGCCGGAACTAAGTCCCAAAGCTATGCAAGTCCATTCGGCGCCAGTTGCAACGTCTCGTCCAAACATGGGTAAGCATATTATTGCTGTGACAATTTGGTTGGGATTTTCCAATTCACCGCACCAGCTCAGGGTATAAGTAGACACTTGATTTTTATTGTCCCAGCACGAACTTAACAGGGCCAATTTCTCGCCAAGGGCTAAGGCAATCACCTCGCCCGTGGGTGAAATGGCATAATTAATGCCATTCAACCAATTTTCATCTGGAAACAAAATAAATGTGCACATACACGTATACAGATTTATGCATTTATTTACTAAACTTGATTTTTGTATATATATTTATGTATATATATTTATGCCTTACCATGTCCTAGTCCGAAGTATTCTTGAGCTATTCGAAAATCTTTTATATTGCCAAAAGTTTTAACTTCGCACGCCATAATGATGTGAGAAACTTGTGTTTAATTATTTGAGTATTGTTTTAGTTATCTTTTTTCAATTAAATTTTGCATGCAAGTAAAGTTATTATTGCAAAAATATTTATCTGTAATTTTGCTTTTCTTTCTTTGTTTACGTATTAATTTACGCACAGCTGTTGGGTCAGCTGAAGCTAATAAGTTGAGGTTTTGCGTACTAAATTTCTGCCAGCGACATCCGGTAGTCAAGAGTTGAGACAAAAGTTCACAAATCAAGGTTGCCACAGGGAAACAAGTTATTTGTTAAAAGCGACATCTATATTTCAATAGCAAAGGAATACTAAATTTTATATCCGCCTTAGTACATCCATCAGCTCTTTTTTCGATAGTAGGAAGTTTTTATGCCGAGTACACACAATGACATTTTGTGACATCGTTATACTGTGTCCTAGTGGTAACGTTTGTCATTTCCGATATTTTTCGTTTTCCATATAAAAAACATAATGGGAACGGCATTGCACACATTTTAAAAATGACACTACAAAATGACACAAGACACAAGAAATGCCAGATACATATGTACAGGGCATTAGTATGCCGTGTACATATTTATTTATTTATTTCGTTGACTTGAGTATCACAATCAGGTATGATTTTTTCTTGAGGGCGAATGCTCGTGGGTGGAAATTTGCATGCATATGATCGTTTCTCTATCAAAAATACCATTTGCGGTTAACAATTAAAGCTTTTTTAAACAGGGTCACATTGGAATTTTTTCATGATTTATTATTATTTAATTCCATGAAAGTATTTACATAGTGTTATATTACATTTTGTCGCTTGGAATAACAATTGTGTTATTCTGTAACTTTTTTTTAACGGTATTACGCAGCTGATTTTTGTCGATAAAATTAACAACACATAAATTATTGTCGCTTAAATAACGATACAGCTGACATTAACCTACAGCGAATATCGTTAAAAATGTTACTTTTGTTTTTATTTATTTTTTTTAAAGCGAAGCGATTTGATTTTCTGCAGAAAACACCCAGGGTCTATGGCGGGAATCGAACCCACGATCTCTGCACTGAGAGGTTAGCAAATAAGTTAGTGAATCGCACTGTTGGTTATAGCTTTGCTGCTTAGTTATAATAAAATTATATTACGAGTATATGATGATGTCAAATTCGCTGCAAATATTTTAAAACGTTTCCATTTATTTCCCATTATTTTCTTTTCTAGCGGCGTACGATTAAATGAATGTATTGTTTGTGGCCGGTGACGGCTGTTAGCCGCTTTACAACCGATCGGCTGTGTTCTCTGGTCATGTGCAAAGCAAAAACAAATTGAGCAATCGTTCTCATTGTTTTTGTTTTGTTTTTGTTTCATTCACTTCAAAGAACGAAAAAAAAAAACATAATCAAACAATTTGTTTCGTTTATTTTCGTACATTTACAAGTACAAAGAAATCAAAACAAAAATAAATTTAGAACTGTAATAGTGTCGATTATTTTTGTTACGAAAATCACGTCCTAACTCATTTACCGCCCAATAAATAGCAAAGCTATAAAAGTCGTTAAACATCTCTGGGCTGAAGAACAACCCTCGCGTCATCGTAATTATTTCTTAAAGTTTCAGTTAGCCGACTGTAATGTAATGTAACTGCAACGTAGGAAACAGCTGATCGATATTTTTATATGAAAAGTAGGTTGCGTTACATTACATCTCTATAACCTTTATCGATCAGCTGTTTCCTACGTTGCAGCTACATTACATTACAGTCGGGTAAAGGCTCAGTTACTCGACTGTAATGTAAAGCAACCGCTGATCGATATTATGTGAAAAGTAATGCAAATGGTTATTGAGATGTAATGTAACGTAACCTACTTTTCATATAAAAGTATCGATCAGCTGTTTCCTACGTTGCAGTTACTTTACATTACAGTCGGGTAACTGAGCCTTTAGACTTTAAGTGACGTCAGGTGTTTGGCCTTCGATAGTTTTTCGTCTCGCTCGCGCTGGTTGACTGATCCGCCTTTAAGGCTCAGTTACCCGACTGTAATGTAAAGTAACTGTAACAATAGGAAACAGCTGATCGATATTGTTATGTGAAAAGTAATGAAAATGATTATAGGAATGTAATGTAACGTAACCTACATTTCATATAAAAATATCGATCACTTGTTTCCTACGTTGCAGTTACTTTACATTACAGCCTTAAGGCTCAGTTAAACAAAAGTCAAACTTTATATTGAAAAATATATATTTTTATGTTAGCTCGTTTTTAACCCCGACCAAAAAAAGGGGTGTTATAAGTTTGTAATGTGTGTCTGTGTATCTGTGTGTCTGTCCGTGTCCACGTACAGCCCAAACGGCTGGACCGATTTTGATTTAGTTTTCTCTGTTTGAAAGGCGACTTGATCTAGAAGGTTCTTAATTATGTTTGAAGAAAATCGGTCCAGCCGCTTAGAAGATATCACATCTTTTCTAGATATATCGGGGGTTTTTAAAATTTTTAATTTTTGTTATTCTATATGGAATTTGACATTTGTTATAATAAAAATATATCAGGTGTAGACGTAGGGTTAAACATTGTCTATATATTTAGACTTCTGATGATTGGGCTAAGCAGCAATGAAATATGTATATAGACAATGCTTAACCATCAGAAAATACATTTCAATTATTATTATTTAACCGCCGACCAAAAAAAAGGGGAGTTATAAGTTTGTAGTGTGTGTCTGTGTATCTGCGTGTCTGTCCATGTCCACGTACAGCCCAAATGGCTGGACCGATTTTGACTTAGTTTTTTCTGTTTGAAAGGTGACTTGATCGAGAAGGTTCTTAACTATGTTTGAAGAAAATCGGTCCAGACGTTTAGAAGATATCACATCTTTTCTAGATATAACGGGGGTTTTTAAAATTTTTAATTTTTGTTATTATTCTAACTCTCTGATTTCTAAATTTGTGTAAAATTAACAACTTCATTTAAACTAATGAAATGACTTACATAAATATTTACATTTATATTTAACACTAATAATAATAATAATAATAATAGTTCTTGACATAATCGCTTTTTACAAAAAATATCCATAGGCATATTTTAATCATTATTCAGCTTGAACGCCACTATCAACGTAGTCCATTAATAATATGGCCGACTCTAGAGGCAAAAGCCGACAATATCTATTAATATGGTACCAATAGGAGGGCACAGTTATTTCAATATGTTCTGATCGCTGAGCCTGAACAATTTGTGCAGCGACTTCTTTGGGGTCCAACAAACCAAATATCGAAGGGAATCGCACTTTGGCATTCTTGCATAAGCCTGTGTTAGTCATGTAGGGGCAGATAGTGGTAGTTTTAATCTATTGATTAAAAAGAAAAAATTTTTTGGATTATATTTTAAAACTACATACTATGTAGATCGTGTCTTACCAAGTTCTTATAAGGGCCACTTCTTAGCTCAGTGTATAACGATTCCATTAGACCTCTGACAGCAAATTTTGTAGCAGAGTATGGCACCAAATTGGGAAGTCCCACCAAACCAGATATTGAAGACATTGCAACAATATGACCACGATTTTGTTCTTTCATATGAGGTAAAAATGCTTCCAGTGTCCAAAAGTGTGAAAACACATTGATATCGAATGTCTTTCGTATATCTTCTGCTGTTTGTTTTTCCAAGGGATTAATGGGCATAATTCCAGCATTATTGATTAAAATGGATACTGGTCCTACTTCTTCTTTAACCTTGTTGGCTAAATTTAAGACAGCCTCGCGATCTGTGACATTACATCTATGTACATACGTGTGTGTATGTATGTAAAATGTATGTATATGCATATTGTATAAAAGTATTATATGTATGTATGTAGATATGTAAGTATAAAAGTGATCTTACGTGTAACTAAAAATGGCTCCTTTATTAAGTCTTCTAGCTGTTTTAACAGTATCATCATTAGATTTTGCATTCACATCAACACATACCACTGTACTATAGTGTGCTGTATAATGCAAAGCCAATTCGCGACCAATCCCATGACCTGCTCCTGTAATCTAAAGATAATTATGCTTTTTATTAAAAAAAAATTATATTTCGTTTCTGTTTAGGAAACTCATCCAATAGACTGCATCTAAAAAATTCTTGAAAAAAGCTAAATAAAACTCAAAAAAAAAAGTATTTGCTTTTTACTTAAAAATCTCTTTTAAAACCCACAATATATACATTAGGGGTATAACCAATTTTTTTGGCATAGTACCATGAGGTCAACCATGTCCTAGTAACCTCAAAAATCATAATCTTTTGTAATTTTTCTCAAAAAAGTTCACGCACCAATTGGTTTTTCTAAACCAATGAAAGACATTTTGGAACACTTAAAGCACCGACTTGAACTACCAAAAATATTATTTTACATAATCTAAAATTATTTCGAGGTCTTCTTAATGCATTGTTGAATATTCATAATTTTATACGGTGATTGTTATTTATTTTTTGTTTTAAATAAACATATTATTATATTAACTCCATCGCGATTGATGTGTGAACTTTTTTGATCGTAGCGAAAAAATAAATATACGTTGCCTTATAGTTTTTTATGCTCTATCGGACTTTGCTATGCCAATTTAGATATTTTAAAAAATTGTTAAAAAGTTATATCCCTAATGTACATACATGTGTATGTGTTTTTTTTTGTATTTCTAATAAAATTTTTGAGTAAAATGCAAAAAGGCGTAACTAACAAAAATATAATTTTACATGAGAAGCAAAAAGTAAACAAACTTGCTGTTAAGTCCCCTCGTTTTTTAACCAACTTCAAAAAAAGGAGGGTGACACGCCCACAATTTTTTTTATTTGATTTTATGATATTCTGCTTATTTGATTGCTGCGAAACATAGCAAAAACCTTTGGTTCTTGCAATTACACAATTTAAAAGTTGAAAAAATGGGCGGGTCTACGCCCATTACAATCTGTTAGTATATTTCACGTGCTTCTACTCAACCGATTTTTACGAAACTTGCCACACACCTTGAGCTCAAAAATAGACACAATCTTCCATTTGAAGTCACGCCCATTAAAATTTAATATTTAATTTTAAGTGGTTCTGCTGTACCGATTTCTACACATACCCTGAGCTCTGAAAAACACAAAATCTTGCATATAAAAAATTGGCGGGAGCACGCCCATCAAAATTTAATTTTATATCCCATACATTTTTTTCGAAAATGTTCTATCAAATCTTTGCATTGAAGTCGGTTTGTTTTTGAAAGAATTATGTTAATAACAGAGTAATTTTTGATCGCAGAAGTGTAAAATTTGGTAAAAACATGCAGTTTAGTGGCATAATAATCAATCAAAAATTCAATTTTGAATTTTCTGTTAGTTACGCCTTTTTGCATTTTAGCTAACGAAATACTTTTTTTTATTCACACTACTAAGCAAGGGCAAACACTAAGCAACGACAAACAAAAAATTAATACTTATGCATTAAACACATTCACCACAGCAAGCTACCGACTACCAAATGTCAAGGATATAATACACATGTTTATATGGGAATGATTCTTTTGAAGACAGCAAAATATATGAAAGTGGCAATACTGAACTATGTATTTGTACTTGAATATTGCATTAAACACATTCACCACAGCACGCTACACGAACACACGGCTTCAAATGCCGCCAGCAGCATTTGGCGCCTCGTAGCCAGCTACTTAATTATTTTGGAGACGGCAGCAGCACCATCTGCAGCTGATATTCAAGTACAAATACATAGTTCAGTATTGCCACTTTCATATATTTTGCATTTATAAAAATTAATTTTTCTTTTAAAATGTACTTATATCACGTAAAAGTACAAAAATTAATCAATTTATTCTTTACATAAATTTTTGGATATTGTTTCTGCTAAATAATATGAAATAATTGTACGATATCATTCATTCAGCATTTTGTATTACAATGGTAACACTGCATTTGCTCATTGTAGCCAAAGAAATAGAAATTAGTTTAATTGGAGTACAACGACAAAATCAGCATAGACAACAACCTGTCGCCGTGTTGTCTTGCTGTCTTCAAAATAATCTGCCTTATCGTGGTTGGCGTATTTCAAATACGACTACGACTGTTTGGTAATAGATTAAAGAAGAATTCAATAGTTTTTCTTTAATCTATTACCAAACAGTCGTAGTCGTATTTGAAATACGCCAACCACGATAAAGCAGAATAATTCTCATATAAACATGTGTATTATATCTTTGACATTTGGTAGTCGCTAGCTTGCTGTGGTGAATCTGTTTAATGCATATCAGCTGCAGATGGTGCTGCTGCCGTCTCCAAAGTAATCAAGTAGCTGGCTACGAGGCGACAAATGCTGCTGGCGGCATTTGAAGCCGTGTGTTCGTGTAGCCTGCTGTGGTGAATGTGTTTAATGCATTAATGTCAAAATAATATTCTTCGGTATTTTTGTATAAAAAAAATTGTTTTCAACACTTACCAAAACAATATCTCCGCTAACATCTTTTAGCTTTTTCGGCGCAAATGTGTCTAGAGTAGCTTGGAGTGCCCCCAGAAGCATCTTCATGAAAACAATAAAAAATTCCAAGACATTTTGTATAAAGTCGAAAATGCGTTTAGAGACGGAATTTGTGCTGAAAGTAATAGAAGTAGTTTCAAGGCCTGTTTCTCTAAATGTGCAGGAGAATTTCATTCCAGGATTTATTTTGAAAACAAGAACAAAAAAGGAAAATTTGTTTTTACTTTCAATATTAATAAATACTCCGAAACGATACGAAGCGAGTCATGTTTCAGTTTCAGTGTCGAAAAAATGGCGAATAAATTTATTTCATAACACTAAATAAATTTTGAACAAAACCATACATGTGAAGACTTTCCGTAAGAGACAGTCGGCAGAAGCTCGTAGAAATGCGAAATGCCCAACAAGCACAAAACGAGAATTACAAATGCAAGCAAAAGTTTGCAAAAGTTATAAAAGAATGTGGAAAAAAATGCATTGGCTAAAGACACGAAGAATACTTCTGTTAATTTGAAAAAATTTTTACACTTTTTTTTTACGAAATTATATAAATTTCTTAAAGATAGAAAGAGAAAAATACAAATATCATGATGGAAAAAATGTGACGAGTGATATGTCACGTGCGACTGTGATTAAAATTTAATTTAACAAATATATGAATTATTTTTGAAGAGACATCAGTGCAAAATATTGTAGATTTAATCATATTAAAATATTGCTTCAGGTTTCGCCAAAATCAGCGTTTTGTTTTTTTTTATCAATTATCTTGAAAACGAAAAGTTTATCAAAACCAAACATATCACCAATTATAGGGCTAGCTTAGAGCTATAATTTATGCTTATTTTCAAAATAAAAATGCATTGTATTTTAATTTTTTCACTTTAAATATGTATGATAGTCATGTTCGACATCATGGAAATACCTGTATGTTTAATTCAGGTATTTAAGACTATTATATTATAAAAGTTCCACGTTTTCAAAAGTCTTAGAAAAAAAAATTGCCACTTGATATATAAAAATGTTAAATTTTAAAGAATGCACGCAAAACTAACAATAATTATTGAACTTTAAGTACACACTGCAAATAAAGTATGTAAATAAATTTAAAACTTTTATTTTTACTATTAGTGACGTACAATCTTATCTAATTTTACCCAATACCAAACACGGTTGTGAAAGTTAAGCTTAATTTTTTTAATTAATGGCCACTTTTGATGGATTTGGACCCTCTGTGCAACCAAAAAGCAGGTCAATACTGTCTTTTTAATTTAGATTGCTTGTGAAAAATTCTTGAGTGCACCTAGGTCAATGAAACTTGGCAGAAATATGTCTCATAGTTCTAGGCTCTTAAACCTTGAAAACAAGAAAAATCGGACAAAGAGGAAAAAGTTCCCCTCAGAAGAACTAATCCTACCTCTGAAAAATTAAATTTTTTCCTAAATTTTTTCATATTTTTGTTTAGCAGATGCAACTTTTAGCATCGGCGAAAGTTCAAAACCCTAAACTTGGACCCAGGAGATCCGTAAGATGCCATTTTTATCCCCGCTTCCTTTTGTGGGCGGGTGACAAAAAATAATGTAAATATAAAAAAATGTACTACTTATGCCTTAATATTATAAAAATTTAACTTATGAGTTGGACTATCTCAACATTTCATGACTGACAAAAAGGTTTCTTACTCATATTTATCCATGCAAGATGCAAGATGAGCAAAAAGATAAAAAAGGTGAAAATTTCAAAAAATCACCAAAAAATGGCGCAAACTTGCGCAAACTTTTTTTTTGGGTCTAAAATTAGAGATTTAAAATTTTACTGTGGTATAAAACATAATTCTAAATGTAACTACCTTCACTTTTAAAAACCTTCTTCTTCTTTTTTGTTTGCCAACAAAGTATATAATTTTTTTCTTTTTAATTTTTAAACAAATTGTTTCAACATTAATATTCGAGATAATTTTTTTTGTTTTAATACTAAAAACAGCTTTTGATCAAATCTTTCAGCAAAAAAAAAAATTAACGCAATACCTTTATTCGTTTAGCCACAAAAAAATATCATATAAACATTTTAAAACCGAAAAAAAAATAAATTAAAAGCTCATGTAATTTTCTTCACTTTCCAGACTTTAGCACTGTCTCAGAGCTACAAATCACAACGTAAAGTCTAAAATTTTTCTGTGTATCGAACTGCGTACTTAGTTTTTAAGATTTATTTAAATTCAGTTTTGCCTTTTTTGACAGCTTTTTGGCTCCAATACTCCGCTGTGCGTCGCTCAGGCATATCGTTGTGCTATTACAGATTTTCAATTTCGTTAGAAAATAATTATGTATAATATATTCCAACATAATACATATACATATGTACATATGACGTTAGGTAAAATGCAAAAAGGCGTAACTAGCAAAAAATTCAAAATCAAGTTTTTGATTGATTATTATGATTCCCATTACACTACATGTCTTGGCAAAATTTTACACTTCTCCGATCAAAAATACCGCTTTTATTAACAAAAAAAAGAAGAGAGGTGTCTTAGGACACGCGCTTATAGCTTTGCTGCTTAGTTGTATAAAACAAATGTCATGTGTGAAATAACAATTCAATAAAATTATAATAAGAGTATCAAATTCTATGCAAATATTTCAAAACATTTCCATTTATTTCTTTTCTAGCGGCGTAGGATTAAATTAATGTATAGTTTGTGGCCGGTGGCGGCTGTTAGCCGGGTTATAGCCGATTGGCTGTGTTCTCTGGTCTGTGCTCATATGCAAAAACAAAACAAAAACACTTACTTCAAAGAGCGAAACAAAGCAAAATCAAACAATTTCTTTCGTTTATTTTCGTACTCCGCTTTTAAGTACAAAGAAATCAAAGCAAAAATAAATTTATAACTGTAATAGTGTCGATTATTTTTGTTACAAAAATCACGTCCTAACTCCTGTATAGCGCAATAAATAACAAAGCTATAAAAAACAAGGTGACTTAACTACAAGTTTGTTTATTTTTTTTTTAGTTTTTTACTTCTGTGAAATTATATTTTTGTTAGTTACGCCTTTTTGCATTTTAGCTAACGATGTATAATCGTCGTTTGTTATGTATACATATACACGAAGAATTGTAAAGTAAAGCAAAAACACAAATCTATTTCACTTCTGTACGGCAATAAATTAAACTGTGATTTGGCAATTTATTAAGCAAATAAACGCATTAATTCAAATGTTATCTTCATCTGAAGATGTCAACATTTAAACATTTATATGCATTTGCACACTTAATAATGCAATGTGTAAACTATTTATCTAAGCCATTCGTTTGTATTCATTTGCTTGTTTTAATTGACATTAAATATTTGCTAAGAAAAACAATTGAACATTGTTTTAATCGCTTGAATAAATTTATTTACATGTGTATGCATTTAAATAAATATTGAATTACTATTTAAAAAAAAGTTTCAGAAAAAACGGTGACTTGTTGACCTACATACACGCTAAAGTTCCTTTTCACCTTTGGTGTACGGAACCCTGAAAAGCAACTATCTGCTGTTAAATGGGTGCTCAAATAAAGCAGTGATGCCAACTCAAAGTTGCGACACTGTAAAAACAACATCCTTTATAATCCAAAATTTTTTATAACACTTAATTCAAGGTAGGTTTTTATGTTATTGCAGCTTAGCATATAAACATATATACGCTTTTTTGCAGACATACATTTTCATGTGCTACTTACATACTTACATATACATATGTATATTTAAATTAAAAATTCGATTACTTACTGTATAATTTCTTGTTCAATCATGACGATGAAGATGACTCAATTTTATAATTTTATTGATATTTTTTCTTTCCTTTTAAAATTTGTCTACTTATAAACTTGTAAAGCTTCCTTCCTTTCTTGCAGTTTGTTTTCTTCCGCTTTGCGACCCGTAACTAAAAAACAAACAAACAAACAACAATTGAGTAAATAATAACACTACCGCACACTTTAAACAGGCAACAAGCACAAAAACACAGTTTCATTGACTGCCATCGTAAAACTGAAATGCAAAGAAATAAAATAAAAAAAAATAAATAAAAACACACACAATGCAGAAATAGACTTGCACTTTCAATTGCAACAAAAACAAAATAAAAGGAATAGTTGCAAGAGAAACGTGTGCAAAAAAGTTGTGGCATAAAGAGTTACAATAACTGTGGCAAAATAAATTGTTAAATTAAGGTGACCAGCGTGCGAAAACCTTTTGTAAATTATACATTGTGCGAAACAGAGCAAGAGTGTGTTTATGAAATTACAGCCTTATTTATAAAAAGGATGAAGGCTTTAAAAAGGCGGTTTAACACAAATGTTCATACAATATTTTTCTTATTCAGCCTTTATAAAGCATTAATAATTTTTATAAATAAGGCTATTAGAGTTTATAGCACAATTATTAGATACAGTACTACCTAGGTTTGCGCAACCGAAGCGAAATTGGCTTGTACCCAATTTAAATTATACATTTTTTCATGAAATTAGTCGAATGGAAATATTTTGTGCTACCTGATAATAACTACAACATACACAGAGACAATTTAATTGCAGAATATATATTATTGCACAATACGATTAGAAATTTACAGGTATTCTGAGATGGATTATTTGGTTAAAACTTAAGTTCTTGTTAAAACAAGGTTCCTGAACAAATAAATCCAGGGAGATAATTGCTTCAAATGTAATAAAACAGAAAATGTTATGCTTATCCAGACAGTTAAAAAAATAGCTTGCACTGATGCACATGGCAGATGTTACGTTAATCAGGGAGTTGAAGTTATCTGTAGTTTCGATTTGTTTGTCTTCAGCAGTGTGGCCACAACTAAAAAAATTTTGAATGCCGATTCAGGCTTAAAATAGTTCCAAATAAAGTTGGAATAATTTTTTATAATTATATGGTAATAATTACGAACAAATATTTTATTTAACTTTAATAAAACAAACAAAGTTGACTCAAAAGTAGAACAATAATTCAGGAACATACAAAATACAATTGCTAAAATTCATAAAATCTCTTTTATCTTTGTATTATCGCATATAATAGTGTAAAATTTGTTGTTGGTAATTTTCATATAAAAATGAAACACATAAAATAATTTTACACTTTTATTTTATATATTTTACGTACCTTTTCACAATGTATGGTTAAAAGATAACAGAGACTTTAACTGCAAGTTTTGTTTGAAGAACTGTCAGTTAAAGTTCATGTTAACTCTTAACCATACATTGTGAAAAGGGACGTAACGTAATGTATTAGCATGCCAGCTATCAACATAACGTTAAAGACATTTCAAAAATACTTTTTGCATTAAAAATTGATTAAGTTACATTTTTCAGTTCTATTTTTCACTGTATGTCCAGGAGGCGAATTCCGCAACGATGAATTTTAAAGTGTTCGACCCCGAAAAACATGATTTTGAATACTTATTTTCTTCTTATTATTATGTGTTTGACGTTTAAAATACTTAAAGCGGCTATTAGACGGTCACACTCGGTACATGAGCACGACAGACTTTCGTACATTTCAATAAACACCTTTAAAAATGCACGCTCTAACAAATTCATCTTTACCCTTTCTTTACAAAAACTCAAATGAAATTTGCACTGAGTCTGACAGAAGATCTATTAAACGAGTATGATGCTATGATGACAAACACAAAATTTCAACATTTTTTGAAAACCAAACCATTCTGGAAAAACGAATTTTCCATTATTACAGCATTGTCAAATACCAAGTACGACAGCCTAAAGGCTCAGTTACCCGACTGTAATGTAAAGTAACTGCAACGTAGGAAACAGCTGATCGATATTTTTATATGAAAAGTAGGTTACGTTACATTACATCTCCATAACCATTTTCATTACTTTTCACATAACAATATCGATCAGCTGTTTCCTACTGTTGCAGTTACTTTACATTACAGTCGGGTAACTGAGCCTTAACAACCGCTTAAGACGTTTTTTGATGTTTACATGGTTTCCGTAATTATATATTGGTATAAATATGACAAAATACAATGAAATGCATTAATTGACAGAGGTTGTCACTTATATAAATGGAAGAGAATATATATATGAAATTTTTAAAATCAAAAATGCTAAATAATGCTAAAACATTAATACAAAAATGCTGAAAAATATGCTAAATGCAAAATGAAAAATTCACTGCTAAATCATAATACATAATGCTAAATTTAGCAGTGAAAATGCTAAAAGGGTCACGCTGGTCTTCGGTATAAGTTCTAGAACGAATGTAAACTTTCGATATCGTTGAAAGAAAGTGGAATTGATCAGTGCTTGTATATTTCAGAAAATGAAACTTGTACTTAAATTGTCAAATATGTAGCTATATCTCCATATTTATTACATACATATATTCATATATTATTATAAATGGTTTAATAATATTTTAAGGAAATACGCAAAGGAACTTAAACTAAATCCGTTCGGATCAGTAAATATGTATTGAATTTGTGGGATCACTGAGATCAAATTTTTAAATAAAAAAATAAATTAACATTTTTAAATAAAAAGTAACTTTACAAAATAAAACCGACTTCGTAAAAAAACTAGAAAGAAGAAAAACAAAACAAGTCCAGTAGTGAGAAACATAGTTACTTTAACAGTCGAGAAGTAATAAAAAAATAAAATCTTCAAATTGAGGCGAATTCAGTACAAGGCGGCCTTTTCAGGCCGGCTGATAATCAGCTGTTGATGCCAAATTGAACCAAAATGTCAAAATTCGCTTAGGCATCTTCTTGCAGATTGGTAATTTTAGCACAGCAAATATCCCAAGGCACATTTATTAGGTGGCAGCACTATACCAGGTGACTAATGTCATTATACCAAGCCAAATGTCAAATATGGATTGAGAAGGTATAAGCCTAAAAACATGCTTTTATTTGTGTATCCATAAACACCTAACGAATATTCAGTTTTGTATGTTGTTTGACATTTCCTATAATAAACATACAATCTAACGATGCTACCCTGTTTTGAAAAGTAACATGGTAATTTATACCAACAAAGTACACGTGGTTATTGCTGTTGTAATATTTGTTGTAGAAACGCGGGTACCTGATTGATGTGCCTTGAAATATCCCTTTGCAAAGTCTTCATTCATCTGGGAGAAAGACAGAAAGAGAGAGTATTCCTTCCTCTATCTTTCACACTGCCGAATTAAGACTTTGCAAAGTAAACTTTCCGTGTCTAAAAGGGGTAAAACTACATGTTTTTTTGTAGTTGTATTGTTGTAGGGAAGAGGTCACGTGATATTGAATTCGCCTTGCTTCAAGTTTTTGCAATAATGTATTGTTACCATTTAAACAGTTGCACTGCTAGATTTAGCATATTCTTTCTGATTTAGAATTCTCCCATCATAATTTTCTGGCAACACTGTAAGAATGGTCCGCTGATTTAAAAGTCACTGTGTTCCGCACTAATTGACTTGCTTTTTTTCTTTTCCGTTTCTTTACATAATGTAAAAGTTATTTTTTATTGAAAAATTGTATCTCTGCGATTGTAATTTTTTCAACTCTCGGAAAGTGTTCTTTTTCAAAATGTTTGCTTTTTTTAAAGTAAAAGTTTTTTTTTATAAATTTCAATGTTTGATTCCAGCTTTAAATTTTTTATGTTGATTTAGTTTTTGTTTTTAGAATTTAGTGACGTTTTTAGATTTTAGAACTTTTTTGCAATGTTATTGCAAATTAATTGAATAATTCAGTTTTATTGATTTTTCCTCAGTTTCGATTTTAGCAATTTTAGGGAATGGCTACTTTTTTTCGCGAAATACACAAAATTTATTTTGTCTTCATGAAAATAAGTCCACGAAAAAATAGTAATTTTAGATTTTTCGTTGGACAAGACTTGTAAGTTTTTTTTTCTAAATTTACACTTAATTGGCCAGCTCTTCCCAAATATGAAGTTTGTGGTTTTTTAAATTTACGCTAATTTTTAATAAGTTGGCTTTCGAACTTAGTTGCGATTCTTTCAAGTTTTTTGCAGATTTAATCATTTAGTTTTCGCCACAGCTTCCTTTTTTTCTCTTTTCGCCCGTATGACTCATAGGCAATCCCACTGTGTCGAAAGAAAGCGTTCGTTCGCCAAATTTATATTAAAAACATAACATGATGTCGACAGAAAACGTTCGATCGATTACTTAAGGCGAAAGCAATCACCTGGCTTGTGGATACCACCTGATATGAAATCGCCTTGGAACATTTTAATATCGACATGGTCAGGTGTAATTATACAGGTGACTGCGTAAGGATTTATTATACAAAAATACGGCAACCATAGCTGTGAAAAGAACCGAATAATGTCAAAAGCACAAAAATAATTGTACCAAAACCAAAACAAAATCGAACTTTTTTACATTCTTCAGCTACAAAGCACATAGAGCAAAAAATTATCAGCTGAAGTAACGCTGCCGCCTAGATACACCTTGGACATGGTGTTGTCGGCTGTTAATTTAAATTGCGATGTATTCTATTTATTGAGCAAGATTTAAATCTACTACAAATAATTTTTTTTTATGTTGTTCGAAGTATATTTATCTATATCAAGTACATGCAACTCTACAGGCACTGCTACACGTTCAATATACTTACATATATTGAACGCGATCCAGTATCGCGATATTTATTGAACATGTAGCATGCAGTATTGATGGATCGCGATCCATATTGCAGAATGGCCTAAAATATGGAATCGAGATTGCTGATCGCTTGATAAACATTCAACGTGTAGCATTTTCGTGATATTAGATCGCGATACGTTAATAAGAAGTGAAATAAAACAAATAAAATAAAAGACGCAGTGCAAAAAATTTAACAAATAAAAAGTAAAAAAGTTAATTACATTTGTGTAAAGTTTGTTTTAATAAAGGGCAATGGTAGAAGATAGTGAAAGCGAGTGGGTTCTGCCGGTGGAATCGGAATTAACGACCGAAAAAATATTTTGAAAGACTTTATTTTTAATTTGGAGGCTTTGCTGGAGTTATGCGACTTGCCTAAAGCTTATTCCGACAAAATAAAAAGAGCGGCTGCAGAGCAAAAATTATTAAAGATCCGCACAGCACAAAAATAACGTAAATACTGACGCGATCCATCAATCCATTAAAATGGATCGCGATCCAAATATCACAATATATATTGAACGCGATATTTATTGAACATGTAGCATGCAGTATTGATGGATCGCGATCCATATCGCAGAATGTCCTAAATTATGGAATCCAGATTGCGGATCGCGTGATAAACATTGAACGTGTAGCATTTTCGTGATATTAGATCACGATACGTTAATAAGAAGTAGTGAAATAAAACAAATAAAATAAAAGACGCAGTGCAAAAAGTTTAACAAATAAACTTATTACATTTGTGTAAAGTTTGTTTCGATAAAGGGTACTGGCAGAAGATAGTGAAAGCGAGTGGGTTCTGCCAGTGGAATCGGTATTAACGACCGAAAAAAATATTTTGAGACTTTCTTTTTAATTTGGAGGCATTGCCGGGACTCGCCGTCTAAAGCTTATTAATAAATTTATTATTAATGAACGATCCGCACAGCACAAAAATAACGTAAATACTGACGCGATAAATATTGAACATGTAGCATATCCAAATATTACAATTTTTATTGAACGTGTAGCAGTGCCCTACAACAATAAAAGCCAACCGAAATTTTTTTGCATGTAACATAATAAGTTTGTAAAAAAACGGCCAAACAAGTACGAAGAAATATTAGCGAAAGGAATAATTATAAAAATTTTTACAAGAATTACATGAAAAAAATTCAACATGAACACTTTCGTAGACCTTATTTAATAGACCTTGGTTAGGTTAGGTTACTGTGTGTGGTCAAGGACCTCGCATAGACCAGGATTGATCCTTAGCGATACCAGCAGATGACAAGAAACCTGTAAGTATGGCAGCCTAATTCGTGGTGCCTGTATCGAATGAGAGAGATTTTAATAGGCCTTGATGTTGTGTTTTAATTGATTTGGTAAAAAAATTTACATATTATGTACATGTTTTTATTGTATTACGGTAATTTTCTTGCCAAGAATTTATAGTAACAGTTTGGTCACGCATGCATAATAATTTTCTGCAACTTCTTTAACATTTACTTGGCAAACATGTTTGAAATACAAAAATTGTAAAAACAAATTGACTGATATTTATGTATGTAGTTATAGTTTTTATTACGACACTGCAATCAAAATTTTAAATACAAATTTCAATGATACTGGCAATTTTGAGTTGTAAACAAATTTATTTGTGTTAAAGGGTCAAAATTTGCCCATAACTAGTGAATGTAGTAACATGATAAAATGTGAATTATAGACCGTAAACGACATTTCAAGTAAACTTACAGCCTGTTTTTCGAAAATGAGTAAGTAGGTATGTTCCAGATGCATAACAAAACAGTCCGAACTTGTACAAAGTTATCCAAAAGCGTTTGTACAATTTTGAGAGCGAATAATTGAGGGTGGCGTTGGCTGAAGTAGTTAGCACGTTGACTACAAAATCGAAGGTCCTGGGTTCAATCCCTGTATCCAACAGTCATTGAATAACAACACCACGCATTTTTCTGATGTGCATTAGTGTCCCTTTGTATCAGCTGTTGTAGGAAAGTTCAAGTGATGAAGGCATAGTCACTGGTCACTTAACTATACCGACTTCAGAAGATACTAGACCTAATGTAACATCGGAGCGCCCTCCTTCGTTGTGTAGCAAAATCATCGGCGAAGTAAAATAATCAATAAAATGGCTACAAAACACAGCTTCAAAAATTTAATACGCCTCATTTGACACCAGAGGCGCTGTAATACTGAAGAGTTGTAAAATAATGAAGCTTTCCTCTATCTCTCCCTTCACCACCTGTCTTCTCTATCACTATCCCTTTCCTAAAGAAGGTAACACCTAGTAATAGTAGTAGGCATTAATTGCCTGAGTGTTACTTCTCTTTAAAAAAAAAAAAAAATAAATAAGAGAATAATTTTTTTCATTTCCTGTACAAACTAGTACGAACTTTTTCTTCTGGGTAAGTTCGGACAAAACTTAAGTAATCAGCTGTTTTTTGTTTACACATGAAACTGAAAAATTAATCAGAAAATGTTTAAATAAAGCAAAAAACTTTTTACATACCCAGCTAAAAAAATATGTATGGAGCATATATGATGTTCCATATATGGTTCAGATCCGAAAAATGAGGGTATATGGACATATATGATAATATATATTCATACATTTCCATACATGTATGGATAATTATAGAATAACTATTCCATATACAGTATGCAATGTTCATATTCATACACTATTATACATGTATATTACTCAAATTAATGAGTTTGTTTTTTTGTAAGATTTAGTACAGAGAGGCTTTATTTAATAAAACATTTGTGGAGGGCTTGGTAATCTGCATGTTGTCCCATTGTGCTAAAGTTTGTCATAATAATTTACAATAGTTTTTAGTGCAATTTGTCCCTTAAAAATTATCAAATGTAATTTGTCTTACAGAGTGATACGAACTTTAGCCAAATCCAATCATGAACGTAGAAACAAATAAGCTCCAATAAAATAATTAAAAACTGACTAAAAGACATTCCATTCATCATTTTATAGGAAAAAGTATTATTAAGTATTATTAAAACAAAAAACAAAATTCATAACTTAAGAAATCAGATTAAAAAATAGTACAATTATAAAAGAAAAAATAATTCGTTTTTATATTAACATTAGTTTTCAATATAATTTTTGGCAGCAATATGAACTTGGTTTCTTAAAAATCTAAAGAATCCCGTTATTTTCTATAAAATTAATGACATAATTATCCTTCTGATTATTTTATTTATTAAATGGGGCCACAATATATAAAATCGTACAATAATGGTTTTTTTTTCTTACAAAAGTTATTCTATTTTATACTTTGAGACTGTACGCATATAAACTTTGCATACCGTATGTATTTGCTAATAGATTTAAAATTCACCAGTTTAAAAAAAAAGAGAAAAAGATCGAGTTAATATAATGTAAGTTTTTTTTTATGGCAAATCCGATCTTATCTGAGATATCATTATGCATAAATTTTTATATGGCTCCATATATTACATTTTATTTCTAATTAAATTTTCATATATGAGCTCATATATTATAATACATTTCATATTTTAGTTCATATATCAATTCATATATAATACTTTTGCAATGTATAATCCTATACATTTCCACACATGAATTCATACATATTCATATATATTTATATACATTCATATATTAAACATATATGGACCATACTTTATTTTTTTAGCTGGGTATGTACAAATTTATTAAAATGCATAATGGAATGTTTTTGAAATATAGCTGAAGTTGTAAGTACATTTGTGCATATTTCTCCATTGCTTTAATATAAAAAAAAGTTTTTTATGAATTTTTAAATAATTAATTTTTTGGTGATTTTTTTCATTTACTTTTTACAGCTGTTGCCAATGATGCAAATTTTTTGTTTTTATAATGTTATGCGTTTTAAGCGACTAAAATCACTAAAATTAAATTAAATTTAAAAAGTAAGCAGCACTAGTATTTCAAGATGGGCAATTATGGTTTTTTGCGTTCCAGCAATTTTGGATAACTTTTGCACATTCAGAGAGTAATTTTCTTTTTACTCTAATTAGTCCGAGCTTTAACAAAATCTTGTGGAACACACCTAGTGTATACGTTCTTTAAAATAACGAACGAAACTATGTTTGTTTTTTCTACACTCAAAAAATTTTGTATGTGTTTAATTTTTAATTTTTAATATTTAAATGTTAACTGATTTAAAACTGTAAAAAAACAAGTTTTTCTTTTATTTTTTACTTTAACTTTAGCAAAAATAATTAAATAAACGAGAAAACGGGAATGACTTTTTCTATAATCGGATTAAATTAAATTTCACAAGAACGATTCTTGACTACCGTACAAAGAAAAGATGTTTCCCTTCTTTCTGTAATTTTTCTGTAAAATAATCAATACCAACTTCAGTACAAACAAATAATTTTTGCTTAATTTTTCATAATTTAACTGTCAAACAAAAATGTTTAACATTGAGTCAAAATAAAGTAGATGGTATAGGAAAATAGATTTAGTTCTAATAAACAATGGAAAAATACAGTGAAAATCTGTATTAATGTGTAAGTGTTTTATAAAAATAAAATAAAATTGGTTACCCCCACCCCTTTTCATAAAATTTAAAATGAATCTTAAATAAATTTTTTTTTCAAATTTTTCTAGTCGATTTCAAATACATTTTATTTTATTATTCCGTCACTACAAACATTTTGCGAATGTCTATTTTTGGTTATACCTAAAAAGCTCTCAAAGCGAAAGCTTTCGAATATTTATTTATTTTTTTCATAAAAACTTTACAAAATAAGGTATTGTAAGGTATTGTTGCCAAAGATTTTATTAACAGTATTTTAAAAAAGTTTTAGTGACTGCGTATACATGACGTAGTAACGTGGTTGTCAACGAAACTCCACAAAAGAACCGCAAGATTATACGGTTATCCGTGGCAGATATCAGTCAACCAGTGCGAGTGAGACGAAATGTTCTCGAAGGCCCTATTCTCCGTGCTTAGAAATGGATCTTCAGAAAGAGATTTGACTACAACAATGAAATCGTCTCACAAACAAATTCCTTTTTTGATGACCTCGACAACATCCTTTTTGGAAAGGATAATAAAATTGGAGAATTGTGTAGAACTCAAAAGAGACTACGTTGAAAAATAAAACGATTTTTTTATCCAAAAACCGCTGTTTCATTCGAAAAGTTACGGGTTTATTGATCCGCCCGTATTTTTGTAGGCATATTCTACAAACGGCTTCATAGAAAACATTTTACATTATTAGTTCTTAATAGACATTTGGATATACAAACAAATCGATACACAACAAGAAAATATTTTGTAAGCGTTATCTTTAGTACGACTCCACTGTGAACTATTTATTATAGTTTTTTTTAGTGGTATATCCCTGTTCTTTGTTAAAGACAGTTTGTCCTTTAAATGATTTAAATTTAGCGATAACAGTATTAATTCTATCAAGTAATTTTATTTCTTTGTTTACAATAAATCAAGTTGAACGAAACTCAACGGAATGAGGAATTTTTTTTTTAAGTTTAGTAGGTATGTCATTTTTATTATCGGATTTAAAGTTCACACAATTTAAATGTTGTATGCCACATATTATACGAGTACATATGAATTTTATTTATTTGTACATGAAAATGCGAGTACTCTCATACGTTATATTATGCCACATCTTACACAATTTCTTTTTTTATTTTGAATATTTTTCCAGAAAATTTAACTATAAGATTTTATACGTTATGTTGCAAGTTTAAAATGTAGTTGCAGCAAGTTTTTAACTTTTCTATTTATTTATTTATTTATGCATGTGTGTATATCTATTATATATTTATACTTTTTTTTCCTTCTACCGTATTGTTTTATTTGCAACCGGTGCGTTCGAATGTTCAACTGAAACTGAGTTTTGGTTCGTTAAATCTAAACACACAAAGCTTTCGAAACTTAATGTTGTCTGCTGATACTTATTGAGTTTATTTAAGAAAACTTATTTAGGTTTTTAATGTTTTGTGTTTAATTTGAATTTTCAAAGTTTTAAAATTAAGTAACATACAAATGTTCATACATACATACATACATACAGTACATACATATTTATTTATGTTTTGAAGATTTCCTAAGCAAGGTGCAAAGTTTTTTGCATTTAGTACCCTTCACTATGAGTGAAAGGAATTTATGTAAATGTAGAAGTGTGCAAATAGACCCATACATACCCTGCAGAAGATCGAACTATGTAGTGTCCAACTAGTAGTTTGCTAGTCCAGAAATCACCGCCACTAGTTCCCAACTGCAAACTTTCCTATACCGTCGTAATGCTAAAATTAGCACTAGTTCTTGCTTTTCTAGTAAGTATACTAGTAGCTTTGAGACCATTAACGCCTTAGAAGACAAAAGTTCACACAGAAAAATCTTCACATGTTACGCTTAAGTCGCACACTGTCGCTAAGTCGGCCAAACATTAAAAAAATTTCGTTTGAATTAAAATGAACAAATTACCTTGTTGCATGTGCAATATTCTAATTAAGCAAAATAAAAACTATTTTTTTAAAAAGGTTTATTTTTTAAAGAGTTTTGATGATTCAAAGTCAACAGGTTAATTAAAAAAATTTTTAAATATTGCACAACTTCCTATAAAACATAAGGGGAATATGGCTACAATACATTTTTTCTATATTTTGTAACTCATATGCGATGTGCCTTATTGCTTATAATGTAAATGGAAAGAAAAATATCTGTGAGTGAAAAAAGTACAAGTTAAGTGGTCTATAAAAAAAATATATAAAAAAATATATTTTTCACACTTTCACATTATATTTCTACATGTAGATTTAAAATTTTTTGTATTCTTGCCCACCTTCCCCCCGCTCCCTTACAATTTAATTTTACAATATTTTTTAAGTTAGAATTTGTATATTTTCAGTATATTATTTAGTTCCAGGACATTGGGGAAGGATACTAGTCCTTGAAATTTAAATGGCCAAATTGTAGGTGTTATTTTTATTATATATTGTGCCTAGTTAAACATCTAACTCACTATAAGTGAAGACAATTTGTTTTGCTCCTTTTTACTTTTTTGAAAAAGGACATTTTTGAGGTATGCGTATCCTTTCACTGAATTGATCGAAATTTTTACGAAGCATCAAATATGTTAAAATAAGTGTCTTTATACGATTTCATTGAGTTACAATTATTTTTTTTTCTCTCTTATGGCAATTTTTCATTTCAGGATATATGGGAAGGACACGAATCCTTGGAAATTAAATGACCAAATTTTATGTATGTTTATATATTACCAATTAAAACATGTGTGCCAAATTTCATTTCTTAACGATAACTCCTTCTATTTTTGGCCACTCGTTATATGAACTCACTACACTGTGCGTCGTGGAAATTACATATACATATACATATACATATACATATACATATACATATACATATACATATACATATACATATACATATACATATACATATACATATACATATACATATACATATACATATACATATACATATACATATACATATACATATACATATACATATACATATACATATACATATACATATACATATACATATACATATACATATACATATACATATACATATACATATACATATACATATACATATACATATACATATACATATACATATACATATTCATATACATATACATATACATATACATATACATATACATATACATATACATATACATATACATATACATATACATATACATATACATATACATATACATATACATATACATATACATATACATATACATATACATATACATATACATATACATATACATATACATATACATATACATATACATATACATATACATATACATATACATATACATATACATATACATATACATATACATATACATATACATATACATATACATATACATATACATATACATATACATATACATATACATATACATATACATATACATATACATATACATATACATATACATATACATATACATATACATATACATATACATATACATATACATATACATATACATATACATATACATATACATATACATATACATATACATATACATATACATATACATATACATATACATATACATATACATATACATATACATATACATATACATATACATATACATATACATATACATATACATATACATATACATATACATATACATATACATATACATATACATATACATATACATATACATATACATATACATATACATATACATATACATATACATATACATATACATATACATATACATATACATATACATATACATATACATATACATATACATATACATATACATATACATATACATATACATATACATATACATATACATATACATATACATATACATATACATATACATATACATATACATATACATATACATATACATATACATATACATATACATATACATATACATATACATATACATATACATATACATATACATATACATATACATATACATATACATATACATATACATATACATATACATATACATATACATATACATATACATATACATATACATATACATATACATATACATATACATATACATATACATATACATATACATATACATATACATATACATATACATATACATATACATATACATATACATATACATATACATATACATATACATATACATATACATATACATATACATATACATATACATATACATATACATATACATATACATATACATATACATATACATATACATATACATATACATATACATATACATATACATATACATATACATATACATATACATATACATATACATATACATATACATATACATATACATATACATATACATATACATATACATATACATATACATATACATATACATACATACATACATATGCATAAAAATTGCCATATTACAAAATGCTTAGGACTACGCATTGATCGTGGAAAAGGCGTATAAAAGCTAAAATACATTTAAATTTTAAAACTTTCTCGCCAACTGGCTTTGGATCGATGCATATGTACCTCGTGAACGTGCAACTATAGTTACTGCTTATTTGGCAAAATAATCATGATTTTCATCGTTGATTTCTTCCATGTGCTGATGTGCTTTGTGCAAACTGGGCCCATTACAGATGTCTCAAGAAATAACCAGCCTCGTGTTGTTCGTTCTACCGAGAACATCGTTGCTAGAAGTATTGCTGACGACGTCAGAGATAATGCAGACGTTCGGTACAACGAATTTTGATTAAACAACTGTTCACGAATTGCTTGACCATCGGACAACGTTAACTTACTGCTGTACTCGGTTAAACTTCATGCAAGCAGGGAATGATATCGTATCAAAAATCAGAATGAGCGACGAAGCTCATTTCCATATAAGTTGTTATATTAACAAACAAAGTGTGGGTTTCTGGGGCAGATAAATGAATAGTCATTGCATACCCTCAGAGTAACTGTTTGTTGCGGCAGTTGCAGGGAAAAGGTAATTGGCTTTTTTTTTGAAGACGCCGATGGCACCACCGTAACCCTAAATTGTGAACGTTAACGGCAGACAGATTTTTTTGCGGCAAGTTTTTGCATTGGTTTAAAGAAGACCAGAAGAACCACTCACACAGCTCGGCCAACAATGGAGATTTTGAAACACCAATTTCCAGGTCGAGTGATCTTCCGTTATGGAGATTTGAAATGGTCGTCCAGAACGCAAGATCTCGGAACACCAGACTTGTTCTTCTTTTGGGACTTTTTAAAAATTTCAATCTTGCAAATCTTGAAACCTAACAATGAATGAGAAATCGTAAATTTTGAGCCAGATGTAAAAGACCATACAACGAGCGCAATTGTGCATCAACCGATTGACCATTTGAGCGATGCATTTTTTTTAAATTAATGTAATCAATTGTACACTTTCAAATAAATTTATATATATATATAACAGGATGTGTGTATGTATATATGTAACATATGGACTCCAAAACGGCTGAGCCGATTTTGATGCAATTTTCAAGGGATCTTCAGAATATTCAGGCGGGTGACACTGTGAAGTCTGATTTTTGATTTTCGGTCTGCGGGCTGGTGGATTGGCAAAATCCAATTTACATATTGCACCACCAATGCCATATCTATACTATATATATTTATTTTTTTTTGCGGGCGGGGAGGGGTAGCGAAGCACGCCGGGTTAAGCTAGTTTTATATATTTATAACAAAATGGCAGCCAGTTAAAATTGTGACATTACTTTTGCACCACCTTGTATATGTGGATACAAGTTCTATATAGTCCCATACGTTTTAAATATGACTCGAAGAAAACTCGCAAATGATTCCAAATAGGAGTTAAATATGACTCAAGGCCGATCTCAAAAGTGGGGTGATAGACGAGTCGCATGTTGGGTACCACTTTGTGAAAATCGAAAACGATCTTAAATAATGTTATGCAAAAATACTCGAACACAGCTAATGTAAATGTTTTTATAAAGAAAACATTTGGTAGATAAAAAGAACTATCTAGAAGTATTTAGCTAAAGGACTAAACGTACGCACATACATATGTATGTATATCGTGCCATAACCGCCAAAATAGCTTAAGCGACAAAATTTTCGAACTTCACTTTTTGACCAAAATTGATTATTTGCAATCACAAATGGTATATTTTCGTCGAAAAAACTAGGTCCGAAAAATGTGACGCTTAAGCTATTTTGGCGGTTATGGGTCGATATGTACATAAAAATGCAAACACATGGTAGAAACAACTCTGTATTAGCAACAATACACGGTATTATCAATATAAAAATCGTTACACAGTAACTCTGAAATTCAAAATAACGGCCAATCGAATTACATACATATCTACAAACACCTAGAAACTGTAACATCATTTTTCCAGATTGTGTTAGAAGACTGTTTAATCATTTGACTACCAATACTAAACGACAACGCAGATGGTGACGTGCATAGCAGCAACATCGTTATGCAGTAATACTATTTCTGCCATTTGGCTTTACTAAGTGCACACATTTCACTATGACATCTATAAGCACATAGCGAACATTATAAAAGGTGTTACCCTGTGTGAGAGGCAGTCATTGTGAATCAGATAATAGTCGAGTCAACATCGTTGAAAGAGAAGACAATTTGCGGAAGTAATTAAGTAAAGGCAGTGAGTCTGTAGTGTTGTATAAACAGTGAATAATGCAGAATAATGCTTGTGTGTGACAAACAACCGAGTGGGAGTTTTGCTACAAGACCAGTGCAGTCAGTGGTGTAACCAGTTGTGGTATATTTATGTAATATATGTGTGTGTATTTAAGCTCTTGAATTGGATTAGCATAAGTGTTAATAGTAAATAAAGTGTCATTCTTAACCCTAATTAGTACACTGGGGTCTATTCTAGTTCACGGAAAAACGTTTTTAAAGGGTAAAAACGTAACAATATGATTGTCTTCAATCGCGCAGAGGAGTCATAATATACTAAATTATGAGCATTAATTTCATTAAATGCTGACTGTGATTATTCATATTATTTTACACGTGCATGTAATCATTGTTCCAACCAGAAACAATTACATACATACAATAGTCAGTTGAGAAAAAACACTAACTTATAAATTAAATATTTTGCAAGTGACTACAAATTGGTTTAAATATCATGCAGATATCAACAAAACATATTGAATAAAAGCACACGTAAGAAACAAATAAAAGAAAAATAAGTAAATGAAAAGAAAATAAAAAAAATAAAAAGAAGCATGCCATGAAAACAAATGCCAAATGTTTGTGTTGAAAAAAAAAACTAAATAATTTCAATAATATTTTCTATGAGCGGCTCGTAGGTATGGATATATTTATGTACATATATTTGTATGTATGTACGAATTTTTTATTTTTAGTGAATATAACAATAATAAATATTTATATAGACATATACATATGTATTTATATACATATTTACATAGATATATATGAATATATACATATATGTATATATATAATATAAATATATGTACATATATCTTTTTTTTGCTATAATATGAATTAACTACAAATTGGTTGAAAAATAAGTAGTTAGTAGTCAATTTAAAAGTCATGCAGAGATGCCCAATTGACTACCGCCTATGACATGCCTATGTTAAAATAGTGAGTCGGCGACAAGGAAAAAAGTCACTTAATCAACCAGTTGTGGTTATTAAAAAACCAGTTTGAAGTTACTTACAAATGGGTTTGAGTTCCTATAGGGTAGTTATGTAAGAAACATTTTATATGGATCATGTTTGAAAGGGAGTGTATTTCTCATTCTGACATTAATATACATATACATAATAGGAATATAATGCAATTGGTTATAAAAAATATAATATGGAAGTTGCACAATTTGCGTAAAGCATCAAATAACATTAAAATATACAAGAAGCGCGCTAGTAACTATAATATGCGTACATACATACTTATGTACATATATAAACTCCATTGAATTGGCTAATTGTGCTTGACATAAGAGAAAATCTTATAGAATAATCTTACAAATATGCATTTTGACACTTTATTTTTGAGAAATATTAATTCTTTTTCTTTTACCTTCACTTTGATTTAAACTAAAAAATGTTATTCCTTAAGACTAGGACTCTCACTATCCTAAGCAATCGTATCATTTTTGAAAAAATACAACCCTGATCTCATGAACTCTTTTTGTCTATTGAAAATGTTCATAAGCTTCATCATAAAAGGGTTGGATTTTCTCAAAAGTCCTACGATTGTGTAGGATAGTGAGTCTTAAGGGTCAGTTAGCCGAGCGTAATGGAATGTAACTGCAACGGTGAGAAACAGCTGATCGATGTTGTTATGTGAAAAGTAATGTACAGATTCTTATATTCCGGTTACATCTTATAACCATTTTCATTACTTTTCACATATAAATATCGATCAGCTGTTTCCTACCGCTGCAGTTACATTCCATTATAGTCAGCTAACTGAGCCTTTACTTATCATAAATAAAATTATTTCTGAAAGTTACTAGTGCTTGTGAATATTTTTTACATTGAATATTTAAATAAACTTTATTATTTTTTTCCATCTCCGTAGGTTCTTCTTATGGTGTTTTGTTTTCTACAAAAAAAAAAAAAATAGAAATATAGCTAATTTGGCTTACAGAGCGATACGAACTTTAACCTAATCAATCTAATTCTCTCGCTCTCTCTCTCTCTCTATTCTAATAAATCGGCCACGATTAGTGGAAACTTACATTGTTGTTATTGCCCTGTAAAACAGACTTCCCTACAAACATTTGGAAGATATATAGTGCCCAGAAGATATAAATACAATATCTTATTTTTATCATTTAGAAGAAAACCATCAATCGATTAATTAATCTTGCCGATCAAAAAAAAAAAACCGATCAAACTATGAACCCCGCTTAGTTAGTTTAATCGCTTGGTTTTGGATCCATCAGTTAATAACCGATTAAAAAAATTTCTTAAATTTATTAATTTAAATAAGTAAAGATATATAAATTATTCATTATTTTAAGATTTTAGTAATAAAAAAACGATAATATAACAAAAATAAAAATTTTCGAACTTAATCGTGCGAGGGAAATTTTTTATATGTACGAATATACATATGTATATAGTGCACTCGCGATAACGTGAACATCGCCTTAATTGACTATTCTAAAAGATGAAAGCTTATACAGCTTTATTTTAAAAACAAAAATTAATGCAGTTAAGCTAAAAAAAAGTTAAAATGTTGAAATTCTGTGTTAATAAGTAGCTTGAATTTAAATTTTTACAAATATGTATGTCTGTAAGCAAATGTAGAAGGTACTTCCTTCTCTCATCTTTTTCTGACAAGTATAAGGATTGTGAAGTTTCCGGTAAAATTTAATAGTTATTAAAAATTGTTTTTATAAAATACAGAATGTATAAATTAAACAATTAATTAAGTAAAAATATGAGTGCAGCATTTTTTAAACTGCCCTCATTTTTTTGGTGTTCGTCAAAAGTGGCTAAGAGTCTATAAGATCTGTGAAACAGGCCTGCCAAAAGATCTGATCGGTTATTAAATAATTTTTTTTTTTTGAAAAGGATGTTACAATCGACAAGATACGAATTATGTAGATTAAACAAAATACAATATCAATCAATATTTGTTAAACTTAATGAAAATTGCTTGTTCACTAATCAAAATCTTAAATTAATTTGGTTTCTCAACCCCAAATTTAGATGAAAATATAGTTAAAAGATTTGTATTAAGCAGAAAACTTAAAAATATGAGATAAGTTATTACATAACTACTTTTCAAACTTCAAGTAAGTAAGTAGTTATGTATATCACCTTATTTATTGGCAATTTTTTTTTAAGATATTACACATTTTTGTAAAAAAAAATTCTAGGAAAAAAACCAACTTCAAAAATCCTTATTTTTCAAAACAAAGAGAGAGAGAATGGAAGTATGTACCTTGTATATTTATGCCATGTCTGTAAGTGTATGTATTTATTTAATTGACTATCCTAAAAGATGAACAAATTTGAAAAGAAAACTCTGTAACTTGAACAATCAAAACCAAATGCAAGTACGAGTACGTTAATTTTCTGATTTTGTTAGTGCCGGGAATCACCTTTTTACATGAAATTCATTTAGTATTTTGATATCGCGAAGAAAGGTTGTGTAGTTGAACTTGAAAATGTGATCTAATAAAGCAAAATTTCAGAGAATAACTTTCTTGTGGTGTGCAAATGAAATTAACCCGTTCAACCGTCAATCGAGAAAAGCAAATTTTAAATTAATCGAACCTTTAACGGATTAACGCTTAATCGATTGAATACCCTATATACATACGAAAAATTTGACGAGTGGTAATTTTATCGCAAATGCGAGTACTCGTACATAACCCTTTGTTAAGAAATTTAAAAATTGCGGATTTCTTTTATTTATTCTTATGTGTATATTTTTATCTTGTTTGACAGAAACACAGGAAGTGCTTTTGTTCTTAATTTTTACGCAATTTTTACTACGAGTATAAAACGGACTGCTAAAAATAGCCGATAAAAAATGCTTTTAAATTTTAATACAGATTCATTCGTGGAAACAGGGTGTTTTTTACGCGACAATGATATAAAACGAAAAGGGAAAAAATAAAATATTTTTATAGTAAAAACAACTTTATTTTCAACGCAAAAAACAACACAAACAAACTTAAAATAGGTACTAAGCTAATAAAAAAATGGGCTTATACATGATATATTTTTCATATCGAAAAATTAAATAGGCCATACATGGAACATTTTTAATATAAAAAAATTTAATGGGCTATCCATTATTCCTTTTTATATAGAAAAATTAAATACGCAATACATTTTACATTTTTCATACACAAAAGACATGGTTTCTATTCACACATAGAAAAATTCAATGGCCTATACATGGTTCATTTTTCATATACAAAATTTAAATGGGCTATACATGGTACATTTTTCATACAGAAAAATTAAATGAGCTATATATACATGGTATATTTTTCATATTGGAAAATTAAACGAATTATAAATGGTATATTTCTCATATAGAAAAATTAAATGGCATAAGAATACATGGTACATTTTTCGAACAGAAAAATTAAATGGGCAATATATGGAACATTTTTATTATATGCAAATTAAATGGGCTATACATGGGCTATTTTTCATATAGCTCATTTAAATGAGCTATAAATGGTATATTTTTAAATAAGAAAAATTAAATGGGCTTTACATGGTCCATTTTTCATGGAAAAAAATATAATAATATTTTATACTACATACACATGTAGATCGTAATTTTTTATGCAAAAAATTAAATGGACTATACATCGTCCATTTTTCATGACAAAAATTTAATAAAAGTATGTATACATCATCCATCTTTCATACCAAAAATGTTTGATGCAAATAATATAATGGATCGCAAAAAATTAAGTGGCCTAAATATTGTCCATTTTTCATGCCAACAATTTTTTTATGCAAAAAATTTAATTTATATACTATGTATATATGTATACATCGTGCATTTTTTATGCAAAAAATTAAATGGAATATACATATATCGTCGGATTTTTATGCGAAAAAATTAGTAGACTATACATCGTATATTTTTCATTCAAAAAATTAAACGAACATCCTCCATTTTTTATGGCAAAAATTAAACGGATAAAATGTTTATGCTAAAAATATAATGAACTGTTATACATCGTCATATGTTATCCAAAAAATTAAACGGAATATACATCGTCCGTATTTCATAAAAAAAAAATTAATTGACAATATATCGCCCGATTTTTATGCAAAAAAATTAAACGGACTATACATCGTCCATTTTTCATCCAACAAATTTTTTCATGCAAAAAATTTAATAATATAATATACATCGACATTTTTTATGCAAACAATTAAATGGACTATACATCGTCTATTTTTTATGCAAAAAATATAATATTATAATATACATCGACATTTTTTTATGAAAAAAATTATATGGACTATATATATCGTCCATTTTTCATGCCAAAAATTTAATGAGCTATGCATTGTCCATTTTCCATCGACAAAAATTAAATTTTTTTCATGCAAAAAATATAACACTTAATATACATCGTCATTTTTTATGCAAACAATTAAATGGACTATTTATCGTCCATTTTTCATACAATAAATTAAATGGCCTCCTTTTTTCATGCAAAAAATTTGTTCATGCAAAAATAAATTAATATAGTATACATCGTCATTTTTATGGAAAAAAATTAAATAGACTATACATCGTCTATTTTTCATGCAAAGAATTAAATGGACTATACATACAAAATTTAATGGACTATATATGTGGCCCATTTTTAAATTATTTATAAAAAAATTTAATGGACTATAAATCGTCCATTTCGTATGCAAAAACTTAAATGAACTATATATGTCGTCTATTTTTCGTGGAAAAAATTTAATGGACTATACATCATCCATTTTTCATGGAAAAAATTTTTTTCTGAAAAAAATTTTATGGGCTATACATAGTCCATTTTTCAATATTTTATGAAAAAATTTTATGGTCTATATATCGTCCATTTCGTATACAAAAAATTAAATAGACTATACATCGTCTATTCTTCATGCAAAGAGTTAAATGGACTATACATACAAAATTTAATGGACTATATATATTGTCCATTTTTAAGTTTTTTATAAAAAAATTTAATGGATTATAATTCGTCCATTTCGTACGCAAAAACTTAAATGAACTATATATGTCGTCTATTTTTCGTGAAAAAAATTAATGGACTATACATCATCCATTTTTCATGGAAAAAATTTTTTGTGAAAAAATTTAATGGGCTATACATCGTCCATTTTTCAATATTTTATGGTCTGTAAATCGTCCATTTCGTATGCAAAAAACCAAATAGACTATACATTGTCTATTTTTCATGCAAAGAATTAAATGGACTATACATACAAAATTTCATGAACTATATATATGGTCCATTTTTAAGTTTTTTATAAAAAAATTTAATGGACTATAATTCGTCCATTTCGTACGCAAAAACTTAAATGAACTACATATGTCGTCTAAATTTAATGGGCTATACATCTTCCATTTTTCAATATTTAATTAAAAAATTTTAAGGTCTATAAATCGTCCATTTCGTATGCAAAAAATTAAATAGACTATACATCGTCTATTTTTCATGCAAAGAGTTAAATAGACTATATATATGGTCCATTTTTAAATTATTTATAAAAAAAATTTAATGGACTATAATTCGTCCATTTCGTATGCAAAAACTTAAATGAACTATATATGTCGTCTAAATTTAATGGGCTATACATCGTCCATTTTTAAAGTTTTTGTAAAAAATTAAATTTAATCTAATTCGTCCATTTCGTATGTAAAAACTTAAGTGGACTGTATACGTCGTCTTCTTTTCGTGCAAAGAATTTAATAAACTATACATCATCCATTTTTCATGGAAAAAATTTTTTTATAAAAAAAATTTAATGGACTATACATCGTCTTTTTTTAAATTTTTTATGAAAAAATTTAATCGACTATAAATCGTCCGATTCGCATGCAAACAATTATATAGACTAAAAATCGTCTATTTTTCATGCAAAAAATTAAATGGACTGGCTACATATACAAAATTTAATGGACTATACATCGTCCATTTTTAAAATTTTTATAAAAAATTAAATTGACTATAATTCGTCCATTTCGTATGTAAAAACTTAAGTGGACTATATACGTCGTCTTCTTTTCGTGCAAAGAATTTAATAAACTATACATCATCCATTTTTCATGGAAAAAAAATTTTTATGAAAAAAATTTAATGGACTATACATCGTCTTTTTTTCAATTTTTTATGAAAAAATTTAATCGATTATAAATCGTCTGATTCGTATGCAAACAATTATATAGACTATACATCGTCTATTTTTCATGCAAAAAATTAAATGGACTGGCTATATATACAAAATTTAATGGACTATACATCGTCCATTTTTAAAATTTTTATAAAAAATTAAATTGACTCTAATTCGTCAATTTCGTATGTAAAAACTCAAGTGGACTATATTCGTCGTCTTCTTTTCGTGCAAAGAATTTAATAAACTATACATCATCCATTTTTCATGCAAAAAAATTTTTTATCAAAAAAATTTAATGGACTATACATCGTCTTTTTTTCAATATTTTATGAAAAAATTTAATCGACTATAAATCGTCCGATTCGTATGCAAACAATTATATAGACTATACATCGTCTATTTTTCATGCAAAAAATTAAATGGACTGGCTATATATACAAAATTTAATGGACTATACATCGTCCATTTTTAAAATTTTTATAAAAAATTTAATTGACTATAATTCGTCCATTTCGTACGCAAAAACTTAAACGAACTATATACGACGTCTATTTTCCGTGCAAAAAATTAAATGGACTATACATACCAAATTTAATGGACTATATATGTGGTCCATCTTTAAATTATTTATAAAAAAATTTAATGGACTATAATTCGTCCATTTCGTATACAAAAAATTAAATAGACTATACATCGTCTATTTTTCATGCAAAAAATAAGATGGACTGGCCATATATACAAAATTTAATGGACTATACATCGTCAATTTTTAAAATTTTTATAGAAAATTAAATTGACTATAGTTCGTCCATTTCGTATGTAAAAACTTAAGTGGACTATATACGTCGTCTTCTTTTCGTGCAAAGAATTTAATAAACTATACATCATCCATTTTTCATGCAAAAAATTTTTTTCTGAAAAAAATATACATCGTCTTTTTTTCAATTTTTTATGAAAAAATTTAATCGATTATAAATCGTCCGATTCGTATGCAAACAATTATATAGACTATACATCGTCTATTTTTAAAATTTTTATAAAAAATTAAATTGACTATAGTTCGTCCATTTCGTATGTAAAAACTTAAGTGGACTATATACGTCGTCTTCTTTTCGTGCAAAGAATTTAATAAATTATACATCATCCATTTTTCACGCAAAAAATTTTTTTATCGTCTTTTTTTAAATTTTTTATGAAAAAATTTAATCGTCTATAAATCGTCCGATTCGTATGCAAACAATTATATAGACTATACATCGTCTATTTTTCATGCAAAAAATTAAATGGACTGACTATATATATAAAATTTAATAGACTATACATCGTCCATTTTTAAAATTTTTATAAAAAATTAAATTGACTATAGTTCGTCCATTTCGTATGTAAAAACTTAAGTTGACTATACACGTCGTCTTCTTTTCGTACAAAGAATTTAATAAACTATACATTATCCATTTTTCACGCAAAAAATTTTTTTATGAAAAAAATTTAATTTAATTTAACATTGTCTTTTTTTAAATTTTTTATGAAAAAATTTAATCGTCTATAAATCGTCCGATTCGTATGCAAACAATTATATAGACTATACATCGTCTATTTTTCATGCAGAAAATTAAATGGACTGGCTATATATACAAAATTTAATGGACTATACATCGTCCATTTTTAATATTTTTATAAAAAATTAAATTCACTATAGTTCGTCCATTTCGTATGTAAAAACTTAAGTTGACTATACACGTCGTCTTCTTTTCGTACAAAGAATTTAATAAACTATACATTATCCATTTTTCACGCAAAAAATTTTTTTATGAAAAAAATTTAATTTAATTTAACATTGTCTTTTTTTAAATTTTTTATGAAAAAATTTAATCGTCTATAAATCGTCCGATTCGTATGCAAACAATTATATAGACTATACATCGTATATTTTTCATGCAGAAAATTAAATGGACTGGCTATATATACAAAATTTAATGGACTATACATCGTCCATTTTTAAAGTTTTTATAAAAAATTAAATTGACTCTAATTCGTCCATTTCGTATGTAAAAACTTAAGTTGACTATACACGTCGTCTTCTTTTCGTACAAAGAATTTAATAAACTATACATTATCCATTTTTCACGCAAATAATTTTTTTATGAAAAAAATTTAATGGACTATACATCGTCTTTTTTTCAATATTTTATGAAAAAATTTAATCGACTATAAATCGTCCGATTCGTATGCAAACAATTACATCGTCTATTTTTCATGCACAAAATTAAATGGACTGGCTATATATACAAAATTTAATGGACTATACATCGTCCATTTTTAAAATTTTTATAAAAAATTAAATTGACTATAATTCGTCCATTTCGTATGTAAAAACTTAAGTGGACTATATACGTCGTCTTCTTTTCGTGCAAAGAATTTAATAAACTATACGTCATCCATTTTTCATGGAAAAAATTTTTATGAAAAAAATTTAATGGACTATATATACATCGTCTTTTTTTCAATTTTTTATGAAAAAATTTAATCGATTATAAATCGTCCGATTCGTATGCAAACAATTACATAGACTATACATCGTCTATTTTTCATGCAAAAAATTAAATGGACTGGCTATATATACAAAATTTAATGGACTATACATCGTCCATTTCGTATGTAAAAACTTAAGTGGACTATATACGTCGTCTTCTTTTCGTGCAAAGAATTTAATAAACTATACATCATCCATTTTTCATGGAAAAAAAATTTTTATGAAAAAAATTTAATGGACTATACATCGTCTTTTTTTAAATATTTTATGAAAAAATTTAATCGATTATAAATCGTCCGATTCGTATGCAAATAATTATATAGACTATACATCGTCTATTTTTTATGCAAAAAATTAAATGGACTGGCTATATATACAAAATTTAATGGACTATACATCGTCCATTTTTAAAATTTTTATAAAAAATTAAATTGACTATAATTCGTCCATTTCGTATGTAAAAACTTAAGTGGACTATATACGTCGTCTTCTTTTCGTGCAAAGAATTTAATAAACTATACGTCATCCATTTTTCATGGAAAAAAATTTTTATGAAAAAAATTTAATGGACTATACATCGTCTTTTTTAAATTTTGTATGAAAAAATTTAATCGATTATAAATCGTCCGATTCGTATGCAAATAATTATATAGACTATACATCGTCTATTTTTCATGCAAAAAATTAAATGGACTGGCTATATATACAAAATTTAATGGACTATACATCGTCCATTTTTAAAATTTTTATAAAAAATTAAATTGACTATAATTCGTCCATTTCGTATGTAAAAACTTAAGTGGACTATATACGTCGTCTTCTTTTCGTGCAAAGAATTTAATAAACTATACATCATCCATTTTTCATGCAAAAAAATTTTTTATGAAAAAAATTGAATGGACTATACATCGTCTTTTTTTCAATATTTTATGAAAAAATTTAATCGACTATAAATCGTCCGATTCGTATGCAAACAATTATATAGACTATACATCGTCTATTTTTCATGCAAAAAATTAAATGGACTGGCTATATATACAAAATTTAATGGACTATACATCGTCCATTTTTAAAATTTTTATAAAAAATTAAATTGACTCTAATTCGTCCATTTCGTATGTAAAAACTTAAGTGGACTATATACGTCGTCTTCTTTTCGTGCAAAGAATTTAATAAACTATACATCATCCATTTTTCATGGAAAAAAAATTTTTATGAAAAAAATTTAATGGACTATATACATCGTCTTTTTTTCAATTTTTTATAAAAAAATTTAATCGATTTTAAATCGTCCGATTCGTATGCAAACAATTATATAGACTATACATCGTCTATTTTTCATGCAAAAAATTAAATGGACTGGCTATATATACAAAATTTAATGGACTATACATCGTCCATTTTTAAAATTTTTATAAAAAATTAAATTGACTCTAATTCGTCCATTTCGTATGTAAAAACTTAAGTGGACTATATACGTCGTCTTCTTTTCGTGTAAAGAATTTAATAAACTATACATCATCCATTTTTCATGGAAAAAAAATTTTTATGAAAAAAATTTAATGGACTATACATCGTCTTTTTTTCAATTTTTTATGAAAAAATTTAATCGACTATAAATCGTCCGATTCGTATGCAAACAATTATATAGACTATACATCGTCTATTTTTCGTGCAAAAAATTAAATGGACTGGCTATATATACAAAATTTAATGGACTATACATCGTCCATTTTTAAAATTTTTATAAAAAATTAAATTGACTCTAATTCGTCCATTTCGTATGTAAAAACTTAAGTGGACTATATACGTCGTCTTCTTTTCGTGCAAAGAATTTAATAAACTATACATCATCCATTTTTCATGGAAAAAAATTTTTTATGAAAAAAATTTAATGGACTATACATCGTCTTTTTTCAATATTTTATGAAAAAATTTAATCGACTATAAATCGTCCGATTCGTATGCAAACAATTATATAGACTATACATCGTCTATTTTTCATGCAAAAAATTAAATCGACTGGCTATATATACAAAATTTAATGGACTATACATCGTCCATTTTTAAAATTTTTATAAAAAATTTAATTGACTATAATTCATCCATTTCGTATGTAAAAACTTAAGTGGACTATATACGTCGTCTTCTTTTCGTGCAAAGAATTTAATAAACTATACGTCATCCATTTTTCATGGAAAAAAATTTTTATGAAAAAAATTTAATGGACTATACATCGTCTTTTTTTCAATTTTTTATGAAAAAATTTAATCGATTATAAATCGTCCGATTCGTATGCAAACAATTACATAGACTATACATCGTCAATTTTTCATGCAAAAAATTAAATGGACTGGCTATATATACAAAATTTAATGGACTATACATCGCCCATTTTTAAAATTTTTATAAAAAATTAAATTGACTAATTCGTCCATTTCGTATGTAAAAACTTAAGTGGACTATATACGTCGTCTTCTTTTCGTGCAAAGAATTTAATAAACTATACATCATCCATTTTTCATGGAAAAAAAATTTTTATGAAAAAAATTTAATGGACTATACATCGTCTTTTTTTAAATTTTTTATGAAAAAATTTAATCGATTATAAATCGTCCGATTCGTATGCAAACAATTATATAGACTATACATCGTCTATTTTTCATGCAAAAAATTAAATGGACTGGCTATATATACAAAATTTAATGGACTATACATCGTCCATTTTTAAAATTTTTATAAAAAATTAAATTGACTATAATTCGTCCATTTCGTATGTAAAAACTTAAGTGGACTATATACGTCGTCTTCTTTTCGTGCAAAGAATTTAATAAACTATACGTCATCCATTTTTCATGGAAAAAAATTTTTATGAAAAAAATTTAATGGACTATACATCGCCTTTTTTTCAATATTTTATGAAAAAATTTAATCGACTATAAATCGTCCGATTCGTATGCAAACAATTATATAGACTATACATCGTCTATTTTTCATGCAAAAAATTAAATGGACTGGCTATATATACAAAATTTAATGGACTATACATCGTCCATTTTTAAAGTTTTTATAAAAAATTAAATTGAATATAAGTTTAAAATTTTTAAACGCACTAATAATCCCAAATTATTATTTTACTTATTAAGTAAAATATTTTTTATTAAAAATACATTGAAATTGATTATTGAGGGGTTTAGCTGGATCCTATGCGCATTTCACTGTTGCTAATGCAGATCATCAGGGAACCTTTACCCAAATTTCTTAGAACAACTAGAGTTATTATATTATAAACTTTCATTTAAATAAATGAGAAGCCTAACAACAAATAACAAAGTTGAAACAAGAACTCAATAATCAACATGTTTTTTTATTTTCTTACTTTGCCATTACTACCATTGGCTGACTTTTTTTCAGCTTCAAATTGTAGTTGTAAGAGTATGTAAAAGAAAATAAATGTAAATAACAACAACAGCTATTAAAGAATAGAGTGTTGCCACACAAGTATTTTTGACCGGGTGCAGTCAAGTTAATAATTAGTGTTTTTATGGGAATTGTTAAAATTTAAGTTTAAAATTTTTAAACGCACTAATAATCCCAAATTATTATTTTACTTATTAAGTAAAATATTTTTTATTAAAAATACATTGAAATTGATTATTGAGGGGTTTAGCTGGATCCTATGCGCATTTCACTGTTGCTAATGCAGATCATCAGGGAACCTTTACCCAAATTTCTTAGAACAACTAGAGTTATTATATTATAAACTTTCATTTAAATAAATGAGAAGCCTAACAACAAATAACAAAGTTGAAACAAGAACTCAATAATCAACATGTTTTTTTATTTTCTTACTTTGCCATTACTACCATTGGCTGACTTTTTTTCAGCTTCAAATTGTAGTTGTAAGAGTATGTAAAAGAAAATAAATGTAAATAACAACAACAGCTATTAAAGAATAGAGTGTTGCCACAAACAATTACATAGACTATACATCGTCTATTTTTCATGCAAAAAATTAAATGGACTGGCTATATATACAAAATTTAATGGACTATACATCGTCCATTTTTAAAATTTTTATAAAAAATTAAATTGACTCTAATTCGTCCATTTCGTATGTAAAAACTTAAGTGGACTATATACGTCGTCTTCTTTTCGTGCAAAGAATTTAATAAACTATACATCATCCATTTTTCATGGCAAAAAAAATTTTTATGAAAAAAATTTAATGGACTATACATCGTCTTTTTTTAAATTTTTTATGAAAAAATTTAATCGATTATAAATCGTCCGATTCGTATGCAAACAATTATATAGACTATACATCGTCTATTTTTCATGCAAAAAATTATATGGACTGGCTATATATACAAAATTTAATGGACTATACATCGTCCATTTTTAAAATTTTTATAAAAAATTAAATTGACTATAATTCGTCCATTTCGTATGTAAAAACTTAAGTGGACTATATACGTCGTCTTCTTTTCGTGCAAAGAATTTAATAAACTATACATCATCCATTTTTCATGCCAAAAAATTTTTTATGATAAAAATTTAATGGACTATACATCGTCTTTTTTTCAATTTTTTATGAAAAAATTTAATTGACTATAAATCGTCCGATTCGTATGCAAACAATTATATAGACTATACATCGTCTATTTTTCATGCAAAAAATTAAATGGACTGGCTATATATACAAAATTTAATGGACTATACATCGTCCATTTTTAAAATTTTTATAAATTAAATTGACTCTAATTCGTCCATTTCGTATGTAAAAACTTAAGTGGACTATATACGTCGTCTTCTTTTCGTGCAAAGAATTTAATAAACTATACATCATCCATTTTTCATGCAAAAAAATTTTTTATTAAAAAAATTTAATGGACTATACATCGTCTTTTTTTCAATTTTTTATGAAAAAATTTAATCGACTATAAATCGTCCGATTCGTATGCAAACAATTATATAGACTATACATCGTCTATTTTTCATGCAAAAAATTAAATGGACTGGCTATATATACAAAATTTAATGGACTATACATCGTCCATTTTTAAAATTTTTATAAAAAATTAAATTGACTATAATTCGTCCATTTCGTATGTAAAAACTTAAGTGGACTATATACGTCGTCTTCTTTTCGTGCAAAGAATTTAATAAACTATACATCATCCATTTTTCATGGAAAAAAATTTTTTATGAAAAAAATTTAATGGACTATACATCGTCTTTTTTTTCAATATTTTATGAAAAAATTTAATCGACTATAAATCGTCCGATTCGTATGCAAACAATTATATAGACTATACATCGTCTATTTTTCATGCAAAAAATTAAATCGACTGGCTATATATACAAAATTTAATGGACTATACATCGTCCATTTTTAAAATTTTTATAAAAAATTTAATTGACTATAATTCGTCCATTTCGTATGTAAAAACTTAAGTGGACTATATACGTCGTCTTCTTTTCGTGCAAAGAATTTAATAAACTATACATCATCCATTTTTCATGGAAAAAAATTTTTTATGAAAAAAATTTAATGGACTATACATCGTCTTTTTTTCAATATTTTATGAAAAAATTTAATCGACTATAAATCGTCCGATTCGTATGCAAACAATTATATAGACTATACATCGTCTATTTTTCATGCAAAAAATTAAATGGACTGGCTATATATACAAAATTTAATGGACTATACATCGTCCATTTTTAAAATTTTTATAAAAAATTAAATTGACTATAATTCGTCCATTTCGTATGTAAAAACTTAAGTGGACTATATACGTCGTCTTCTTTTCGTGCAAAGAATTTAATAAACTATACATCATCCATTTTTCATGGAAAAAAATTTTTTATGAAAAAAATTTAATGGACTATACATCGTCTTTTTTTCAATATTTTATGAAAAAATTTAATCGACTATAAATCGTCCGATTCGTATGCAAACAATTATATAGACTATACATCGTCTATTTTTCATGCAAAAAATTAAATCGACTGGCTATATATACAAAATTTAATGGACTATACATCGTCCATTTTTAAAATTTTTATAAAAAATTTAATTGACTATAATTCGTCCATTTCGTATGTAAAAACTTAAGTGGACTATATACGTCGTCTTCTTTTCGTGCAAGGAATTTAATAAACTATACGTCATCCATTTTTCATGGAAAAAAATTTTTATGAAAAAAATTTAATGGACTATGTATCGTCTTTTTTTCAATTTTTTATGAAAAAATTTAATCGATTATAAATCGTCCGATTCGTATGCAAACAATTACATAGACTATACATCGTCTATTTTTCATGCAAAAAATTAAATGGACTGGCTATATATACAAAATTTAATGGACTATACATCGTCCATTTTTAAAATTTTTATAAAAAATTAAATTGACTCTAATTCGTCCATTTCGTATGTAAAAACTTAAGTGGACTATATACGTCGTCTTCTTTTCGTGCAAAGAATTTAATAAACTATACATCATCCATTTTTCATGGAAAAAAATTTTTTATTAAAAAAATTTAATGGACTATACATCGTCTTTTTTTCAATTTTTTATGAAAAAATTTAATCGACTATAAATCGTCCGATTCGTATGCAAACAATTATATAGACTATACATCGTCTATTTTTCATGCAAAAAATTAAATGGACTGGCTATATATACAAAATTTAATGGACTATACATCGTCCATTTTTAAAATTTTTATAAAAAATTAAATTGACTATAATTCGTCCATTTCGTATGTAAAAACTTAAGTGGACTATATACGTCGTCTTCTTTTCGTGCAAAGAATTTAATAAACTATACATCATCCATTTTTCATGGAAAAAAATTTTTTATGAAAAAAATTTAATGGACTATACATCGTCTTTTTTTCAATATTTTATGAAAAAATTTAATCGACTATAAATCGTCCGATTCGTATGCAAACAATTATATAGACTATACATCGTCTATTTTTCATGCAAAAAATTAAATCGACTGGCTATATATACAAAATTTAATGGACTATACATCGTCCATTTTTAAAATTTTTATAAAAAATTTAATTGACTATAATTCGTCCATTTCGTATGTAAAAACTTAAGTGGACTATATACGTCGTCTTCTTTTCGTGCAAAGAATTTAATAAACTATACGTCATCCATTTTTCATGGAAAAAAATTTTTATGAAAAAAATTTAATGGACTATGCATCGTCTTTTTTTCAATTTTTTATGAAAAAATTTAATCGATTATAAATCGTCCGATTCGTATGCAAACAATTACATAGACTATACATCGTCTATTTTTCATGCAAAAAATTAAATGGACTGGCTATATATACAAAATTTAATGGACTATACATCGTCCATTTTTAAAATTTTTATAAAAAATTAAATTGACTCTAATTCGTCCATTTCGTATGTAAAAACTTAAGTGGACTATATACGTCGTCTTCTTTTCGTGCAAAGAATTTAATAAACTATACATCATCCATTTTTCATGGAAAAAAATTTTTATTTTTTTTTTTTTTTTAATACATATTTTTATTTATTGTATCTTCAAATATGAACTAACAATAAGTATTCAAATCTTAAATCTAAAATATAATTATTAGGCCCGACCACTGTCGGACATAAATATAGAGATAGTTATAAATAATACATAAGTAGTGATAATCAAAAGGAAGAAAAAATAAAATAAAATAAAAAGTATTTTCAAGCAGTCCCATCTGGAGTGTTGAGTATAAGAGCACTTGTATCCCTCTGTTTTAGGCGGACGTGTCCAGTAAAATTCAAAATATTACGAGCAAGCGGATTAGGATGTGACTCGAGTTTTGTTAAATATTTGCCTGCATATTTTGCAATTTCTTCAACCACTAGTGGCATATTCAAATCACGATGTATATTTGAGTTTTTTATATACCATGGAGCCGATGTTATTAATCGCAAAATTTTATTTTGCCTTCGTTGGATTCTCTCGACATTGGAAGCTGAAGCAGTGCCCCATAGTTGAATTCCGTAGCACCATATGGGTTTCAAAATAGACTTGTATATCAAAAGTTTGCAATCTAGACTGAGGGTTGAATTTCTACCAATCAGCCAATGTACCTGAGTTAATTTTAGTTTCATTTGGGTTAACTTAGAGTCAATATGGTGTTTCCAAGTAAGCCGTCGATCAAGTTGTATACCAGATATTTCACATGAGTATGTTGAGGGACAACTTGATTGTTAATCCGAATGGGTAAACACGTATCTCTTCGTAATGTATATGTTACTTGAACACACTTTTGTTCGTTTACCTTAATTCTCCATAAGTTTAACCATAGTTCCAGCTGGGTAATGTGTTCTTGAAGATATCGGGATGCCTCGTAAGGATTTTCATGCATACTAAGGCAGGCTGTATCATCAGCAAATGTGGAAGTGTGGATATTGCTGCTCAGAGGCATGTCACAAGTATAAATCAAATACAAAACTGGCCCCAGTATACTCCCCTGTGGCACACCGGATGAGATAGTTTCAGGCATGCTCATAAAGTCTCCTTCCACAACAGTGAACTTCCGGGCAGTAATGTAACTTTTCAAAAGACTTACAACGTTTATTGGCAGGTATGTTTTTAATTTTAAAATTAGGCCTTCATGCCACACTTTATAAAATGCCTGAGAAACGTCGATAAACAGCGCAGAACAATACTTCTTTTCTTCAAATGTTCTTCTTATAAATTGGACCAATCTATGAGTTTGTTCAATGGTGCTATGCTGACTTCTAAAACCAAATTGATGGTCCGGTATGCACCCACTATTAACTAGAATTGGGGACAATTTTGTCATGAGCAGTTTTTCGAAAAGCTTTGACATTGTTGATAGGAGACTTATTGGCCTGTATGACTCAGCCTTGGTAAGGTCTTTGCCCGGCTTTGGAATCATTTTAACTTTGGCAAGCTTCCAGCTATTTGGATAATACTGCAGTCGTAAAATGGCGTTAAAAATAAATAACAGTATTCTAATTGCAATACGAGGCAACTTTATTAGCATCTGGTTACTAATTCCATCAAAACCCGGAGCTTTCTTTGGGTTGAGTTCAGAAATTAGTTTTTGCACATCACGCGTCTTAAACTTTATTTGTTGAGGGGGTAGAGCGACTACATTTGGCAAATCAATTACACCAGTACATGTGTTTGGGGTAAATACGTATTTTAAATGGGCAGCAAATATGTTACCTTTTTCAGTATCGCTTCTTGCCCAACCTCCGGTAGATGTGCGCAGAGGTGGTTTAAACTCAACGGGTGTTTTAAGCTTTCTAGCAGCACGCCATAAAGAGTAATCAGATGCTGGTGTGACATCAAGATTTTCCAGATAGTTTTTAAGAGATGCAGTTTTTTCATGTGCAAGCAGCTCTTGGAGTCGTTTAGTGCACTCTTTAAATCTAATTTTATTCTGGGGTGATCTGTGCTGTTGCCATTCCCTTCTAGCTCTTCTTTTTTCACATACGAGACGTTCAATATCTGTAGAATATAGTCTATTAAACCCAGTCTGCGGATAGGAGGTAGTGGCATGTTTAGCAGCCTGCTTAATATTTTCGGCAATTGGCAATGTTAGATTCAACATCATCAGGTGTTCTTAGTGTAATGTTTTCCGTGCAATGACTACTAAGATATTTTTTGAATCGCAGCCAATTTACACGATTTATCAAATTGGCATATGGGTGAGGTAAATCACTTCTTAATGGGCTACAAATTGTAACGATCGTGGGAGAGTGATCGGACGAGAGATCTAGAGAAGCTTCAATTTGAATTAAATCCCTAGAGATATTTTTCATAACGCCAAAGTCTATTACATCCGGAATTTTATGTATGTCAGTAGGCCAATAAGTGGGCTCCCCACTTGAAATGACATCCAAGCCCATTTTGGAAATTGTATTGAACAACGCTCGACCTCTGGGTGTAATAAGACGCGAACCCCAGAACGTGTGTTTAGCATTATAGTCGCCAGCTGCTACGAAACAAGGACCCAGAGATTTGTAAAAATCCTCGTATTGATGCTCAGTAATTGCGAATCTAGGAGGAGAGTAAATTGATGATATGACAAAATTATTGGAAAAATTTTCAATACAAATATTCGTTGCTTGTAAATGTTCTTCACAAATGTTATCAATAATATAATGCTTGAGTCTTGACTTTATTAAAATTGCTGATCCACCGCATGCTCTTCCTCTCGGGTCCTTTGAATCATATAAGGTGTAGCCATAAATTTTAAAAAGGCTTCTCGAAGTCAAATGAGTCTCAGAGACCAACATTATATCAATATTTTTTTCCGTGAGGAAGTGCCCAAGTTCATTTTTATGTTGGCGAATGCCGTTTGCGTTCCAGAAACATATTTTTAACGTGTTCATGGTTTGTTAACTAAAGCTTGAAGCAGAGTATTCTGCATTCGCAACATTTCTTGCATCATGTTAGTCATATTTGTTGTAAAATTGTTTATAGTTTGCACAAGATTTTCAATAGTGGCTTCAAGGCGATTATAATTAAAGTTTGAGTGTGTATTTGTAGAATTATTTTGCGGTGAAACATTTTGTGTCGGAATAGAACTAGCCTTAGCAGCATCTGCATACGATACACGGGAAGTAACTGGTTGGCTCATTTGCTGAAAAGTGGCAGAGTAAACGTTTGCTGATTGAGCTGGAGCTAATTTAGGTTTTTGCACCATAGTCTTCTTTACCAAAGAGTACACACGACAACCTCTGTAGTTAGCAGTGTGATTTTCTCCACAATTACTGCATTTTTTGTTACTTTGATCTTTCGGTTTATTGCAACTAGCAGTGCCGTGCAACTCGCCGCACACGACACAAACAGTAGGTAATTTGCAGTAAGTTTTAGTATGGCCATATTCTTGACAATTATGGCACTGTACGGGTCCTGAACGCTTGTGTGGTTCTTCAACGGTTATTTTTCGATATAAGAGATATCTTAAATTATATATTGGATGGGTCTCACTCTTTTTCAATTTTATATCATTTGGCTCAAGTTCAACGCGAAATAGAGGTTGAGGGATCTTTTCCCTATTTATTATGTTCGATACATTTTTTACTTTAAAGCCCTGGAGGACGAGAGCATCTTTTACTTCTTCGGGAGCAACATAGGAATCTATGCCCTTCAACACAATCTGCATACCTTTAGCACTCTTGAGCTGATATGTGTAGAAATTTGTTTTACTTTTTTCAAGTTCAGAAACCATTGTGCGAAAATCTTTTTCTTCATAAATTTGAATTTTCGTTTCATCAATATTACCACGTTTTATTGGAACAATGTGAAATTTATTCTCACCAATGACCGAAATTAATTTTTTAATTAGAGCGTTTGAGTTTTTTTCTCTTAAATAGATTGGTGGCGGCTTGGAGGTTTTATTCGCAGATTCAGCGGGTTTTTCATTATCATCTTGCAATATTTTAAAACGGTTTTGCCGATTAGTAGAGGATGCGCTGTTATCCCTGGACATCTTTGGATCAGATGCAATTTTAGTAGAATTTGGGCTGCGCCCGCGCTTTAAAATTGTAATGTATCTGTCCATTCCGACTTGGACCTTGGGCTTTGGGGTGCTCTTATCTTCAGTGACAACTTGTTTAAGTGATGACAACGAGCCCGAAGCGGATGATATCGCTGAGTTAAATTTAGAAGTACTAGGCAATAATGTCAACGATTCACTAGATGGCATTGGACAAAGCGAAGTTGATCGCTGACGAAACTGTGGTTTTGCCGTTAGAGAAAGTCTATTATCAGATTTTTGGTTTTTATTAAGAGCTTCAGAACTCACAGCAAGTCTATTATCAGATTTTTTATTTTTATTGTTATCATTATGAGCATCAAAACTCACAGTAAAATAGGCATTTCTGCCGTTAGAACTCACTTCACTATTTTTTTCCTTTGGGGTACTCATAAAGAGTATTCCTCAAGGGTACTTTGTATGTTTTTTTGTTTACGGTTCTTTTTTAATTTTGTTATTTCTATATGTAAAAAAATATTAGCAAAGCAAAAAAAAAAAGCTTATTTATCAAAGTTAATATGTACTACGAATATTTTTTGTATGATTTTTTTTTTGTTTTGTTTGTATGTAAGAAAAATTCCGCTATTACGTCTGTTCACTATGAAGGTACAACGAGAATGAAAAAAATTTAATGGACTATACATCGTCTTTTTTTAAATTTTTTATGAAAAAATTTAATCGATTATAAATCGTCCGATTCGTATGCAAACAATTATATAGACTATACATCGTCTATTTTTCATGCAAAAAATTAAATGGACTGGCTATATATACAAAATTTAATGGACTATACATCGTCCATTTTTAAAATTTTTATAAAAAATTAAATTGACTAATTCGTCCATTTCGTATGTAAAAACTTAAGTGGACTATATACGTCGTCTTCTTTTCGTGCAAAGAATTTAATAAACTATACATCATCCATTTTTCATGGAAAAAAAATTTTTATGAAAAAAATTTAATGGACTATACATCGTCTTTTTTTAAATTTTTTATGAAAAAATTTAATCGATTATAAATCGTCCGATTCGTATGCAAATAATTATATAGACTATACATCGTCTATTTTTCATGCAAAAAATTAAATGGACTGGCTATATATACAAAATTTAATGGACTATACATCGTCCATTTTTAAAATTTTTATAAAAAATTAAATTGACTATAATTCGTCCATTTCGTATGTAAAAACTTAAGTGGACTATATACGTCGTCTTCTTTTCGTGCAAAGAATTTAATAAACTATACGTCATCCATTTTTCATTGAAAAAAATTTTTATGAAAAAAATTTAATGGACTATACATCGTCTTTTTTTCAATTTTTTATGAAAAAATTTAATCGATTTTAAATCGTCCGATTCGTATGCAAACAATTATATAGACTATACATCGTCTATTTTTCATGCAAAAAATTAAATGGACTGGCTATATATACAAAATTTAATGGACTATACATCGTCCATTTTTAAAATTTTTATAAAAAATTAAATTGACTATAATTCGTCCATTTCGTATGTAAAAACTTAAGTGGACTATATACGTCGTCTTCTTTTCGTGCAAAGAATTTAATAAACTATACATCATCCATTTTTCATGCCAAAAAATTTTTTATGATAAAAATTTAATGGACTATACATCGTCTTTTTTTCAATATTTTATGAAAAAATTTAATTGACTATAAATCGTCCGATTCGTATGCAAACAATTATATAGACTATACATCGTCTATTTTTCATGCAAAAAATTAAATGGACTGGCTATATATACAAAATTTAATGGACTATACATCGTCCATTTTTAAAATTTTTATAAATTAAATTGACTCTAATTCGTCCATTTCGTATGTAAAAACTTAAGTGGACTATATACGTCGTCTTCTTTTCGTGCAAAGAATTTAATAAACTATACATCATCCATTTTTCATGCAAAAAAATTTTTTATGAAAAAAATTTAATGGACTATACATCGTCTTTTTTTCAATTTTTTATGAAAAAATTTAATCGATTATAAATCGTCCGATTCGTATGCAAACAATTATATAGACTATACATCGTCTATTTTTCATGCAAAAAATTAAATGGACTGGCTATATATACAAAATTTAATGGACTATACATCGTCCATTTTTAAAATTTTTATAAAAAATTAAATTGACTATAATTCGTCCATTTCGTATGTAAAAACTTAAGTGGACTATATACGTCGTCTTCTTTTCGTGCAAAGAATTTAATAAACTATACATCATCCATTTTTCATGGAAAAAAATTTTTTATGAAAAAAATTTAATGGACTATACATCGTCTTTTTTTCAATATTTTATGAAAAAATTTAATCGACTATAAATCGTCCGATTCGTATGCAAACAATTATATAGACTATACATCGTCTATTTTTCATGCAAAAAATTAAATCGACTGGCTATATATACAAAATTTAATGGACTATACATCGTCCATTTTTAAAATTTTTATAAAAAATTTAATTGACTATAATTCGTCCATTTCGTATGTAAAAACTTAAGTGGACTATATACGTCGTCTTCTTTTCGTGCAAAGAATTTAATAAACTATACGTCATCCATTTTTCATGGAAAAAAATTTTTATGAAAAAAATTTAATGGACTATGCATCGTCTTTTTTTCAATTTTTTATGAAAAAATTTAATCGATTATAAATCGTCCGATTCGTATGCAAACAATTACATAGACTATACATCGTCTATTTTTCATGCAAAAAATTAAATGGACTGGCTATATATACAAAATTTAATGGACTATACATCGTCCATTTTTAAAATTTTTATAAAAAATTAAATTGACTCTAATTCGTCCATTTCGTATGTAAAAACTTAAGTGGACTATATACGTCGTCTTCTTTTCGTGCAAAGAATTTAATAAACTATACATCATCCATTTTTCATGCAAAAAAATTTTTTATGAAAAAAATTTAATGGACTATACATCGCCTTTTTTTCAATATTTTATGAAAAAATTTAATCGACTATAAATCGTCCGATTCGTATGCAAACAATTACATAGACTATACATCGTCTATTTTTCATGCAAAAAATTAAATCGACTGGCTATATATACAAAATTTAATGGACTATACATCGTCTTTTTTTCAATTTTTTATGAAAAAATTTAATCGACTATAAATCGTCCGATTCGTATGCAAACAATTACATAGACTATACATCGTCTATTTTTCATGCAAAAAATTAAATGGACTGGCTATATATACAAAATTTAATCGTCCATTTTTAAAATTTTTATAAAAAATTAAATTGACTATAATTCGTCCATTTCGTATGTAAAAACTTAAGTGGACTATATACGTCGTCTCCATTTCGTGCAAAGAATTTAATAAACTATACGTCATCCATTTTTCATGGAAAAAAATTTTTATGAAAAAAATTTAATGGACTATGCATCGTCTTTTTTTTCAATTTTTTATGAAAAAATTTAATCGATTATAAATCGTCCGATTCGTATGCAAACAATTACATAGACTATACATCGTCTATTTTTCATGCAAAAAATTAAATGGACTGGCTATATATACAAAATTTAATGGACTATACATCGTCCATTTTTAAAATTTTTATAAAAAATTAAATTGACTCTAATTCGTCCATTTCGTATGTAAAAACTTAAGTGGACTATATACGTCGTCTTCTTTTCGTGCAAAGAATTTAATAAACTATACATCATCCATTTTTCATGGAAAAAAAATTTTTATGAAAAAAATTTAATGGACTATACATCGTCTTTTTTTAAATTTTTTATGAAAAAATTTAATCGATTATAAATCGTCCGATTCGTATGCAAACAATTATATAGACTATACATCGTCTATTTTTCATGCAAAAAATTATATGGACTGGCTATATATACAAAATTTAATGGACTATACATCGTCCATTTTTAAAATTTTTATAAAAAATTAAATTGACTATAATTCGTCCATTTCGTATGTAAAATCTTAAGTGGACTATATACGTCGTCTTCTTTTCGTGCAAAGAATTTAATAAACTATACGTCATCCATTTTTCATTGAAAAAAATTTTTATGAAAAAAATTTAATGGACTATACATCGTCTTTTTTTCAATTTTTTATGAAAAAATTTAATCGATTTTAAATCGTCCGATTCGTATGCAAACAATTATATAGACTATACATCGTCTATTTTTCATGCAAAAAATTAAATGGACTGGCTATATATACAAAATTTAATGGACTATACATCGTCCATTTTTAAAATTTTTATAAAAAATTAAATTGACTATAATTCGTCCATTTCGTATGTAAAAACTTAAGTGGACTATATACGTCGTCTTCTTTTCGTGCAAAGAATTTAATAAACTATACATCATCCATTTTTCATACCAAAAAATTTTTTATGATAAAAATTTAATGGACTATACATCGTCTTTTTTTCAATTTTTTATGAAAAAATTTAATTGACTATAAATCGTCCGATTCGTATGCAAACAATTATATAGACTATACATCGTCTATTTTTCATGCAAAAAATTAAATGGACTGGCTATATATACAAAATTTAATGGACTATACATCGTCCATTTTTAAAATTTTTATAAATTAAATTGACTCCTATTCGTCCATTTCGTATGTAAAAACTTAAGTGGACTATATACGTCGTCTTCTTTTCGTGCAAAGAATTTAATAAACTATACATCATCCATTTTTCATGCAAAAAAATTTTTTATTAAAAAAATTTAATGGACTATACATCGTCTTTTTTTCAATTTTTTATGAAAAAATTTAATCGACTATAAATCGTCCGATTCGTATGCAAACAATTATATAGACTATACATCGTCTATTTTTCATGCAAAAAATTAAATGGACTGGCTATATATACAAAATTTAATGGACTATACATCGTCCATTTTTAAAATTTTTATAAAAAATTAAATTGACTATAATTCGTCCATTTCGTATGTAAAAACTTAAGTGGACTATATACGTCGTCTTCTTTTCGTGCAAAGAATTTAATAAACTATACATCATCCATTTTTCATGGAAAAAAATTTTTTATGAAAAAAATTTAATGGACTATATATACATCGTCTTTTTTTCAATATTTTATGAAAAAATTTAATCGACTATAAATCGTCCGATTCGTATGCAAACAATTATATAGACTATACATCGTCTATTTTTCATGCAAAAAATTAAATCGACTGGCTATATATACAAAATTTAATGGACTATACATCGTCCATTTTTAAAATTTTTATAAAAAATTTAATTGACTATAATTCGTCCATTTCGTATGTAAAAACTTAAGTGGACTATATACGTCGTCTTCTTTTCGTGCAAAGAATTTAATAAACTATACGTCATCCATTTTTCATGGAAAAAAATTTTTATGAAAAAAATTTAATGGACTATGCATCGTCTTTTTTTCAATTTTTTATGAAAAAATTTAATCGATTATAAATCGTCCGATTCGTATGCAAACAATTACATAGACTATACATCGTCTATTTTTCATGCAAAAAATTAAATGGACTGGCTATATATACAAAATTTAATGGACTATACATCGTCCATTTTTAAAATTTTTATAAAAAATTAAATTGACTCTAATTCGTCCATTTCGTATGTAAAAACTTAAGTGGACTATATACGTCGTCTTCTTTTCGTGCAAAGAATTTAATAAACTATACATCATCCATTTTTCATGCAAAAAAATTTTTTATGAAAAAAATTTAATGGACTATATATACATCGCCTTTTTTTCAATATTTTATGAAAAAATTTAATCGACTATAAATCGTCCGATTCGTATGCAAACAATTATATAGACTATACATCGTCTATTTTTCATGCAAAAAATTAAATGGACTGGCTATATATACAAAATTTAATCGTCCATTTTTAAAATTTTTATAAAAAATTAAATTGACTATAATTCGTCCATTTCGTATGTAAAAACTTAAGTGGACTATATACGTCGTCTCCATTTCGTGCAAAGAATTTAATAAACTATACGTCATCCATTTTTCATGGAAAAAAATTTTTATGAAAAAAATTTAATGGACTATGCATCGTCTTTTTTTTCAATTTTTTATGAAAAAATTTAATCGATTATAAATCGTCCGATTCGTATGCAAACAATTACATAGACTATACATCGTCTATTTTTCATGCAAAAAATTAAATGGACTGGCTATATATACAAAATTTAATGGACTATACATCGTCCATTTTTAAAATTTTTATAAAAAATTAAATTGACTCTAATTCGTCCATTTCGTATGTAAAAACTTAAGTGGACTATATACGTCGTCTTCTTTTCGTGCAAAGAATTTAATAAACTATACATCATCCATTTTTCATGGAAAAAAAATTTTTATGAAAAAAATTTAATGGACTATACATCGTCTTTTTTTAAATTTTTTATGAAAAAATTTAATCGATTATAAATCGTCCGATTCGTATGCAAACAATTATATAGACTATACATCGTCTATTTTTCATGCAAAAAATTATATGGACTGGCTATATATACAAAATTTAATGGACTATACATCGTCCATTTTTAAAATTTTTATAAAAAATTAAATTGACTATAATTCGTCCATTTCGTATGTAAAATCTTAAGTGGACTATATACGTCGTCTTCTTTTCGTGCAAAGAATTTAATAAACTATACGTCATCCATTTTTCATTGAAAAAAATTTTTATGAAAAAAATTTAATGGACTATACATCGTCTTTTTTTCAATTTTTTATGAAAAAATTTAATCGATTTTAAATCGTCCGATTCGTATGCAAACAATTATATAGACTATACATCGTCTATTTTTCATGCAAAAAATTAAATGGACTGGCTATATATACAAAATTTAATGGACTATACATCGTCCATTTTTAAAATTTTTATAAAAAATTAAATTGACTATAATTCGTCCATTTCGTATGTAAAAACTTAAGTGGACTATATACGTCGTCTTCTTTTCGTGCAAAGAATTTAATAAACTATACATCATCCATTTTTCATGCCAAAAAATTTTTTATGATAAAAATTTAATGGACTATAGATCGTCTTTTTTTCAATTTTTTATGAAAAAATTTAATTGACTATAAATCGTCCGATTCGTATGCAAACAATTATATAGACTATACATCGTCTATTTTTCATGCAAAAAATTAAATGGACTGGCTATATATACAAAATTTAATGGACTATACATCGTCCATTTTTAAAATTTTTATAAATTAAATTGACTCTAATTCGTCCATTTCGTATGTAAAAACTTAAGTGGACTATATACGTCGTCTTCTTTTCGTGCAAAGAATTTAATAAACTATACATCATCCATTTTTCATGCAAAAAAATTTTTTATTAAAAAAATTTAATGGACTATACATCGTCTTTTTTTCAATTTTTTATGAAAAAATTTAATCGACTATAAATCGTCCGATTCGTATGCAAACAATTATATAGACTATACATCGTCTATTTTTCATGCAAAAAATTAAATGGACTGGCTATATATACAAAATTTAATGGACTATACATCGTCCATTTTTAAAATTTTTATAAAAAATTAAATTGACTATAATTCGTCCATTTCGTATGTAAAAACTTAAGTGGACTATATACGTCGTCTTCTTTTCGTGCAAAGAATTTAATAAACTATACATCATCCATTTTTCATGGAAAACAATTTTTTATGAAAAAAATTTAATGGACTATACATCGTCTTTTTTTCAATATTTTATGAAAAAATTTAATCGACTATAAATCGTCCGATTCGTATGCAAACAATTATATAGACTATACATCGTCTATTTTTCATGCAAAAAATTAAATCGACTGGCTATATATACAAAATTTAATGGACTATACATCGTCCATTTTTAAAATTTTTATAAAAAATTTAATTGACTATAATTCGTCCATTTCGTATGTAAAAACTTAAGTGGACTATATACGTCGTCTTCTTTTCGTGCAAAGAATTTAATAAACTATACGTCATCCATTTTTCATGGAAAAAAATTTTTATGAAAAAAATTTAATGGACATCGTCTTTTTTTCAATTTTTTATGAAAAAATTTAATCGATTATAAATCGTCCGATTCGTATGCAAACAATTACATAGACTATACATCGTCTATTTTTCATGCAAAAAATTAAATGGACTGGCTATATATACAAAATTTAATGGACTATACATCGTCCATTTTTAAAATTTTTATAAAAAATTAAATTGACTCTAATTCGTCCATTTCGTATGTAAAAACTTAAGTGGACTATATACGTCGTCTTCTTTTCGTGCAAAGAATTTAATAAACTATACATCATCCATTTTTCATGGAAAAAAATTTTTATTTTTTTTTTTTTTTTAATACATATTTTTATTTATTGTATCTTCAAATATGAACTAACAATAAGTATTCAAATCTTAAATCTAAAATATAATTATTAGGCCCGACCACTGTCGGACATAAATATAGAGATAGTTATAAATAATACATAAGTAGTGATAATCAAAAGGAAGAAAAAATAAAATAAAATAAAAAGTATTTTCAAGCAGTCCCATCTGGAGTGTTGAGTATAAGAGCACTTGTATCCCTCTGTTTTAGGCGGACGTGTCCAGTAAAATTCAAAATATTACGAGCAAGCGGATTAGGATGTGACTCGAGTTTTGTTAAATATTTGCCTGCATATTTTGCAATTTCTTCAACCACTAGTGGCATATTCAAATCACGATGTATATTTGAGTTTTTTATATACCATGGAGCCGATGTTATTAATCGCAAAATTTTATTTTGCCTTCGTTGGATTCTCTCGACATTGGAAGCTGAAGCAGTGCCCCATAGTTGAATTCCGTAGCACCATATGGGTTTCAAAATAGACTTGTATATCAAAAGTTTGCAATCTAGACTGAGGGTTGAATTTCTACCAATCAGCCAATGTACCTGAGTTAATTTTAGTTTCATTTGGGTTAACTTAGAGTCAATATGGTGTTTCCAAGTAAGCCGTCGATCAAGTTGTATACCAGATATTTCACATGAGTATGTTGAGGGACAACTTGATTGTTAATCCGAATGGGTAAACACGTATCTCTTCGTAATGTATATGTTACTTGAACACACTTTTGTTCGTTTACCTTAATTCTCCATAAGTTTAACCATAGTTCCAGCTGGGTAATGTGTTCTTGAAGATATCGGGATGCCTCGTAAGGATTTTCATGCATACTAAGGCAGGCTGTATCATCAGCAAATGTGGAAGTGTGGATATTGCTGCTCAGAGGCATGCCACAAGTATAAATCAAATACAAAACTGGCCCCAGTATACTCCCCTGTGGCACACCGGATGAGATAGTTTCAGGCATGCTCATAAAGTCTCCTTCCACAACAGTGAACTTCCGGGCAGTAATGTAACTTTTCAAAAGACTTACAACGTTTATTGGCAGGTATGTTTTTAATTTTAAAATTAGGCCTTCATGCCACACTTTATAAAATGCCTGAGAAACGTCGATAAACAGCGCAGAACAATACTTCTTTTCTTCAAATGTTCTTCTTATAAATTGGACCAATCTATGAGTTTGTTCAATGGTGCTATGCTGACTTCTAAAACCAAATTGATGGTCCGGTATGCACCCACTATTAACTAGAATTGGGGACAATTTTGTCATGAGCAGTTTTTCGAAAAGCTTTGACATTGTTGATAGGAGACTTATTGGCCTGTATGACTCAGCCTTGGTAAGGTCTTTGCCCGGCTTTGGAATCATTTTAACTTTGGCAAGCTTCCAGCTATTTGGATAATACTGCAGTCGTAAAATGGCGTTAAAAATAAATAACAGTATTCTAATTGCAATACGAGGCAACTTTATTAGCATCTGGTTACTAATTCCATCAAAACCCGGAGCTTTCTTTGGGTTGAGTTCAGAAATTAGTTTTTGCACATCACGCGTCTTAAACTTTATTTGTTGAGGGGGTAGAGCGACTACATTTGGCAAATCAATTACACCAGTACATGTGTTTGGGGTAAATACGTATTTTAAATGGGCAGCAAATATGTTACCTTTTTCAGTATCGCTTCTTGCCCAACCTCCGGTAGATGTGCGCAGAGGTGGTTTAAACTCAACGGGTGTTTTAAGCTTTCTAGCAGCACGCCATAAAGAGTAATCAGATGCTGGTGTGACATCAAGATTTTCCAGATAGTTTTTAAGAGATGCAGTTTTTTCATGTGCAAGCAGCTCTTGGAGTCGTTTAGTGCACTCTTTAAATCTAATTTTATTCTGGGGTGATCTGTGCTGTTGCCATTCCCTTCTAGCTCTTCTTTTTTCACATACGAGACGTTCAATATCTGTAGAATATAGTCTATTAAACCCAGTCTGCGGATAGGAGGTAGTGGCATGTTTAGCAGCCTGCTTAATATTTTCGGCAATTGGCAATGTTAGATTCAACATCATCAGGTGTTCTTAGTGTAATGTTTTCCGTGCAATGACTACTAAGATATTTTTTGAATCGCAGCCAATTTATACGATTTATCAAATTGGCATATGGGTGAGGTAAATCACTTCTTAATGGGCTACAAATTGTAACGATCGTGGGAGAGTGATCGGACGAGAGATCTAGAGAAGCTTCAATTTGAATTAAATCCCTAGAGATATTTTTCATAACGCCAAAGTCTATTACATCCGGAATTTTATGTATGTCAGCAGGCCAATAAGTGGGCTCCCCACTTGAAATGACATCCAAGCCCATTTTGGAAATTGTATTGAACAACGCTCGACCTCTGGGTGTAATAAGACGCGAACCCCAGAACGTGTGTTTAGCATTATAGTCGCCAGCTGCTACGAAACAAGGACCCAGAGATTTGTAAAAATCCTCGTATTGATGCTCAGTAATTGCGAATCTAGGAGGAGAGTAAATTGATGATATGACAAAATTATTGGAAAAATTTTCAATACAAATATTCGTTGCTTGTAAATGTTCTTCACAAATGTTATCAATAATATAATGCTTGAGTCTTGACTTTATTAAAATTGCTGATCCACCGCATGCTCTTCCTCTCGGGTCCTTTGAATCATATAAGGTGTAGCCATAAATTTTAAAAAGGCTTCTCGAAGTCAAATGAGTCTCAGAGACCAACATTATATCAATATTTTTTTCCGTGAGGAAGTGCCCAAGTTCATTTTTATGTTGGCGAATGCCGTTTGCGTTCCAGAAACATATTTTTAACGTGTTCATGGTTTGTTAACTAAAGCTTGAAGCAGAGTATTCTGCATTCGCAACATTTCTTGCATCATGTTAGTCATATTTGTTGTAAAATTGTTTATAGTTTGCACAAGATTTTCAATAGTGGCTTCAAGGCGATTATAATTAAAGTTTGAGTGTGTATTTGTAGAATTATTTTGCGGTGAAACATTTTGTGTCGGAATAGAACTAGCCTTAGCAGCATCTGCATACGATACACGGGAAGTAACTGGTTGGCTCATTTGCTGAAAAGTGGCAGAGTAAACGTTTGCTGATTGAGCTGGAGCTAATTTAGGTTTTTGCACCATAGTCTTCTTTACCAAAGAGTACACACGACAACCTCTGTAGTTAGCAGTGTGATTTTCTCCACAATTACTGCATTTTTTGTTACTTTGATCTTTCGGTTTATTGCAACTAGCAGTGCCGTGCAACTCGCCGCACACGACACAAACAGTAGGTAATTTGCAGTAAGTTTTAGTATGGCCATATTCTTGACAATTATGGCACTGTACGGGTCCTGAACGCTTGTGTGGTTCTTCAACGGTTATTTTTCGATATAAGAGATATCTTAAATTATATATTGGATGGGTCTCACTCTTTTTCAATTTTATATCATTTGGCTCAAGTTCAACGCGAAATAGAGGTTGAGGGATCTTTTCCCTATTTATTATGTTCGATACATTTTTTACTTTAAAGCCCTGGAGGACGAGAGCATCTTTTACTTCTTCGGGAGCAACATAGGAATCTATGCCCTTCAACACAATCTGCATACCTTTAGCACTCTTGAGCTGATATGTGTAGAAATTTGTTTTACTTTTTTCAAGTTCAGAAACCATTGTGCGAAAATCTTTTTCTTCATAAATTTGAATTTTCGTTTCATCAATATTACCACGTTTTATTGGAACAATGTGAAATTTATTCTCACCAATGACCGAAATTAATTTTTTAATTAGAGCGTTTGAGTTTTTTTCTCTTAAATAGATTGGTGGCGGCTTGGAGGTTTTATTCGCAGATTCAGCGGGTTTTTCATTATCATCTTGCAATATTTTAAAACGGTTTTGCCGATTAGTAGAGGATGCGCTGTTATCCCTGGACATCTTTGGATCAGATGCAATTTTAGTAGAATTTGGGCTGCGCCCGCGCTTTAAAATTGTAATGTATCTGTCCATTCCGACTTGGACCTTGGGCTTTGGGGTGCTCTTATCTTCAGTGACAACTTGTTTAAGTGATGACAACGAGCCCGAAGCGGATGATATCGCTGAGTTAAATTTAGAAGTACTAGGCAATAATGTCAACGATTCACTAGATGGCATTGGACAAAGCGAAGTTGATCGCTGACGAAACTGTGGTTTTGCCGTTAGAGAAAGTCTATTATCAGATTTTTGGTTTTTATTAAGAGCTTCAGAACTCACAGCAAGTCTATTATCAGATTTTTTATTTTTATTGTTATCATTATGAGCATCAAAACTCACAGTAAAATAGGCATTTCTGCCGTTAGAACTCACTTCACTATTTTTTTCCTTTGGGGTACTCATAAAGAGTATTCCTCAAGGGTACTTTGTATGTTTTTTTGTTTACGGTTCTTTTTTAATTTTGTTATTTCTATATGTAAAAAAATATTAGCAAAGCAAAAAAAAAAAGCTTATTTATCAAAGTTAATATGTACTACGAATATTTTTTGTATGATTTTTTTTTTGTTTTGTTTGTATGTAAGAAAAATTCCGCTATTACGTCTGTTCACTATGAAGGTACAACGAGAATGAAAAAAATTTAATGGACTATACATCGTCTTTTTTTAAATTTTTTATGAAAAAATTTAATCGATTATAAATCGTCCGATTCGTATGCAAACAATTATATAGACTATACATCGTCTATTTTTCATGCAAAAAATTAAATGGACTGGCTATATATACAAAATTTAATGGACTATACATCGTCCATTTTTAAAATTTTTATAAAAAATTAAATTGACTAATTCGTCCATTTCGTATGTAAAAACTTAAGTGGACTATATACGTCGTCTTCTTTTCGTGCAAAGAATTTAATAAACTATACATCATCCATTTTTCATGGAAAAAAATTTTTATGAAAAAAATTTAATGGACTATACATCGTCTTTTTTTAAATTTTTTATGAAAAAATTTAATCGATTATAAATCGTCCGATTCGTATGCAAATAATTATATAGACTATACATCGTCTATTTTTCATGCAAAAAATTAAATGGACTGGCTATATATACAAAATTTAATGGACTATACATCGTCCATTTTTAAAATTTTTATAAAAAATTAAATTGACTCTAATTCGTCCATTTCGTATGTAAAAACTTAAGTGGACTATATACGTCGTCTTCTTTTCGTGCAAAGAATTTAATAAACTATACATCATCCATTTTTCATGGAAAAAAATTTTTTATGAAAAAAATTTAATGGACTATACATCGTCTTTTTTTAAATATTTTATGAAAAAATTTAATCGATTATAAATCGTCCGATTCGTATGCAAACAATTATATAGACTATACATCGTCTATTTTTCATGCAAAAAATTAAATGGACTGGCTATATATACAAAATTTAATGGACTATACATCGTCCATTTTTAAAATTTTTATAAAAAATTAAATTGACTCTAATTCGTCCATTTCGTATGTAAAAACTTAAGTGGACTATATACGTCGTCTTCTTTTCGTGCAAAGAATTTAATAAACTATACATCATCCATTTTTCATGGAAAAAAATTTTTTATGAAAAAAATTTAATGGACTATACATCGTCTTTTTTTCAATATTTTATGAAAAAATTTAATCGACTATAAATCGTCCGATTCGTATGCAAACAATTATATAGACAATACATCGTCTATTTTTCATGCAAAAAATTAAATGGACTGGCTATATATACAAAATTTAATGGACTATACATCGTCCATTTTTAAAATTTTTATAAAAAATTAAATTGACTCTAATTCGTCCATTTCGTATGTAAAAACTTAAGTGGACTATATACGTCGTCTTCTTTTCGTGCAAAGAATTTAATAAACTATACATCATCCATTTTTCATGGAAAAAAAATTTTTATGAAAAAAATTTAATGGACTATACATCGTCTTTTTTCAATTTTTTATGAAAAAATTTAATCGATTTTAAATCGTCCGATTCGTATGCAAACAATTATATAGACTATACATCGTCTATTTTTCATGCAAAAAATTAAATGGACTGGCTATATATACAAAATTTAATGGACTATACATCGTCCATTTTTAAAATTTTTATAAAAAATTAAATTGACTCTAATTCGTCCATTTCGTATGTAAAAACTTAAGTGGACTATATACGTCCAAAATTTAATCGACTATAAATCGTCCGATTCGTATGCAAACAATTATATAGACTATACATCGTCTATTTTTCATGCAAAAAATTAAATGGACTGGCTATATATACAAAATTTAATGGACTATACATCGTCCATTTTTAAAATTTTTATAAAAAATTAAATTGACTCTAATTCGTCCATTTCGTATGTAAAAACTTAAGTGGACTATATACGTCGTCTTCTTTTCGTGCAAAGAATTTAATAAACTATACATCATCCATTTTTCATGGAAAAAAATTTTTTATGAACAAAATTTAATGGACTATACATCGTCTTTTTTCAATTTTTTATGAAAAAATTTAATCGACTATAAATCGTCCGATTCGTATGCAAACAATTATATAGACTATACATCGTCCATTTTTCGTGCAAAAAATTAAATGGACTGGCTATATATACAAAATTTAATGGACTATACATCGTCCATTTATAAAATTTTTATAAAAAATTAAATTGACTATAATTCGTCCATTTCGCATGTAAAAACTTAAGTGGACTATATACGTCGTCTTCTTTTCGTGCAAAGAATTAAATAAACTATACGTCATCCATTTTTCATGGAAAAAAATTTTTATGAAAAAAATTTAATGGACTATATATACATCGTCTTTTTTTCAATTTTTTATGAAAAAATTTAATAGATTTTAAATCGTCCGATTCGTATGCAAACAATTATATAGACTATACATCGTCTATTTTTCATGCAAAAAATTAAATGGACTGGCTATATATACAAAATTTAATGGACTATACATCGTCCATTTTTAAAATTTTTATAAAAAATTAAATTGACTCTAATTCGTCCATTTCGTATGTAAAAACTTAAGTGGACTATATACGTCGTCTTCTTTTCGTGCAAAGAATTTAATAAACTATACATCATCCATTTTTCATGGAAAAAAAAATTTTTATGAAAAAAATTTAATGGACTATACATCGTCTTTTTTTCAATTTTTTATGAAAAAATTTAATCGATTATAAATCGTCTGATTCGTATGCAAACAATTATATAGACTATACATCGTCTATTTTTCATGCAAAAAATTAAATGGACTGGCTATATATACAAAATTTAATGGACTATACATCGTCCATTTTTAAAATTTTATAAAAAATTAAATTGACTCTAATTCGTCCATTTCGTATGTAAAAACTTAAGTGGACTATATACGTCGTCTTCTGTTCGTGCAAAGAATTTAATAAACTATACGTCATCCATTTTTCATGGAAAAAAATTTTTATGAAAAAAATTTAATGGACTATATATACATCGTCTTTTTTTAAATTTTTTATGAAAAGATTTAATCGATTTTAAATCGTCCGATTCGTATGCAAACAATTATATAGACTATACATCGTCTATTTTTCATGCAAAAAATTAAATGGACTGGCTATATATACAAAATTTAATGGACTATACATCGTCCATTTTTAAAATTTTTATAAAAAATTAAATTGACTCTAATTCGTCCATTTCGTATGTAAAAACTTAAGTGGACTATATACGTCGTCTTCTTTTCGTGCAAAGAATTTAATAAACTATACATCATCCATTTTTCATGGAAAAAAAATTTTTATGAAAAAAATTTAATGGACTATACATCGTCTTTTTTTCAATATTTTATGAAAAAATTTAATCGACTATAAATCGTCCGATTCGTATGCAAACAATTATATAGACTATACATCGTCTATTTTTCATGCAAAAAATTAAATGGACTGGCTATATATACAAAATTTAATGGACTATACATCGTCCATTTTTAAAATTTTTATAAAAAATTAAATTGACTATAATTCGTCCATTTCGTATGTAAAAACTTAAGTGGACTATATACGTCGTCTTCTTTTCGTGCAAAGAATTTAATAAACTATACATCATCCATTTTTCATGGAAAAAAAATTTTTATGAAAAAAATTTAATGGACTATACATCGTCTTTTTTTTCAATTTTTTATGAAAAAATTTAATCGACTATAAATCGTCCGATTCGTATGCAAACAATTATATAGACTATACATCGTCTATTTTTCGTGCAAAAAATTAAATGGACTGGCTATATATACAAAATTTAATCGACTATACATCGTCCATTTTTAAAGTTTTTATAAAAAATTAAATTGACTATAATTCGTCCATTTCGTATGTAAAAACTTAAGTGGACTATATACTTCGTCTTCTTTTCGTGCAAAGAATTTAATAAACTATACATCATCCATTTTTCATGCAAACAAATTTTTTATGAAAAAAATTTAATGGACTATACATCGTCTTTTTTTCAATATTTTATGAAAAAATTTAATCGACTATAAATCGTCCGATTCGTATGCAAACAATTATATAGATTATACATCGTCTATTTTTCATGCAAAAAATTAAATGGACTGGCTATATATACAAAATTTAATCGACTATACATCGTCCATTTTTAAAGTTTTTATAAAAAATTAAATTGACTATAATTCGTCCATTTCGTATGTAAAAACTTAAGTGGACTATATACGTCGTCTTCTTTTCGTGCAAAGAATTTAATAAACTATACATCATCCATTTTTCATGGAAAAAAAATTTTTATGAAAAAAATTTAATGGACTATACATCGTCTTTTTTTTCAATTTTTTATGAAAAAATTTAATCGACTATAAATCGTCCGATTCGTATGCAAACAATTATATAGACTATACATCGTCTATTTTTCGTGCAAAAAATTAAATGGACTGGCTATATATACAAAATTTAATCGACTATACATCGTCCATTTTTAAAGTTTTTATAAAAAATTAAATTGACTATAATTCGTCCATTTCGTATGTAAAAACTTAAGTGGACTATATACGTCGTCTTCTTTTCGTGCAAAGAATTTAATAAACTATACATCATCCATTTTTCATGGAAAAAAAATTTTTATGAAAAAAATTTAATGGACTATACATCGTCTTTTTTTAAATTTTTTATGAAAAAATTTAATCGATTATAAATCGTCCGATTCGTATGCAAACAATTATATAGACTATACATCGTCTATTTTTCATGCAAAAAATTAAATGGACTGGCTATATATACAAAATTTAATGGACTATACATCGTCCATTTTTAAAATTTTTATAAAAAATTAAATTGACTATAATTCGTCCATTTCGTATGTAAAAACTTAAGTGGACTATATACGTCGTCTTCTTTTCGTGCAAAGAATTTAATAAACTATACATCATCCATTTTTCATGGAAAAAAATTTTTTATGAAAAAAATTTAATGGACTATACATCGTCTTTTTTTCAATTTTTTATGAAAAAATTTAATCGACTATAAATCGTCCGATTCGTATGCAAACAATTATATAGACTATACATCGTCTATTTTTCATGCAAAAAATTAAATGGACTGGCTATATATACAAAATTTAATGGACTATACATCGTCCATTTTTAAAATTTTTATAAAAAATTAAATTGACTATAATTCGTCCATTTCGTATGTAAAAACTTAAGTGGACTATATACGTCGTCTTCTTTTCGTGCAAAGAATTTAATAAACTATACATCATCCATTTTTCATGGAAAAAAATTTTTTATGAAAAAAATTTAATGGACTATACATCGTCTTTTTTTCAATATTTTATGAAAAAATTTAATCGACTATAAATCGTCCGATTCGTATGCAAACAATTATATAGACTATACATCGTCTATTTTTCATGCAAAAAATTAAATCGACTGGCTATATATACAAAATTTAATGGACTATACATCGTCCATTTTTAAAATTTTTATAAAAAATTTAATTGACTATAATTCGTCCATTTCGTATGTAAAAACTTAAGTGGACTATATACGTCGTCTTCTTTTCGTGCAAAGAATTTAATAAACTATACGTCATCCATTTTTCATGGAAAAAATTTTTTATGAAAAAAATTTAATGGACTATGCATCGTCTTTTTTTCATGCAAAAAATTAAATGGACTTGCTATATATACAAAATTTAATGGACTATACATCGTCCATTTTTAAAATTTTTATAAAAAATTAAATTGACTCTAATTCGTCCATTTCGTATGTAAAAACTTAAGTGGACTATATACGTCGTCTTCTTTTCGTGCAAAGAATTTAATAAACTATACATCATCCATTTTTCATGGAAAAAAAATTTTTATGAAAAAAATTTAATGGACTATACATCGTCTTTTTTTAAATTTTTTATGAAAAAATTTAATCGACTATAAATCGTCCGATTCGTATGCAAACAATTATATAGACTATACATCGTCTATTTTTCATGCAAAAAATTAAATGGACTGGCTATATATACAAAATTTAATGGACTATACATCGTCCATTTTTAAAATTTTTATAAAAAATTAAATTGACTATAATTCGTCCATTTCGTATGTAAAAACTTAAGTGGACTATATACGTCGTCTTCTTTTCGTGCAAAGAATTTAATAAACTATACATCATCCATTTTTCATGCAAAAAAATTTTTTATGAAAAAAATTTAATGGACTATACATCGTCTTTTTTCAATTTTTTATGAAAAAATTTAATCGACTATAAATCGTCCGATTCGTATGCAAACAATTATATAGACTATACATCGTCTATTTTTCATGCAAAAAATTAAATGGACTGGCTATATATACAAAATTTAATGGACTATACATCGTCCATTTTTAAAATTTTTATAAAAAATTAAATTGACTATAATTCGTCCATTTCGTATGTAAAAATTTAAGTGGACTATATACGTCGTCTTCTTTTCGTGCAAAGAATTTAATAAACTATACATCATCCATTTTTCATGCAAACAAATTTTTTATGAAAAAAATTTAATATACATCGTCTTTTTTTCAATATTTTATGAAAAAATTTAATCGACTATAAATCGTCCGATTCGTATGCAAACAATTATATAGACTATACATCGTCTATTTTTCATGCAAAAAATTAAATGGACTGGCTATATATACAAAATTTAATGGACTATACATCGTCCATTTTTAAAATTTTTATAAAAAATTAAATTGACTATAATTCGTCCATTTCGTATGTAAAAACTTAAGTGGACTATATACGTCGTCTTCTTTTCGTGCAAAGAATTTAATAAACTATACATCATCCATTTTTCATGGAAAAAAATTTTTTATGAAAAAAATTTAATGGACTATACATCGTCTTTTTTTCAATTTTTTATGAAAAAATTTAATCGACTATAAATCGTCCGATTCGTATGCAAACAATTATATAGACTATACATCGTCTATTTTTCGTGCAAAAAATTAAATGGACTGGCTATATATACAAAATTTAATGGACTATACATCGTCCATTTTTAAAATTTTTATAAAAAATTAAATTGACTCTAATTCGTCCATTTCGTATGTAAAAACTTAAGTGGACTATATACGTCGTCTTCTTTTCGTGCAAAGAATTTAATAAACTATACATCATCCATTTTTCATGCAAAAAAATTTTTTATGAAAAAAATTTAATGGACTATACATCGTCTTTTTTTCAATATTTTATGAAAAAATTTAATCGACTATAAATCGTCCGATTCGTATGCAAACAATTATATAGACTATACATCGTCTATTTTTCATGCAAAAAATTAAATGGACTGGCTATATATACAAAATTTAATGGACTATACATCGTCCATTTTTAAAATTTTTATAAAAAATTAAATTGACTATAATTCGTCCATTTCGTATGTAAAAATTTAAGTGGACTATATACGTCGTCTTCTTTTCGTGCAAAGAATTTAATAAACTATACATCATCCATTTTTCATGCAAACAAATTTTTTATGAAAAAAATTTAATGGACTATACATCGTCTTTTTTTCAATATTTTATGAAAAAATTTAATCGACTATAAATCGTCCGATTCGTATGCAAACAATTATATAGACTATACATCGTCTATTTTTCATGCAAAAAATTAAATGGACTGGCTATATATACAAAATTTAATGGACTATACATCGTCCATTTTTAAAATTTTTATAAAAAATTAAATTGACTCTAATTCGTCCATTTCGTATGTAAAAACTTAAGTGGACTATATACGTCCAAAATTAAATCGACTATAAATCGTCCGATTCGTATGCAAACAATTATATAGACTATACATCGTCTATTTTTCATGCAAAAAATTAAATGGACTGGCTATATATACAAAATTTAATGGACTATACATCGTCCATTTTTAAAATTTTTATAAAAAATTAAATTGACTATAATTCGTCCATTTCGTATGTAAAAACTTAAGTGGACTATATACGTCGTCTTCTTTTCGTGCAAAGAATTTAATAAACTATACATCATCCATTTTTCATGGAAAAACATCGTCTTTTTTTCAATTTTTTATGAAAAAATTTAATCGATTTTAAATCGTCCGATTCGTATGCAAACAATTATATAGACTATACATCGTCTATTTTTCATGCAAAAAATTAAATGGACTGGCTATATATACAAAATTTAATGGACTATACATCGTCCATTTTTAAAATTTTTATAAAAAATTAAATTGACTATAATTCGTCCATTTCGTATGTAAAAACTTAAGTGGACTATATACGTCGTCTTCTTTTCGTGCAAAGAATTTAATAAACTATACATCATCCATTTTTCATGGAAAAAAATTTTTTATGAAAAAAATTTAATGGACTATACATCGTCTTTTTTTCAATTTTTTATGAAAAAATTTAATCGACTATAAATCGTCCGATTCGTATGCAAACAATTATATAGACTATACATCGTCTATTTTTCGTGCAAAAAATTAAATGGACTGGCTATATATACAAAATTTAATGGACTATACATCGTCCATTTTTAAAATTTTTATAAAAAATTAAATTGACTATAATTCGTCCATTTCGTATGTAAAAACTTAAGTGGACTATATACGTCGTCTTCTTTTCGTGCAAAGAATTTAATAAACTATACATCATCCATTTTTCATGCAAAAAAATTTTTTATGAAAAAAATTTAATGGACTATACATCGTCTTTTTTTCAATATTTTATGAAAAAATTGAATCGACTATAAATCGTCCGATTCGTATGCAAACAATTATATAGACTATACATCGTCTATTTTTCATGCAAAAAATTAAATGGACTGCCTATATATACAAAATTTAATGGACTATACATCGTCCATTTTTAAAATTTTTATAAAAAATTAAATTGACTCTAATTCGTCCATTTCGTATGTAAAAACTTAAGTGGACTATATACGTCGTCTTCTTTTCGTGCAAAGAATTTAATAAACTATACATCATCCATTTTTTATGCAAAAAATTTTTTTATCAAAAAAATTTAATGGACTATACATCGTCTTTTTGTCAATATTTTATGAAAAAATTTAATCGACTATAAATCGTCCGATTCGTATGCAAACAATTATATAGACTATACATCGTATATTTTTCATGCAAAAAATTAATAAATTAAATTAATTTAATAAACTATACATCATCCATTTTTCATGGAAAAAAAATTTTTATGAAAAAAATTTAATGGACTATACATCGTCTTTTTTTAAATTTTTTATGAAAAAATTTAATCGACTATAAATCGTCCGATTCGTATGCAAACAATTATATAGACTACACATCGTCTATTTTTCATGCAAAAAATTAAATGGACTGGCTATATATACAAAATTTAATGGACTATACATCGTCGATTTTTAAAATTTTTATAAAAAATTAAATTGACTATAATTCGTCCATTTCGTATGTAAAAACTTAAGTGGACTATATACGTCGTCTTCTTTTCGTGCAAAGAATTTAATAAACTATACATCATCCATTTTTCATGGAAAAAAATTTTTTATGAAAAAAATTTAATGGACTATACATCGTCTTTTTTTCAATTTTTTATGAAAAAATTTAATCGACTATAAATTGTCCGATTCGTATGCAAACAATTATATAGACTATACATCGTCTATTTTTCATGCAAAAAATTAAATGGACTGGCTATATATACAAAATTTAATGGACTATACATCGTCCATTTTTAAAATTTTTATAAAAAATTAAATTGACTATAATTCGTCCATTTCGTATGTAAAAACTTAAGTGGACTATATACGTCGTCTTCTTTTCGTGCAAAGAATTTAATAAACTATACATCATCCATTTTTCATGCAAAAAAATTTTTTATGAAAAAAATTTAATGGACTATACATCGTCTTTTTTTCAATATTTTATGAAAAAATTGAATCGACTATAAATCGTCCGATTCGTATGCAAACAATTATATAGACTATACATCGTCTATTTTTCATGCAAAAAATTAAATGGACTGCCTATATATACAAAATTTAATGGACTATACATCGTCCATTTTTAAAATTTTTATAAAAAATTAAATTGACTCTAATTCGTCCATTTCGTATGTAAAAACTTAAGTGGACTATATACGTCGTCTTCTTTTCGTGCAAAGAATTTAATAAACTATACATCATCCATTTTTTATGCAAAAAATTTTTTTATCAAAAAAATTTAATGGACTATACATCGTCTTTTTGTCAATATTTTATGAAAAAATTTAATCGACTATAAATCGTCCGATTCGTATGCAAACAATTATATAGACTATACATCGTATATTTTTCATGCAAAAAATTAATAAATTAAATTAATTTAATAAACTATACATCATCCATTTTTCATGGAAAAAAAATTTTTATGAAAAAAATTTAATGGACTATACATCGTCTTTTTTTAAATTTTTTATGAAAAAATTTAATCGACTATAAATCGTCCGATTCGTATGCAAACAATTATATAGACTATACATCGTCTATTTTTCATGCAAAAAATTAAATGGACTGGCTATATATACAAAATTTAATGGACTATACATCGTCGATTTTTAAAATTTTTATAAAAAATTAAATTGACTATAATTCGTCCATTTCGTATGTAAAAACTTAAGTGGACTATATACGTCGTCTTCTTTTCGTGCAAAGAATTTAATAAACTATACATCATCCATTTTTCATGGAAAAAAATTTTTTATGAAAAAAATTTAATGGACTATACATCGTCTTTTTTTCAATTTTTTATGAAAAAATTTAATCGACTATAAATTGTCCGATTCGTATGCAAACAATTATATAGACTATACATCGTCTATTTTTCATGCAAAAAATTAAATGGACTGGCTATATATACAAAATTTAATGGACTATACATCGTCCATTTTTAAAATTTTTATAAAAAATTAAATTGACTATAATTCGTCCATTTCGTATGTAAAAACTTAAGTGGACTATATACGTCGTCTTCTTTTCGTGCAAAGAGTTTAATAAACTATACGTCATCCATTTTTAATGGAAAAAAATTTTTATGAAAAAAATTTAATGGACTATACTCGTCTTTTTTTAAATTTTTTATGAAAAAATTTAATCGATTATAAATCGTCCGATTCGTATGCAAACAATTACATAGACTATACATCGTCTATTTTTCATGCAAAAAATTAAATGGACTGGCTATATATACAAAATTTAATGGACTATACATCGTCCATTTTTTAAATTTTTATAAAAAATTAAATTGACTCTAATTCGTCCATTTCGTATGTAAAAACTTAAGTGGACTATATACGTCGTCTTCTTTTCGTGCAAAGAATTTAATAAACTATACATCATCCATTTTTCATGGAAAAAAAATTTTTATGAAAAAAATTTAATGGACTATACATCGTCTTTTTTTCAATTTTTTATGAAAAAATTTAATCGACTATAAATCGTCCGATTCGTATGCAAACAATTATATAGACTATACATCGTCTATTTTTCATGCAAAAAATTAAATGGACTGGCTATATATACAAAATTTAATGGACTATACATCGTCCATTTTTCAAATTTTTATAAAAAATTAAATTGACTCTAATTCGTCCATTTCGTATGTAAAAACTTAAGTGGACTATATACGTCGTCTTCTTTTCGGGCAAAGAATTTAATAAACTATACGTCATCCATTTTTCATGGAAAAAAATTTTTATGAAAAAAATTTAATGGACTATATACATCGTCTTTTTTTCAATTTTTTATGAAAAAATTTAATCGATTTTAAATCGTCCGATTCGTATGCAAACAATTATATAGACTATACATCGTCTATTTTTCATGCAAAAAATTAAATGGACTGGCTATATATACAAAATTTAATGGACTATACATCGTCCATTTTTAAAATTTTTGTAAAAAATTAAATTGACTAATTCGTCCATTTCGTATGTAAAAACTTAAGTGGACTATATACGTCGTCTTCTTTTCGTGCAAAGAATTTAATAAACTATACATCATCCATTTTTCATGCAAAAAAATTTTTTATGAAAAAAATTTAATGGACTATACATCGTCTTTTTTTCAATTTTTTATGAAAAAATTTAATCGACTATAAATCGTCCGATTCGTATGCAAACAATTATATAGACTATACATCGTATATTTTTCATGCAAAAAATTAAATGGACTGGCTATATATACAAAATTTAATGGACTATACATCGTCCATTTTTAAAATTTTTATAAAAAATTAAATTGACTCTATTCGTCCATTTCGTATGTAAAAACTTAAGTGGACTATATACGTCGTCTTCTTTTCGTGCAAAGAATTTAATAAACTATACATCATCCATTTTTCATGGAAAAAAAATTTTTATGAAAAAAATTTAATGGACTATACATCGTCTTTTTTTCAATATTTTATGAAAAAATTTAATCGACTATAAATCGTCCGATTCGTATGCAAACAATTATATAGACTATACATCGTCTATTTTTCATGCAAAAAATTAAATGGACTGGCTATATATACAAAATTTAATGGACTATACATCGTCCATTTTTAAAATTTTTATAAAAAATTAAATTGACTATAATTCGTCCATTTCGTATGTAAAAACTTAAGTGGACTATATACGTCGTCTTCTTTTCGTGCAAAGAATTTAATAAACTATACATCATCCATTTTTCATGGAAAAAAAATTTTTATGAAAAAACTTTAATGGACTATATATACATCGTCTTTTTTTCAATTTTTTATGAAAAAATTTAATCGATTTTAAATCGTCCGATTCGTATGCAAACAATTATATATACTATACATCGTCTATTTTTCATGCAAAAAATTAAATGGGCTGGCTATATATACAAAATTTAATGGACTATACATCGTCCATTTTTTAAATTTTTATAAAAAATTAAATTGACTATAATTCGTCCATTTCGTATGTAAAAACTTAAGTGGACTATATACGTCGTCTTCTTTTCGTGCACAGAATTTAATAAACTATACATCATCCATTTTTCATGCAAAAAAATTTTTTATGAAAAAAATTTAATGGACTATACATCGTCTTTTTTTAAATTTTTTATGAAAAAATTTAATCGACTATAAATCGTCCGATTCGTATGCAAACAATTATATAGACTATACATCGTCTATTTTTCATGCAAAAAATTAAATGGACTGGCTATATATACAAAATTTAATGGACTATACATCGTCCATTTTTTAAATTTTTATAAAAAATTAAATTGACTATAATTCGTCCATTTCGAATGTAAAAACTTAAGTGGACTATATACGTCGTCTTCTTTTCGTGCACAGAATTTAATAAACTATACATCATCCATTTTTCATGCAAAAAAATTTTTTATGAAAAAAATTTAATGGACTATACATCGTCTTTTTTTCAATTTTTTATGAAAAAATTTAATCGACTATAAATCGTCCGATTCGTATGCAAACAATTATATAGACTATACATCGTCTATTTTTCATGCAAAAAATTAAATGGACTGGCTATATATACAAAATTTAATGGACTATACATCGTCCATTTTTAAAATTTTTATAAAAAATTAAATTGACTATAATTCGTCCATTTCGTATGTAAAAACTTAAGTGGACTATATACGTCGTCTTCTTTTCGTGCAAAGAATTTAATAAACTATACATCATCCATTTTTCATGGAAAAAAAATTTTTATGAAAAAACTTTAATGGACTATACATCGTCTTTTTTTCAATTTTTTATGAAAAAATTTAATCGACTATAAATCGTCCGATTCGTATGCAAACAATTATATAGACTATACATCGTCTATTTTTCATGCAAAAAATTAAATGGACTGGCTATATATACAAAATTTAATGGACTATACATCGTCCATTTTTAAAATTTTTATAAAAAATTAAATTGACTCTAATTCGTCCATTTCGTATGTAAAAACTTAAGTGGACTATATACGTCGTCTTCTTTTCGTGCAAAGAATTTAATAAACTATACATCATCCATTTTTCATGGAAAAAAAATTTTTATGAAAAAAATTTAATGGACTATACATCGTCTTTTTTCAATATTTTATGAAAAAATTTAATCGACTATAAATCGTCCGATTCGTATGCAAACAATTATATAGACTATACATCGTCTATTTTTCATGCAAAAAATTAAATGGACTGGCTATATATACAAAATTTAATGGACTATACATCGTCCATTTTTAAAATTTTTATAAAAAATTAAATTGACTATAATTCGTCCATTTCGTATGTAAAAACTTAAGTGGACTATATACGTCGTCTTCTTTTCGTGCAAAGAATTTAATAAACTATACATCATCCATTTTTCATGGAAAAAAAATTTTTATGAAAAAACTTTAATGGACTATATATACATCGTCTTTTTTTCAATTTTTTATGAAAAAATTTAATCGATTTTAAATCGTCCGATTCGTATGCAAACAATTATATATACTATACATCGTCTATTTTTCATGCAAAAAATTAAATGGGCTGGCTATATATACAAAATTTAATGGACTATACATCGTCCATTTTTAAAATTTTTATAAAAAATTAAATTGACTATAATTCGTCCATTTCGTATGTAAAAACTTAAGTGGACTATATACGTCGTCTTCTTTTCGTGCACAGAATTTAATAAACTATACATCATCCATTTTTCATGCAAAAAAATTTTTTATGAAAAAAATTTAATGGACTTAATCGTCTTTTTTTCAATTTTTTATGAAAAAATTTAATCGACTATAAATCGTCCGATTCGTATGCAAACAATTATATAGACTATACATCGTCTATTTTTCATGCAAAAAATTAAATGGACTGGCTATATATACAAAATTTAATGGACTATACATCGTCCATTTTTTAAATTTTTATAAAAAATTAAATTGACTATAATTCGTCCATTTCGAATGTAAAAACTTAAGTGGACTATATACGTCGTCTTCTTTTCGTGCAAAGAATTTAATAAACTATACATCATCCATTTTTCATGCAAAAAAATTTTTTATCAAAAAAATTTAATGGACTATACATCGTCTTTTTTCCAATTTTTTATGAAAAAATTTAATCGACTATAAATCGTCCGATTCGTATGCAAACAATTATATAGACTATACATCGTCTATTTTTCATGCAAAAAATTAAATGGACTGGCTATATATACAAAATTTAATGGACTATACATCGTCCATTTTTAAAATTTTTATAAAAAATTAAATTGACTCTAATTCGTCCATTTCGTATGTAAAAACTTAAGTGGACTATATACGTCGTCTTCTTTTCGTGCAAAGAATTTAATAAACTATACATCATCCATTTTTCATGGAAAAAAAATTTTTATGAAAAAAATTTAATGGACTATACATCGTCTTTTTTTCAATATTTTATGAAAAAATTTAATCGACTATAAATCGTCCGATTCGTATGCAAACAATTATATAGACTATACATCGTCTATTTTTCATGCAAAAAATTAAATGGACTGGCTATATATACAAAATTTAATGGACTATACATATACAAAATTTTTATAAAAAATTAAATTGACTATAATTCGTCCATTGCGTATGTAAAAACTTAAGTGGACTATATACGTCGTCTTCTTTTCGTGCAAAGAATTTAATAAACTATACATCATCCATTTTTCATGCCAAAAAATTTTTTATGAAAAAAATTTAATGGACTATACATCGTCTTTTTTTAAATTTTTTATGAAAAAATTTAATCGATTTTAAATCGTCCGATTCGTATGCAAACAATTATATATACTATACATCGTCTATTTTTCATGCAAAAAATTAAATGGGCTGGCTATATATACAAAATTTAATGGACTATACATCGTCCATTTTTAAAATTTTTATAAAAAATTAAATTGACTATAATTCGTCCATTTCGTATGTAAAAACTTAAGTGGACTATATACGTCGTCTTCTTTTCGTGCAAAGAATTTAATAAACTATACATCATCCATTTTTCATGCAAAAAAATTTTTTATGAAAAAAATTTAATGGACTATACATCGTCTTTTTTTCAATTTTTTATGAAAAAATTTAATCGACTATAAATCGTCTGATTCGTATGCAAACAATTATATAGACTATACATCGTCTATTTTTCATGCAAAAAATCAAATGGACTGGCTATATATACAAAATTTAATGGACTATACATCGTCAATTTTTTAAATTTTTATAAAAAATTAAATTGACTATAATTCGTCCATTTCGTATGTAAAAACTTAACTGGACTATATACGTCGTCTTCTTTTCGTGCAAAGAATTTAATAAACTATACATCATCCATTTTTCATGCAAAAAAATTTTTTATGAAAAAAATTTAATGGACTATACATCGTCTTTTTTTCAATTTTTGATGAAAAAATTTAATCGATTATAAATCGTCTGATTCGTATGCAAACAATTATATAGACTATACATCGTCTATTTTTCATGCAAAAAATTAAATGGACTGGCTATATCTACAAAATATAATGGACTATACATCGTCTATTTTTAAAATTGTTATAAAAAATTAAATTGACTCTAATTCGTCCATTTCGTATGTAAAAACTTAAGTGGACTATATACGTCGTCTTCTTTTCGTGCAAAGAATTTAATAAACTATACGTCATCCATTTTTAATGGAAAAAAATTTTTATGAAAAAAATTTAATGGACTATACTCGTCTTTTTTTAAATTTTTTATGAAAAAATTTAATCGATTATAAATCGTCCGATTCGTATGCAAACAATTACATAGACTATACATCGTCTATTTTTCATGCAAAAAATTAAATGGACTGGCTATATATACAAAATTTAATGGACTATACATCGTCCATTTTTAAAATTTTTATAAAAAATTAAATTGACTATAATTCGTCCATTTCGTATGTAAAAACTTAAGTGGACTATATACGTCGTCTTCTTTTCGTGCAAAGAATTTAATATACTATACATCATCCATTTTTCATGGAAAAAAAATTTTTATGAAAAAAATTTAATGGACTATACATCGTCTTTTTTTCAATTTTTTATGAAAAAATTTAATCGATTATAAATCGTCTGATTCGTATGCAAACAATTATATAGACTATACATCGTCTATTTTTCATGCAAAAAATTAAATGGACTGGCTATATATACAAAATTTAATGGACTATACATCGTCCATTTTTAAAATTTTTATAAAAAATTAAATTGACTATAATTCGTCCATTTCGTATGTAAAAACTTAAGTGGACTATATACGTCGTCTTCTTTTCGTGCAAAGAATTTAATAAACTATACATCATCCATTTTTCATGGAAAAAAAATTTTTATGAAAAAAATTTAATGGACTATACATCGTCTTTTTTTCAATTTTTTATGAAAAAATTTAATCGATTATAAATCGTCTGATTCGTATGCAAACAATTATATAGACTATACATCGTCTATTTTTCATGCAAAAAATTAAATGGACTGGCTATATATACAAAATTTAATGGACTATACATCGTCCATTTTTAAAATTTTTATAAAAAATTAAATTGACTCTAATTCGTCAATTTCGTATGTAAAAACTCAAGTGGACTATATTCGTCGTCTTCTTTTCGTGCAAAGAATTTAATAAACTATACATCATCCATTTTTCATGGAAAAAAATTTTTTATCAAAAAAATTTAATGGACTATACATCGTCTTTTTTTCAATATTTTATGAAAAAATTTAATCGACTATAAATCGTCCGATTCGTATGCAAACAATTATATAGACTATACATCGTCTATTTTTCATGCAAAAAATTAAATGGACTGGCTATATATACAAAATTTAATGGACTATACATATACAAAATTTTTATAAAAAATTAAATTGACTATAATTCGTCCATTGCGTATGTAAAAACTTAAGTGGACTATATACGTCGTCTTCTTTTCGTGCAAAGAATTTAATAAACTATACATCATCCATTTTTCATGGAAAAAAAATTTTTATGAAAAAAATTTAATGGACTATACATCGTCTTTTTTTCAATATTTTATGAAAAAATTTAATCGACTATAAATCGTCCGATTCGTATGCAAACAATTATATAGACTATACATCGTCTATTTTTCATGCAAAAAATTAAATGGACTGGCTATATATACAAAATTTAATGGACTATACATATACAAAATTTTTATAAAAAATTAAATTGACTATAATTCGTCCATTGCGTATGTAAAAACTTAAGTGGACTATATACGTCGTCTTCTTTTCGTGCAAAGAATTTAATAAACTATACATCATCCATTTTTCATGGAAAAAAAATTTTTATGAAAAAACTTTAATGGACTATATATACATCGTCTTTTTTTCAATTTTTTATGAAAAAATTTAATCGATTTTAAATCGTCCGATTCGTATGCAAACAATTATATATACTATACATCGTCTATTTTTCATGCAAAAAATTAAATGGACTGGCTATATATACAAAATATAATGGACTATACATCGTCCATTTTTAAAATTTTTATAAAAAATTAAATTGACTCTAATTCGTCCATTTCGTATGTAAAAACTTAAGTGGACTATATACGTCGTCTTCTTTTCGTGCAAAGAATTTAATAAACTATACGTCATCCATTTTTAATGGAAAAAATTTTTATGAAAAAAATTTAATGGACTATACTCGTCTTTTTTTAAATTTTTTATGAAAAAATTTAATCGATTATAAATCGTCCGATTCGTATGCAAACAATTACATAGACTATACATCGTCTATTTTTCATGCAAAAAATTAAATGGACTGGCTATATATACAAAATTTAATGGACTATACATCGTCCATTTTTAAAATTTTTATAAAAAATTAAATTGACTATAATTCGTCCATTTCGTATGTAAAAACTTAAGTGGACTATATACGTCGTCTTCTTTTCGTGCAAAGAATTTAATATACTATACATCATTCAATTTTCATGGAAAAAAAATTTTTATGAAAAAAATTTAATGGACTATACATCGTCTTTTTTTCAATTTTTTATGAAAAAATTTAATCGATTATAAATCGTCCGATTCGTATGCAAACAATTATATAGACTATACATCGTCTATTTTTCATGCAAAAAATTAAATGGACTGGCTATATATACAAAATTTAATGGACTATACATCGTCCATTTTTAAAATTTTTATAAAAAATTAAATTGACTATAATTCGTCCATTTCGTATGTAAAGACTTAAGTGGACTATATACGTCGTCTTCTTTTCGTGCAAAGAATTTAATAAACTATACATCATCCATTTTTCATGGAAAAAAAATTTTTATGAAAAAAATTTAATGGACTATAAAATTTTATCGACTATAAATCGTCCGATTCGTATGCAAACAATTATATAGACTATACATCGTCTATTTTTTATGCAAAAAATTAAATGGACTGGCTATATATACAAAATTTAATGGACTATACATCGTCCATTTTTAAAATTTTTATAAAAAATTAAATTGACTATAATTCGTCCATTTCGTATGTAAAAACTTAAGTGGACTATATACGTCGTCTTCTTTTCGTGCAAAGAATTTAATATACTATACATCATCCATTTTTCATGGAAAAAAAATTTTTATGAAAAAAATTTAATGGACTATACATCGTCTTTTTTTCAATTTTTTATGAAAAAATTTAATCGATTATAAATCGTCTGATTCGTATGCAAACAATTATATAGACTATACATCGTCTATTTTTCATGCAAAAAATTAAATGGACTGGCTATATATACAAAATTTAATGGACTATACATCGTCCATTTTTAAAATTTTTATAAAAAATTAAATTGACTATAATTCGTCCATTTCGTATGTAAAAACTTAAGTGGACTATATACGTCGTCTTCTTTTCGTGCAAAGTATTTAATAAACTATACGTCATCCATTTTTAATGGAAAAAATTTTTATGAAAAAAATTTAATGGACTATACTCGTCTTTTTTTAAATTTTTTATGAAAAAATTTAATCGATTATAAATCGTCCGATTCGTATGCAAACAATTACATAGACTATACATCGTCTATTTTTCATGCAAAAAATTAAATGGACTGGCTATATATACAAAATTTAATGGACTATACATCGTCCATTTTTAAAATTTTTATAAAAAATTAAATTGACTATAATTCGTCCATTTCGTATGTAAAAACTTAAGTGGACTATATACGTCGTCTTCTTTTCGTGCAAAGAATTTAATATACTATACATCATTCAATTTTCATGGAAAAAAAATTTTTATGAAAAAAATTTAATGGACTATACATCGTCTTTTTTTCAATTTTTTATGAAAAAATTTAATCGATTATAAATCGTCCGATTCGTATGCAAAACAATTATATAGACTATACATCGTCTATTTTTCATGCAAAAAATTAAATGGACCGGCTATATATACAAAATTTAATGGACTATACATCGTCCATTTTTAAAATTTTTATAAAAAATTAAATTGACTATAATTCGTCCATTTCGTATGTAAAAACTTAAGTGGACTATATACGTCGTCTTCTTTTCGTGCAAAGAATTTAATAAACTATACATCATCCATTTTTCATGGAAAAAAAATTTTTATGAAAAAAATTTAATGGACTATAAAATTTTATCGACTATAAATCGTCCGATTCGTATGCAAACAATTATATAGACTATACATCGTCTATTTTTTATGCAAAAAATTAAATGGACTGGCTATATATACAAAATTTAATGGACTATACATCGTCCATTTTTAAAATTTTTATAAAAAATTAAATTGACTATAATTCGTCCATTTCGTATGTAAAAACTTAAGTGGACTATATACGTCGTCTTCTTTTCGTGCAAAGAATTTAATAAACTATACGTCATCCATTTTTCATGGAAAAAAATTTTTATGAAACAAATTTAATGCACTATACATCGTCTTTTTTTCAATTTTTTATGAAAAAATTTAATCGATTATAAATCGTCTGATTCGTATGCAAACAATTATATAGACTATACATCGTCTATTTTTCATGCAAAAAATTAAATGGACTGGCTATATATACAAAATTTAATGGACTATACATCGTCCATTTTTAAAATTTTTATAAAAAATTAAATTGACTATAATTCGTCCATTTCGTATGTAAAAACTTAAGTGGACTATATACGTCGTCTTCTTTTCGTGCAAAGAATTTAATAAACTATACATCATCCATTTTTCATGGAAAAAAAATTTTTATGAAAAAAATTTAATGGACTATACATCGTCTTTTTTTCAATTCTTTATGAAAAAATTTAATCGATTATAAATCGTCTGATTCGTATGCAAACAATTATATAGACTATACATCGTCTATTTTTCATGCAAAAAATTAAATGGACTGGCTATATATACAAAATTTAATGGACTATACATCGACCATTTTTAAAATTTTTATAAAAAATTAAATTGACTCTAATTCGTCAATTTCGTATGTAAAAACTCAAGTGGACTATATTCGTCGTCTTCTTTTCGTGCAAAGAATTTAATAAACTATACATCATCCATTTTTCATGCAAAAAAATTTTTTATCAAAAAAATTTAATGGACTATACATCGTCTTTTTTTCAATATTTTATGAAAAAATTTAATCGACTATAAATCGTCCGATTCGTATGCAAACAATTATATAGACTATACATCGTCTATTTTTCATGCAAAAAATTAAATGGATTGGCTATATATACAAAATTTAACGGACTATACATCGTCCATTTTTAAAATTTTTATAAAAAATTAAATTGACTATAATTCGTCCATTTCGTATGTAAAAACTTAAGTGGACTATATACGTCGTCTTCTTTTCGTGCAAAGAATTTAATAAACTATACATCATCCATTTTTCATGGAAAAAAAATTTTTATGAAAAAAATTTAATGGACTATACATCGTCTTTTTTTCAATTTTTTATGAAAAAATTTAATCGATTATAAATCGTCTGATTCGTATGCAAACAATTATATAGACTATACATCGTCTATTTTTCATGCAAAAAATTAAATGGACTGGCTATATATACAAAATTTAATGGACTATACATCGTCCATTTTTAAAATTTTTATAAAAAATTAAATTGACTATAATTCGTCCATTTCGTATGTAAAAACTTAAGTGGACTATATACGTCGTCTTCTTTTCGTGCAAAGAATTTAATAAACTATACATCATCCATTTTTCATGGAAAAAAAATTTTCATGAAAAAAATTTAATGGACTATACATCGTCTTTTTTTCAATTTTTGATGAAAAAATTTAATCGATTATAAATCGTCTGATTCGTATGCAAACAATTATATAGACTATACATCGTCTATTTTTCATGCAAAAAATTAAATGGACTGGCTATATATACAAAATTTAATGGACTATACATCGTCCATTTTTAAAATTTTTATAAAAAATTAAATTGACTATAATTCGTCCATTTCGTATGTAAAAACTTAAGTGGACTATATACGTCGTCTTCTTTCGTGCAAAGAATTTAATATACTATACATCATCCATTTTTCATGGAAAAAAAATTTTTATGAAAAAAATTTAATGGACTATACATCGTCTTTTTTTAAATTTTTTATGAAAAAATTTAATCGATTATAAATCGTCTGATTCGTATGCAAACAATTATATAGACTATACATCGTCTATTTTTCATGCAAAAAATTAAATGGACTGGCTATATATACAAAATTTAATGGACTATACATCGTCCATTTTTAAAATTTTTATAAAAAATTAAATTGACTATAATTCGTCCATTTCGTATGTAAAAACTTAAGTGGACTATATACGTCGTCTTCTTTTCGTGCAAAGAATTTAATAAACTATACATCATCCATTTTTCATGGAAAAAAAATTTTTATGAAAAAAATTTAATGGACTATACATCGTCTTTTTTTCAATTTTTTATGAAAAAATTTAATCGACTATAAATCGTCCGATTCGTATGCAAACAATTATATAGACTATACATCGTCTATTTTTCATGCAAAAAATTAAATGGATTGGCTATATATACAAAATTTAATGGACTATACATCGTCCATTTTTAAAATTTTTATAAAAAATTAAATTGACTCTAATTCGTCCATTTCGTATGTAAAAACTTAAGTGGACTATATACGTCGTCTTCTTTTCGTGCAAAGAATTTAATAAACTATACATCATCCATTTTTCATGGAAAAAAAAATTTTATGAAAAAAATTTAATGGACATCGTCTTTTTTTAAATTTTTTATGAAAAAATTTAATCGATTATAAATCGTCCGATTCGTATGCAAACAATTATATAGACTATACATCGTCTATTTTTCATGCAAAAAATTAAATGGACTGGCTATATATACAAAATTTAATGGACTATACATCGTCCATTTTTAAAATTTTTATAAAAAATTAAATTGACTATAATTCGTCCATTTCGTATGTAAAAACTTAAGTGGACTATATACGTCGTCTTCTTTTCGTGCAAATAATTTAATAAACTATACATCATCCATTTTTCATGGAAAAAAAATTTTTATGAAAAAACTTTAATGGACTATATATACATCGTCTTTTTTTCAATTTTTTATGAAAAAATTTAATCGATTTCAAATCGTCCGATTCGTATGCAAACAATTATATATACTATACATCGTCTATTTTTCATGCAAAAAATTAAATGGGCTGGCTATATATACAAAATTTAATGGACTATACATCGTCCATTTTTAAAATTTTTATAAAAAATTAAATTGACTATAATTCGTCCATTTCGTATGTAAAAACTTAAGTGGACTATATACGTCGTCTTCTTTTCGTGCAAAGGATTTAATAAACTATACATCATCCATTTTTCATGCAAAAAAATTTTTTATGAAAAAAATTTAATGGACTATACATCGTCTTTTTTTCAATTTTTTATGAAAAAATTTAATCGATTATAAATCGTCTGATTCGTATGCAAACAATTATATAGACTATACATCGTCTATTTTTCATGCAAAAAATTAAATGGACTGGCTATATATACAAAATTTAATGGACTATACATCGTCCATTTTTAAAATTTTTATAAAAAATTAAATTGACTCTAATTCGTCCATTTCGTATGTAAAAACTTAAGTGGACTATATACGTCGTCTTCTTTTCGTGCAAAGAATTTAATAAACTATACATCATCCATTTTTCATGGAAAAAAAATTTTTATGAAAAAAATTTAATGGACTATACATCGTCTTTTTTTCAATTTTTTATAAAAAAATTTAATCGATTATAAATTGTCCGATTCGTATGCAAACAATTATATAGACTATACATCGTATATTTTTCATGCAAAAAATTAAATGGACTGGCTATATATACAAAATTTAATGGACTATACATCGTCCATTTTTAAAATTTTTATAAAAAATTAAATTGACTCTAATTCGTCCATTTCGTATGTAAAAACTTAAGTGGACTATATACGTCGTCTTCTTTTCGTGCAAATAATTTAATAAACTATACATCATCCATTTTTCATGGAAAAAAAATTTTTATGAAAAAAATTTAATGGACTATACATCGTCTTTTTTTAAATTTTTTATGAAAAAATTTAATCGATTATAAATCGTCCGATTCGTATGCAAACAATTATATAGACTATACATCGTCTATTTTTCATGCAAAAAATTAAATGGACTGGCTATATATACAAAATTTAATTTAAAATTTTTATAAAAAATTAAATTGACTATAATTCGTCCATTTCGTATGTAAAAGCTTAAGTGGACTATATACGTCGTCTTCTTTTCGTGCAAAGAATTTAATAAACTATACGTCATCCATTTTTCATGGAAAAAAAATTTTATGAAAAAAATTAAATGGACTATACATCGTCTTTTTTTTCAATTTTTTATGAAAAAATTTAATCGATTTTAAATCGTCCGATTCGTATGCAAACAATTATATAGACTATACATCGTCTATTTTTCATGCAAAAAATTAAATGGACTGGCTATATATACAAAATTTTTAAAATTTTTATAAAAAATTAAATTGACTCTAATTCGTCCATTTCGTATGTAAAAACTTAAGTGGACTATATACGTCGTCTTCTTTTCGTGCAAAGAATTTAATAAACTATACATCATCCATTTTTCATGGAAAAAAAATTTTTATGAAAAAAATTTAATGGACTATACATCGTCTTTTTTTAAATTTTTTATGAAAAAATTTAATCGACTATAAATCGTCCGATTCGTATGCAAGCAATTATATAGACTATACATCGTCTATTTTTCATGCAAAAAATTAAATGGACTGGCTATATATACAAAATTTAATGGACTATACATCGTCCATTTTTAAAATTTTTATAAAAAATTAAATTGACTCTAATTCGTCCATTTCGTATGTAAAAACTTAAGTGGACTATATACGTCGTCTTCTTTTCGTGCAAAGAATTTAATAAACTATACATCATCCATTTTTCATGGAAAAAAAATTTTTATGAAAAAAATTTAATGGACTATACATCGTCTTTTTTTCAATTTTTTATAAAAAAATTTAATCGATTATAAATTGTCCGATTCGTATGCAAACAATTATATAGACTATACATCGTATATTTTTCATGCAAAAAATTAAATGGACTGGCTATATATACAAAATTTAATGGACTATACATCGTCCATTTTTAAAATTTTTATAAAAAATTAAATTGACTCTAATTCGTCCATTTCGTATGTAAAAACTTAAGTGGACTATATACGTCGTCTTCTTTTCGTGCAAATAATTTAATAAACTATACATCATCCATTTTTCATGGAAAAAAAATTTTTATGAAAAAAATTTAATGGACTATACATCGTCTTTTTTTAAATTTTTTATGAAAAAATTTAATCGATTATAAATCGTCCGATTCGTATGCAAACAATTATATAGACTATACATCGTCTATTTTTCATGCAAAAAATTAAATGGACTGGCTATATATACAAAATTTAATTTAAAATTTTTATAAAAAATTAAATTGACTATAATTCGTCCATTTCGTATGTAAAAGCTTAAGTGGACTATATACGTCGTCTTCTTTTCGTGCAAAGAATTTAATAAACTATACGTCATCCATTTTTCATGGAAAAAAAATTTTATGAAAAAAATTAAATGGACTATACATCGTCTTTTTTTTCAATTTTTTATGAAAAAATTTAATCGATTTTAAATCGTCCGATTCGTATGCAAACAATTATATAGACTATACATCGTCTATTTTTCATGCAAAAAATTAAATGGACTGGCTATATATACAAAATTTTTAAAATTTTTATAAAAAATTAAATTGACTCTAATTCGTCCATTTCGTATGTAAAAACTTAAGTGGACTATATACGTCGTCTTCTTTTCGTGCAAAGAATTTAATAAACTATACATCATCCATTTTTCATGGAAAAAAAATTTTTATGAAAAAAATTTAATGGACTATACATCGTCTTTTTTTAAATTTTTTATGAAAAAATTTAATCGACTATAAATCGTCCGATTCGTATGCAAGCAATTATATAGACTATACATCGTCTATTTTTCATGCAAAAAATTAAATGGACTGGCTATATATACAAAATTTAATGGACTATACATCGTCCATTTTTTAAATTTTTATAAAAAATTAAATTGACTATAATTCGTCCATTTCGTATGTAAAAACTTAAGTGGACTATATACGTCGTCTTCTTTTCGTGCAAAGAATTTAATAAACTATACATCATCCATTTTTCATGCAAAAAAATTTTTTATGAAAAAAATTTAATGGACTATACATCGTCTTTTTTTAAATTTTTTATGAAAAAATTTAATCGACTATAAATCGTCCGATTCGTATGCAAACAATTATATAGACTATACATCGTCTATTTTTCATGCAAAAAATTAAATGGACTGGCTATATATACAAAATTTAATGGACTATACATCGTCCATTTTTAAAATTTTTATAAAAAATTAAATTGACTATAATTCGTCCATTTCGTATGTAAAAACTTAAGTGGACTATATACGTCGTCTTCTTTCGTGCAAAGAATTTAATATACTATACATCATCCATTTTTCATGGAAAAAAAATTTTTATGAAAAAAATTTAATGGACTATACATCGTCTTTTTTTAAATTTTTTATGAAAAAATTTAATCGATTATAAATCGTCTGATTCGTATGCAAACAATTATATAGACTATACATCGTCTATTTTTCATGCAAAAAATTAAATGGACTGGCTATATATACAAAATTTAATGGACTATACATCGTCCATTTTTAAAATTTTTATAAAAAATTAAATTGACTATAATTCGTCCATTTCGTATGTAAAAACTTAAGTGGACTATATACGTCGTCTTCTTTTCGTGCAAAGAATTTAATAAACTATACATCATCCATTTTTCATGGAAAAAAAATTTTTATGAAAAAAATTTAATGGACTATACATCGTCTTTTTTTCAATTTTTTATGAAAAAATTTAATCGACTATAAATCGTCCGATTCGTATGCAAACAATTATATAGACTATACATCGTCTATTTTTCATGCAAAAAATTAAATGGATTGGCTATATATACAAAATTTAATGGACTATACATCGTCCATTTTTAAAATTTTTATAAAAAATTAAATTGACTCTAATTCGTCCATTTCGTATGTAAAAACTTAAGTGGACTATATACGTCGTCTTCTTTTCGTGCAAAGAATTTAATAAACTATACATCATCCATTTTTCATGGAAAAAAAAATTTTATGAAAAAAATTTAATGGACATCGTCTTTTTTTAAATTTTTTATGAAAAAATTTAATCGATTATAAATCGTCCGATTCGTATGCAAACAATTATATAGACTATACATCGTCTATTTTTCATGCAAAAAATTAAATGGACTGGCTATATATACAAAATTTAATGGACTATACATCGTCCATTTTTAAAATTTTTATAAAAAATTAAATTGACTATAATTCGTCCATTTCGTATGTAAAAACTTAAGTGGACTATATACGTCGTCTTCTTTTCGTGCAAATAATTTAATAAACTATACATCATCCATTTTTCATGGAAAAAAAATTTTTATGAAAAAAATTTAATGGACTATACATCGTCTTTTTTTAAATTTTTTATGAAAAAATTTAATCGACTATAAATCGTCCGATTCGTATGCAAGCAATTATATAGACTATACATCGTCTATTTTTCATGCAAAAAATTAAATGGACTGGCTATATATACAAAATTTAATGGACTATACATCGTCCATTTTTAAAATTTTTATAAAAAATTAAATTGACTCTAATTCGTCCATTTCGTATGTAAAAACTTAAGTGGACTATATACGTCGTCTTCTTTTCGTGCAAAGAATTTAATAAACTATACATCATCCATTTTTCATGGAAAAAAAATTTTTATGAAAAAAATTTAATGGACTATACATCGTCTTTTTTTCAATTTTTTATAAAAAAATTTAATCGATTATAAATTGTCCGATTCGTATGCAAACAATTATATAGACTATACATCGTATATTTTTCATGCAAAAAATTAAATGGACTGGCTATATATACAAAATTTAATGGACTATACATCGTCCATTTTTAAAATTTTTATAAAAAATTAAATTGACTCTAATTCGTCCATTTCGTATGTAAAAACTTAAGTGGACTATATACGTCGTCTTCTTTTCGTGCAAATAATTTAATAAACTATACATCATCCATTTTTCATGGAAAAAAAATTTTTATGAAAAAAATTTAATGGACTATACATCGTCTTTTTTTAAATTTTTTATGAAAAAATTTAATCGATTATAAATCGTCCGATTCGTATGCAAACAATTATATAGACTATACATCGTCTATTTTTCATGCAAAAAATTAAATGGACTGGCTATATATACAAAATTTAATTTAAAATTTTTATAAAAAATTAAATTGACTATAATTCGTCCATTTCGTATGTAAAAGCTTAAGTGGACTATATACGTCGTCTTCTTTTCGTGCAAAGAATTTAATAAACTATACGTCATCCATTTTTCATGGAAAAAAAATTTTATGAAAAAAATTAAATGGACTATACATCGTCTTTTTTTTCAATTTTTTATGAAAAAATTTAATCGATTTTAAATCGTCCGATTCGTATGCAAACAATTATATAGACTATACATCGTCTATTTTTCATGCAAAAAATTAAATGGACTGGCTATATATACAAAATTTTTAAAATTTTTATAAAAAATTAAATTGACTCTAATTCGTCCATTTCGTATGTAAAAACTTAAGTGGACTATATACGTCGTCTTCTTTTCGTGCAAAGAATTTAATAAACTATACATCATCCATTTTTCATGGAAAAAAAATTTTTATGAAAAAAATTTAATGGACTATACATCGTCTTTTTTTAAATTTTTTATGAAAAAATTTAATCGACTATAAATCGTCCGATTCGTATGCAAGCAATTATATAGACTATACATCGTCTATTTTTCATGCAAAAAATTAAATGGACTGGCTATATATACAAAATTTAATGGACTATACATCGTCCATTTTTTAAATTTTTATAAAAAATTAAATTGACTATAATTCGTCCATTTCGTATGTAAAAACTTAAGTGGACTATATACGTCGTCTTCTTTTCGTGCAAAGAATTTAATAAACTATACATCATCCATTTTTCATGCAAAAAAATTTTTTATGAAAAAAATTTAATGGACTATACATCGTCTTTTTTTAAATTTTTTATGAAAAAATTTAATCGACTATAAATCGTCCGATTCGTATGCAAACAATTATATAGACTATACATCGTCTATTTTTCATGCAAAAAATTAAATGGACTGGCTATATATACAAAATTTAATGGACTATACATCGTCCATTTTTAAAATTTTTATAAAAAATTAAATTGACTATAATTCGTCCATTTCGTATGTAAAAACTTAAGTGGACTATATACGTCGTCTTCTTTCGTGCAAAGAATTTAATATACTATACATCATCCATTTTTCATGGAAAAAAAATTTTTATGAAAAAAATTTAATGGACTATACATCGTCTTTTTTTAAATTTTTTATGAAAAAATTTAATCGATTATAAATCGTCTGATTCGTATGCAAACAATTATATAGACTATACATCGTCTATTTTTCATGCAAAAAATTAAATGGACTGGCTATATATACAAAATTTAATGGACTATACATCGTCCATTTTTAAAATTTTTATAAAAAATTAAATTGACTATAATTCGTCCATTTCGTATGTAAAAACTTAAGTGGACTATATACGTCGTCTTCTTTTCGTGCAAAGAATTTAATAAACTATACATCATCCATTTTTCATGGAAAAAAAATTTTTATGAAAAAAATTTAATGGACTATACATCGTCTTTTTTTCAATTTTTTATGAAAAAATTTAATCGACTATAAATCGTCCGATTCGTATGCAAACAATTATATAGACTATACATCGTCTATTTTTCATGCAAAAAATTAAATGGATTGGCTATATATACAAAATTTAATGGACTATACATCGTCCATTTTTAAAATTTTTATAAAAAATTAAATTGACTCTAATTCGTCCATTTCGTATGTAAAAACTTAAGTGGACTATATACGTCGTCTTCTTTTCGTGCAAAGAATTTAATAAACTATACATCATCCATTTTTCATGGAAAAAAAAATTTTATGAAAAAAATTTAATGGACATCGTCTTTTTTTAAATTTTTTATGAAAAAATTTAATCGATTATAAATCGTCCGATTCGTATGCAAACAATTATATAGACTATACATCGTCTATTTTTCATGCAAAAAATTAAATGGACTGGCTATATATACAAAATTTAATGGACTATACATCGTCCATTTTTAAAATTTTTATAAAAAATTAAATTGACTATAATTCGTCCATTTCGTATGTAAAAACTTAAGTGGACTATATACGTCGTCTTCTTTTCGTGCAAATAATTTAATAAACTATACATCATCCATTTTTCATGGAAAAAAAATTTTTATGAAAAAACTTTAATGGACTATATATACATCGTCTTTTTTTCAATTTTTTATGAAAAAATTTAATCGATTTCAAATCGTCCGATTCGTATGCAAACAATTATATATACTATACATCGTCTATTTTTCATGCAAAAAATTAAATGGGCTGGCTATATATACAAAATTTAATGGACTATACATCGTCCATTTTTAAAATTTTTATAAAAAATTAAATTGACTATAATTCGTCCATTTCGTATGTAAAAACTTAAGTGGACTATATACGTCGTCTTCTTTTCGTGCAAAGGATTTAATAAACTATACATCATCCATTTTTCATGCAAAAAAATTTTTTATGAAAAAAATTTAATGGACTATACATCGTCTTTTTTTCAATTTTTTATGAAAAAATTTAATCGATTATAAATCGTCTGATTCGTATGCAAACAATTATATAGACTATACATCGTCTATTTTTCATGCAAAAAATTAAATGGACTGGCTATATATACAAAATTTAATGGACTATACATCGTCCATTTTTAAAATTTTTATAAAAAATTAAATTGACTCTAATTCGTCCATTTCGTATGTAAAAACTTAAGTGGACTATATACGTCGTCTTCTTTTCGTGCAAAGAATTTAATAAACTATACATCATCCATTTTTCATGGAAAAAAAATTTTTATGAAAAAAATTTAATGGACTATACATCGTCTTTTTTTCAATTTTTTATAAAAAAATTTAATCGATTATAAATTGTCCGATTCGTATGCAAACAATTATATAGACTATACATCGTATATTTTTCATGCAAAAAATTAAATGGACTGGCTATATATACAAAATTTAATTTAAAATTTTTATAAAAAATTAAATTGACTATAATTCGTCCATTTCGTATGTAAAAGCTTAAGTGGACTATATACGTCGTCTTCTTTTCGTGCAAAGAATTTAATAAACTATACGTCATCCATTTTTCATGGAAAAAAAATTTTATGAAAAAAATTAAATGGACTATACATCGTCTTTTTTTTCAATTTTTTATGAAAAAATTTAATCGATTTTAAATCGTCCGATTCGTATGCAAACAATTATATAGACTATACATCGTCTATTTTTCATGCAAAAAATTAAATGGACTGGCTATATATACAAAATTTTTAAAATTTTTATAAAAAATTAAATTGACTCTAATTCGTCCATTTCGTATGTAAAAACTTAAGTGGACTATATACGTCGTCTTCTTTTCGTGCAAAGAATTTAATAAACTATACATCATCCATTTTTCATGGAAAAAAAATTTTTATGAAAAAAATTTAATGGACTATACATCGTCTTTTTTTAAATTTTTTATGAAAAAATTTAATCGACTATAAATCGTCCGATTCGTATGCAAGCAATTATATAGACTATACATCGTCTATTTTTCATGCAAAAAATTAAATGGACTGGCTATATATACAAAATTTAATGGACTATACATCGTCCATTTTTAAAATTTTTATAAAAAATTAAATTGACTCTAATTCGTCCATTTCGTATGTAAAAACTTAAGTGGACTATATACGTCGTCTTCTTTTCGTGCAAAGAATTTAATAAACTATACATCATCCATTTTTCATGGAAAAAAAATTTTTATGAAAAAAATTTAATGGACTATACATCGTCTTTTTTTCAATTTTTTATAAAAAAATTTAATCGATTATAAATTGTCCGATTCGTATGCAAACAATTATATAGACTATACATCGTATATTTTTCATGCAAAAAATTAAATGGACTGGCTATATATACAAAATTTAATGGACTATACATCGTCCATTTTTAAAATTTTTATAAAAAATTAAATTGACTCTAATTCGTCCATTTCGTATGTAAAAACTTAAGTGGACTATATACGTCGTCTTCTTTTCGTGCAAATAATTTAATAAACTATACATCATCCATTTTTCATGGAAAAAAAATTTTTATGAAAAAAATTTAATGGACTATACATCGTCTTTTTTTAAATTTTTTATGAAAAAATTTAATCGATTATTAATCGTCCGATTCGTATGCAAACAATTATATAGACTATACATCGTCTATTTTTCATGCAAAAAATTAAATGGACTGGCTATATATACAAAATTTAATTTAAAATTTTTATAAAAAATTAAATTGACTATAATTCGTCCATTTCGTATGTAAAAGCTTAAGTGGACTATATACGTCGTCTTCTTTTCGTGCAAAGAATTTAATAAACTATACGTCATCCATTTTTCATGGAAAAAAAATTTTATGAAAAAAATTAAATGGACTATACATCGTCTTTTTTTTCAATTTTTTATGAAAAAATTTAATCGATTTTAAATCGTCCGATTCGTATGCAAACAATTATATAGACTATACATCGTCTATTTTTCATGCAAAAAATTAAATGGACTGGCTATATATACAAAATTTTTAAAATTTTTATAAAAAATTAAATTGACTCTAATTCGTCCATTTCGTATGTAAAAACTTAAGTGGACTATATACGTCGTCTTCTTTTCGTGCAAAGAATTTAATAAACTATACATCATCCATTTTTCATGGAAAAAAAATTTTTATGAAAAAAATTTAATGGACTATACATCGTCTTTTTTTAAATTTTTTATGAAAAAATTTAATCGACTATAAATCGTCCGATTCGTATGCAAGCAATTATATAGACTATACATCGTCTATTTTTCATGCAAAAAATTAAATGGACTGGCTATATATACAAAATTTAATGGACTATACATCGTCCATTTTTTAAATTTTTATAAAAAATTAAATTGACTATAATTCGTCCATTTCGTATGTAAAAACTTAAGTGGACTATATACGTCGTCTTCTTTTCGTGCAAAGAATTTAATAAACTATACATCATCCATTTTTCATGCAAAAAAATTTTTTATGAAAAAAATTTAATGGACTATACATCGTCTTTTTTTAAATTTTTTATGAAAAAATTTAATCGACTATAAATCGTCCGATTCGTATGCAAACAATTATATAGACTATACATCGTCTATTTTTCATGCAAAAAATTAAATGGACTGGCTATATATACAAAATTTAATGGACTATACATCGTCCATTTTTAAAATTTTTATAAAAAATTAAATTGACTATAATTCGTCCATTTCGTATGTAAAAACTTAAGTGGACTATATACGTCGTCTTCTTTTCGTGCAAAGAATTTAATAAACTATACATCATCCATTTTTCATGGAAAAAAAATTTTTATGAAAAAAATTTAATGGACTATACATTGTCTTTTTTTCAATTTTTTATGAGAACATTTAATCGATTATAAATCGTCTGATTCGTATGCAAACAATTATATAGACTATACATCGTCTATTTTTCATGCAAAAAATTAAATGGACTGGCTATATATAAAAAAATTTAATGGACTATACATCGTCCATTTTTAAAATTTTTATAAAAAATTAAATTGACTCTAATTCGTCCATTTCGTATGTAAAAACTTAAGTGGACTATATACGTCGTCTTCTTTTCGTGCAAAGAATTTAATAAACTATACATCATCCATTTTTCATGGAAAAAAAATTTTTATGAAAAAAATGTAATGGACTATACATCGTCTTTTTTTAAATTTTTTATGAAAAAATTTAATCGATTATAAATCGTCCGATTCGTATGCAAACAATTATATAGACTATACATCGTCTATTTTTCATGCAAAAAATTAAATGGATTGGCTATATATACAAAATTTAATGGACTATACATCGTCCATTTTTAAAATTTTTATAAAAAATTAAATTGACTATAATGCGTCCATTTCGTATGTAAAAACTTAAGTGGACTATATACGTCGTCTTCTTTTCGTGCAAAGAATTTAATAAACTATACATCATCCATTTTTCATGCAAAAAAATTTTTATGAAAAAAATTTTTTATGAAAAAATGTTAATGGACTATACATCGTCTTTTTTTCAATATTTTATGAAAAAATTTAATCGACTATAAATCGTCCGATTCGTATGCAAACAATTATATAGACTATACATCGTCTATTTTTCATGCAAAAAATTAAATGGACTGGCTATATATACAAAATTTAATGGACTATACATCGTCCATTTTTAAAATTTTTATAAAAAATTAAATTGACTATAATTCGTCCATTTCGTATGTAAAAACTTAAGTGGACTATATACGTCGTCTTCTTTTCGTGCAAAGAATTTAATAAACTATACGTCATCCATTTTTCATGGAAAAAAATTTTTATGAAAAAAATTTAATGGACTATTATACATCGTCTTTTTTTCAATTTTTTATGAAAAAATTTAATCGATTTTAAATCGTCCGATTCGTATGCAAACAATTATATAGACTATACATCGTCTATTTTTCATGCAAAAAATTAAATGGACTGGCTATATATACAAAATTTAATGGACTATACATCGTCCATTTTTAAAATTTTTATAAAAAATTAAATTGACTCTAATTCGTCCATTTCGTATGTAAAAACTTAAGTGGACTATATACGTCGTCTTCTTCTCGTGCAAAGAATTTAATAAACTATACATCATCCATTTTTCATGGAAAAAAAATTTTTATGAAAAAAATTTAATGGACGTCTTTTTTTAAATTTTTTATGAAAAAATTTAATCGATTATAAATCGTCCGATTCGTATGCAAACAATTATATAGACTATACATCGTCTATTTTTCATGCAAAAAATTAAATGGACTGGCTATATATACAAAATTTAATGGACTATACATCGTCCATTTTTAAAATTTTTATAAAAAATTAAATTGACTATAATTCGTCCATTTCGTATGTAAAAACTTAAGTGGACTATATACGTCGTCTTCTTTTCGTGCAAAGAATTTAATAAACTATACGTCATCCATTTTTCATGGAAAAAAATTTTTATGAAAAAAATTAAATGGACTAAAACATCGTCTTTTTTTCAATTTTTTATGAAAAAATTTAATCGATTTTAAATCGTCCGATTCGTATGCAAACAATTATATAGACTATACATCGTCTATTTTTCATGCAAAAAATTAAATGGACTGGCTATATATACAAAATTTAATGGACTATACATCGTCCATTTTTAAAATTTTTATAAAAAATTAAATTGACTCTAATTCGTCCATTTCGTATGTAAAAACTTAAGTGGACTATATACGTCGTCTTCTTTTCGTGCAAAGAATTTAATAAACTATACATCATCCATTTTTCATGGAAAAAAAATTTTTATGAAAAAAATTTAATGGACTATACATCGTCTTTTTTTAAATTTTTTATGAAAAAATTTAATCGACTATAAATCGTCCGATTCGTATGCAAACAATTATATAGACTATACATCGTCTATTTTTCATGCAAAAAATTAAATGGACTGGCTATATATACAAAATTTAATGGACTATACATCGTCCATTTTTAAAATTTTTATAAAAAATTAAATTGACTATAATTCGTCCATTTCGTATGTAAAAACTTAAGTGGACTATATACGTCGTCTTCTTTTCGTGCAAAGAATTTAATAAACTATACGTCATCCATTTTTCATGGAAAAAAATTTTTATGAAAAAAATTTAATGGACTATACATCGTCTTTTTTTCAATTTTTTATGAAAAAATTTAATCGATTTTAAATCGTCCGATTCGTATGCAAACAATTATATAGACTATACATCGTCTATTTTTCATGCAAAAAATTAAATGGACTGGCTATATATACAAAATTTAATGGACTATACATCGTCCATTTTTAAAATTTTTATAAAAAATTAAATTGACTCTAATTCGTCCATTTCGTATGTAAAAACTTAAGTGGACTATATACGTCGTCTTCTTTTCGTGCAAAGAATTTAATAAACTATACATCATCCATTTTTCATGGAAAAAAATTTTTATGAAAAAAATTTAATGGACTATACATCGTCTTTTTTTCAATTTTTTATGAAAAAATTTAATTGATTTTAAATCGTCCGATTCGTATGCAAACAATTATATAGACTATACATCGTCTATTTTTCATGCAAAAAATTAAATGGACTGGCCTATATATACAAAATTTAATGGACTATACATCGTCCATTTTTAAAATTTTTATAAAAAATTAAATTGACTATAATTCGTCCATTTCGTATGTAAAAACTTAAGTGGACTATATACGTCGTCTTCTTTTCGTGCAAAGAATTTAATAAACTATACATCATCCATTTTTCATGGAAAAAAAATTTTTATGAAAAAAATTAAATGGACTAAAACATCGTCTTTTTTTCAATTTTTTATGAAAAAATTTAATCGATTTTAAATCGTCCGATTCGTATGCAAACAATTATATAGACTATACATCGTCTATTTTTCATGCAAAAAATTAAATGGACTGGCTATATATACAAAATTTAATGGACTATAAATCGTCCATTTTTAAAATTTTTATAAAAAATTAAATTGACTCTAATTCGTCCATTTCGTATGTAAAAACTTAAGTGGACTATATACGTCGTCTTCTTTTCGTGCAAAGAATTTAATAAACTATACATCATCCATTTTTCATGCAAAAAAAATTTTTATGAAAAAAATTTAATGGACTATACATCGTCTTTTTTTCAATTTTTTATGAAAAAATTTAATTGATTTTAAATCGTCCGATTCGTATGCAAACAATTATATAGACTATACATCGTCTATTTTTCATGCAAAAAATTAAATGGACTGGCTATATATACAAAATTTAATGGACTATACATCGTCCATTTTTAAAATTTTTATAAAAAATTAAATTGATTCTAATTCGTACATTTCGTATGTAAAAACTTAAGTGGACTATATACGTCGTCTTCTTTTCGTGCAAAGAATTTAATAAACTATACATCATCCATTTTTCATGGAAAAAAAATTTTTATGAAAAAAATTTAATGGACTATACATCGTCTTTTTTTCAATTTTTTATGAAAAAATTTGATCGATTATAAATCGTCTGATTCGTATGCAAACAATTATATAGACTATACATCGTCTATTTTTCATGCAAAAAATTAAATGGACTGGCTATATATACAAAATTTAATGGACTATACATCGTCCATTTTTAAAATTTTTATAAAAAATTAAATTGACTCTAATTCGTCCATTTCGTATGTAAAAACTTAAGTGGACTATATACGTCGTCTTCTTTTCGTGCAAAGAATTTAATAAACTATACATCATCCATTTTTCATGGAAAAAAAATTTTTATGAAAAAAATTTAATGGACTATACATCGTCTTTTTTTCAATATTTTATGAAAAAATTTAATCGACTATAAATCGTCCGATTCGTATGCAAACAATTATATAGACTATACATCGTCTATTTTTCATGCAAAAAATTAAATGGACTGGCTATATATACAAAATTTAATGGACTATACATCGTCCATTTTTAAAATTTTTATAAAAAATTAAATTGACTATAATTCGTCCATTTCGTATGTAAAAACTTAAGTGGACTATATACGTCGTCTTCTTTTCGTGCAAAGAATTTAATAAACTATACATCATCCATTTTTCATGGAAAAAAAATTTTTATGAAAAAAATTTAATGGACTATACATCGTCTTTTTTTCAATTTTTTATGAAAAAATTTAATCGATTATAAATCGTCTGATTCGTATGCAAACAATTATATAGACTATACATCGTCTATTTTTCATGCAAAAAATTAAATGGACTGGCTATATATACAAAATTTAATGGACTATACATCGTCCATTTTTAAAATTTTTATAAAAAATTAAATTGACTATAATTCGTCCATTTCGTATGTAAAAACTTAAGTGGACTATATACGTCGTCTTCTTTTCGTGCAAAGAATTTAATAAACTATACATCATCCATTTTTCATGGAAAAAAAATTTTTATGAAAAAAATTTAATGGACTATACATCGTCTTTTTTTCAATTTTTTATGAAAAAATTTAATCGATTATAAATCGTCTGATTCGTATGCAAACAATTATATAGACTATACATCGTCTATTTTTCATGCAAAAAATTAAATGGACTGGCTATATATACAAAATTTAATGGACTATACATCGTCCATTTTTAAAATTTTTATAAAAAATTAAATTGACTCTAATTCGTCCATTTCGTATGTAAAAACTTAAGTGGACTATATACGTCGTCTTCTTTTCGTACAAAGAATTTAATAAACTATACATCATCCATTTTTCATGCAAAAAAATTTTTTATGAAAAAAATTTAATGGACTATACATCGTCTTTTTTTCAATATTTTATGAAAAAATTTAATCGACTATAAATCGTCCGATTCGTATGCAAACAATTATATAGACTATACATCGTCTATTTTTCATGCAAAAAATTAAATGGACTGGCTATATATACAAAATTTAATGGACTATACATCGTCCATTTTTAAAATTTTTATAAAAAATTAAATTGACTCTAATTCGTACATTTCGTATGTAAAAACTTAAGTGGACTATATACGTCGTCTTCTTTTCGTGCAAAGAATTTAATAAACTATACATCTTCCATTTTTCATGGAAAAAAAATTTTTATGAAAAAATTTAATGGACTATACATCGTCTTTTTTTCAATTTTTTATGAAAAAATTTAATCGATTATAAATCGTCTGATTCGTATGCAAACAATTATATAGACTATACATCGTCTATTTTTCATGCAAAAAATTAAATGGACTGGCTATATATACAAAATTTAATGGACTATACATCGTCCATTTTTAAAATTTTTATAAAAAATTAAATTGACTCTAATTCGTCCATTTCGTATGTAAAAACTTAAGTGGACTATATACGTCGTCTTCTTTTCGTGCAAAGAATTTAATAAACTATACATCATCCATTTTTCATGGAAAAAAAATTTTTATGAAAAAAATTTAATGGACTATACATCGTCTTTTTTTAAATTTTTTATGAAAAAATTTAATCGACTATAAATCGTCCGATTCGTATGCAAACAATTATATAGACTATACATCGTCTATTTTTCATGCAAAAAATTAAATGGACTGGCTATATATACAAAATTTAATGGACTATACATCGTCCATTTTTAAAATTTTTATAAAAAATTAAATTGACTCTAATTCGTCCATTTCGTATGTAAAAACTTAAGTGGACTATATACGTCGTCTTCTTTTCGTGCAAAGAATTTAATAAACTATACATCATCCATTTTTCATGGAAAAAAAATTTTTATGAAAAAAATTTAATGGACTATACATCGTCTTTTTTTCAATATTTTATGAAAAAATTTAATCGACTATAAATCGTCCGATTCGTATGCAAACAATTATATAGACTATACATCGTCTATTTTTCATGCAAAAAATTAAATGGACTGGCTATATATACAAAATTTAATGGACTATACATCGTCCATTTTTAAAATTTTTATAAAAAATTAAATTGACTCTAATTCGTCCATTTCGTATGTAAAAACTTAAGTGGACTATATACGTCGTCTTCTTTTCGTGCAAAGAATTTAATAAACTATACATCATCCATTTTTCATGGAAAAAAAATTTTTATGAAAAAAATTTAATGGACTATACATCGTCTTTTTTTAAATTTTTTATGAAAAAATTTAATCGACTATAAATCGTCCGATTCGTATGCAAACAATTATATAGACTATACATCGTCTATTTTTCATGCAAAAAATTAAATGGACTGGCTATATATACAAAATTTAATGGACTATACATCGTCCATTTTTAAAATTTTTATAAAAAATTAAATTGACTATAATTCGTCCATTTCGTATGTAAAAACTTAAGTGGACTATATACGTCGTCTTCTTTTCGTGCAAAGAATTTAATAAACTATACGTCATCCATTTTTCATGGAAAAAAATTTTTATGAAAAAAATTTAATGGACTATACATCGTCTTTTTTTCAATTTTTTATGAAAAAATTTAATCGACTATAAATCGTCCGATTCGTATGCAAACAATTATATAGACTATACATCGTCTATTTTTCATGCAAAAAATTAAATGGACTGGCTATATATACAAAATTTAATGGACTATACATCGTCCATTTTTAAAATTTTTATAAAAAATTAAATTGACTCTAATTCGTCCATTTCGTATGTAAAAACTTAAGTGGACTATATACGTCGTCTTCTTTTCGTGCAAAGAATTTAATAAACTATACGTCATCCATTTTTCATGGAAAAAAATTTTTATGAAAAAAATTTAATGGACTATACATCGTCTTTTTTTCAATTTTTTATGAAAAAATTTAATCGATTTTAAATCGTCCGATTCGTATGCAAACAATTATATAGACTATACATCGTCTATTTTTCATGCAAAAAATTAAATGGACTGGCTATATATACAAAATTTAATGGACTATACATCGTCCATTTTTAAAATTTTTATAAAAAATTAAATTGACTCTAATTCGTCCATTTCGTATGTAAAAACTTAAGTGGACTATATACGTCGTCTTCTTTTCGTACAAAGAATTTAATAAACTATACATCATCCATTTTTCATGGAAAAAAAAATTTTTATGAAAAAAATTTAATCGTCTTTTTTTCAATTTTTTATGAAAAAATTTAATCGATTATAAATCGTCTGATTCGTATGCAAACAATTATATAGACTATACATCGTCTATTTTTCATGCAAAAAATTAAATGGACTGGCTATATATACAAAATTTAATGGACTATACATCGTCCATTTTTAAAATTTTTATAAAAAATTAAATTGACTCTAATTCGTCCATTTCATATGTAAAAACTTAAGTGGACTATATACGTCGTCTTCTTTTCGTGCAAAGAATTTAATAAACTATACATCATCCATTTTTCATGGAAAAAAAATTTTTATGAAAAAAATTTAATGGACTATACATCGTTTTTTTTTTAATTTTTTATGAAAAAATTTAATCGACTATAAATCGTCCGATTCGTATGCAAACAATTATATAGACTATACATCGTCTATTTTTCATGCAAAAAATTAAATGGACTGGCTATATATACAAAATTTAATGGACTATACATCGTCCATTTTTAAAATTTTTATAAAAAATTAAATTGACTATAATTCGTCCATTTCGTATGTAAAAACTTAAGTGGACTATATACGTCGTCTTCTTTTCGTGCAAAGAATTTAATAAACTATACGTCATCCATTTTTCATGGAAAAAAATTTTTATGAAAAAAATTTAATGGACTATACATCGTCTTTTTTTCAATTTTTTATGAAAAAATTTAATCGATTTTAAATCGTCCGATTCGTATGCAAACAATTATATAGACTATACATCGTCTATTTTTCATGCAAAAAATTAAATGGACTGGCTATATATACAAAATTTAATGGACTATACATCGTTCATTTTTAAAATTTTTATAAAAAATTTAATTGACTCTAATTCGTCCATTTCGTATGTAAAAACTTAAGTGGACTATATACGTCGTCTTCTTTTCGTGCAAAGAATTTAATTAACTATACATCATCCAATTTTCATGGAAAAAAAATGTTTATGAAAAAAATTTAATGGACTACACATCGTCTTTTTTTAAATTTTTTATGAAAAAATTTAATCGACTATAAATCGTCCGATTCGTATGCAAACAATTATATAGACTATACATCGTCTATTTTTCATGCAAAAAATTAAATGGACTGGCTATATATACAAAATTTAATGGACTATACATCGTCCATTTTTAAAATTTTTATAAAAAATTAAATTGACTATAATTCGTCCATTTCGTATGTAAAAACTTAAGTGGACTATATACGTCGTCTTCTTTTCGTGCAAAGAATTTAATAAACTATACGTCATCCATTTTTCATGGAAAAAAATTTTTATGAAAAAAATTTAATGGACTATACATCGTCTTTTTTCAATTTTTTATGAAAAAATTTAATCGATTTTAAATCGTCCGATTCGTATGCAAACAATTATATAGACTATACATCGTCTATTTTTCATGCAAAAAATTAAATGGACTGGCTATATATACAAAATTTAATGGACTATACATCGTCCATTTTTAAAATTTTTATAAAAAATTAAATTGACTCTAATTCGTCCATTTCGTATGTAAAAACTTAAGTGGACTATATACGTCGTCTTCTTTTCGTACAAAGAATTTAATAAACTATACATCATCCATTTTTCATGCAAAAAAATTTTTTATGAAAAAAATTTAATGGACTATACATCGTCTTTTTTTCAATATTTTATGAAAAAATTTAATCGACTATAAATCGTCCGATTCGTATGCAAACAATTATATAGACTATACATCGTCTATTTTTCATGCAAAAAATTAAATGGACTGGCTATATATACAAAATTTAATGGACTATACATCGTCCATTTTTAAAATTTTTATAAAAAATTAAATTGACTCTAATTCGTACATTTCGTATGTAAAAACTTAAGTGGACTATATACGTCGTCTTCTTTTCGTGCAAAGAATTTAATAAACTATACATCATCCATTTTTCATGGAAAAAAAAATTTTTATGAAAAAAATTTAATGGACTATACATCGTCTTTTTTTCAATTTTTTATGAAAAAATTTAATCGATTATAAATCGTCTGATTCGTATGCAAACAATTATATAGACTATACATCGTCTATTTTTCATGCAAAAAATTAAATGGACTGGCTATATATACAAAATTTAATGGACTATACATCGTCCATTTTTAAAATTTTTATAAAAAATTAAATTGACTCTAATTCGTCCATTTCGTATGTAAAAACTTAAGTGGACTATATACGTCGTCTTCTTTTCGTACAAAGAATTTAATAAACTATACATCATCCATTTTTCATGGAAAAAAATTTTTTTTGTAAAAAATTTAATCGTCTTTTTTTCAATTTTTTATGAAAAAATTTAATCGATTTTAAATCGTCCGATTCGTATGCAAACAATTATATAGACTATACATCGTCTATTTTTCATGCAAAAAATTAAATGGACTGGCTATATATACAAAATTTAATGGACTATACATCGTCCATTTTTAAAATTTTTATAAAAAATTAAATTGACTCTAATTCGTCCATTTCGTATGTAAAAACTTAAGTGGACTATACACGTCGTCTTCTTTTCGTACAAAGAATTTAATAAACTATACATCATCCATTTTTCATGCAAAAAAATTGTTTATGAAAAAAATTTAATGGACTATACATCGTCTTTTTTTCAATATTTTATGAAAAAATTTAATCGACTATAAATCGTCCGATTCGTATGCAAACAATTATATAGACTATACATCGTCTATTTTTCATGCAAAAAATTAAATGGACTGGCTATATATACAAAATTTAATGGACTATACATCGTCCATTTTTAAAATTTTTATAAAAAATTAAATTGACTCTAATTCGTCCATTTCATATGTAAAAACTTAAGTGGACTATATACGTCGTCTTCTTTTCGTGCAAAGAATTTAATAAACTATACATCATCCATTTTTCATGGAAAAAAAATTTTTATGAAAAAAATTTAATGGACTATACATCGTCTTTTTTTTAATTTTTTATGAAAAAATTTAATCGACTATAAATCGTCCGATTCGTATGCAAACAATTATATAGACTATACATCGTCTATTTTTCATGCAAAAAATTAAATGGACTGGCTATATATACAAAATTTAATGGACTATACATCGTCCATTTTTAAAATTTTTATAAAAAATTAAATTGACTATAATTCGTCCATTTCGTATGTAAAAACTTAAGTGGACTATATACGTCGTCTTCTTTTCGTGCAAAGAATTTAATAAACTATACGTCATCCATTTTTCATGGAAAAAAAATTTTTATGAAAAAATTTAATGGACTATACATCGTCTTTTTTTTTAAATTTTTTATGAAAAAATTTAATCGATTATAAATCGTCCGATTCGTATGCAAACAATTATATAGACTATACATCGTCTATTTTTCATGCAAAAAATTAAATGGACTGGCTATATATACAAAATTTAATGGACTATACATCGTCCATTTTTAAAATTTTTATAAAAAATTAAATTGACTATAATTCGTCCATTTCGTATGTAAAAACTTAAGTGGACTATATACGTCGTCTTCTTTTCGTGCAAAGAATTTAATAAACTATACGTCATCCATTTTTCATGGAAAAAAATTTTTATGAAAAAAATTTAATGGACTATACATCGTCTTTTTTTCAATTTTTTATGAAAAAATTTAATCGACTATAAATTGTCCGATTCGTATGCAAACAATTATATAGACTATACATCGTCTATTTTTCATGCAAAAAATTAAATGGACTGGCTATATATACAAAATTTAATGGACTATACATCGTCCATTTTTAAAATTTTTATAAAAAATTAAATTGACTCTAATTCGTCCATTTCGTATGTAAAAACTTAAGTGGACTATATACGTCGTCTTCTTTTCGTGCAAAGAATTTAATAAACTATACATCATCCATTTTTCATGCAAAAAAATTTTTTATGAAAAAAATTTAATGGACTATACATCGTCTTTTTTTCAATATTTTATGAAAAAATTTAATCGACTATAAATCGTCCGATTCGTATGCAAACAATTATGTAGACTATACATCGTCTATTTTTCATGCAAAAAATTAAATGGACTGGCTATATATACAAAATTTAATGGACTATACATCGTCCATTTTTAAAATTTTTATAAAAAATTAAATTGACTATAATTCGTCCATTTCGTATGTAAAAACTTAAGTGGACTATATACGTCGTCTTCTTTTCGTGCAACGAATTAAATAAACTATACATCATCCATTTTTCATGGAAAAAAAATTTTTATGAAAAAAATTTAATCGTCTTTTTTTCAATTTTTTATGAAAAAATTTAATCGATTATAAATCGTCTGATTCGTATGCAAACAATTATATAGACTATACATCGTCTATTTTTCATGCAAAAAATTAAATGGACTGGCTATATATACAAAATTTAATGGACTATACATCGTCCATTTTTAAAATTTTTATAAAAAATTAAATTGACTCTAATTCGTCCATTTCGTATGTAAAAACTTAAGTGGACTATATACGTCGTCTTCTTTTCGTGCAAAGAATTAAATAAACTATACATCATCCATTTTTCATGGAAAAAAAATTTTTATGAAAAAAATTTAATCGTCTTTTTTTCAATTTTTTATGAAAAAATTTAATCGATTATAAATCGTCTGATTCGTATGCAAACAATTATATAGACTATACATCGTCTATTTTTCATGCAAAAAATTAAATGGACTGGCTATATATACAAAATTTAATGGACTATACATCGTCCATTTTTAAAATTTTTATAAAAAATTAAATTGACTCTAATTCGTCCATTTCGTATGTAAAAACTTAAGTGGACTATATACGTCGTCTTCTTTTCGTGCAAAGAATTTAATAAACTATACATCATCCATTTTTCATGGAAAAAAAATTTTTATGAAAAAAATTTAATCGTCTTTTTTTCAATTTTTTATGAAAAAATTTAATCGATTATAAATCGTCTGATTCGTATGCAAACAATTATATAGACTATACATCGTCTATTTTTCATGCAAAAAATTAAATGGACTGGCTATATATACAAAATTTAATGGACTATACATCGTCCATTTTTAAAATTTTTATAAAAAATTAAATTGACTCTAATTCGTCCATTTCGTATGTAAAAACTTAAGTGGACTATATACGTCGTCTTCTTTTCGTGCAAAGAATTTAATAAACTATACATCATCCATTTTTCATGGAAAAAAAATTTTTATGAAAAAAATTTAATGGACTATACATCGTCTTTTTTTTTCAATTTTTTATGAAAAATTTTAATCGACTATAAATCGTCCGATTCGTATGCAAACAATTATATAGACTATACATCGTCTATTTTTCATGCAAAAAATTAAATGGACTGGCTATATATACAAAATTTAATGGACTATACATCGTCCATTTTTAAAATTTTTATAAAAAATTAAATTGACTCTAATTCGTCCATTTCGTATGTAAAAACTTAAGTGGACTATATACGTCGTCTTCTTTTCGTGCAAAGAATTTAATAAACTATACATCATCCATTTTTCATGGAAAAAAAATTTTTATGAAAAAAATTTAATCGTCTTTTTTTCAATTTTTTATGAAAAAATTTAATCGATTATAAATCGTCTGATTCGTATGCAAACAATTATATACACTATACATCGTCTATTTTTCATGCAAAAAATTAAATGGACTGGCTATATATACAAAATTTAATGGACTATACATCGTCCATTTTTAAAATTTTTATAAAAAATTAAATTGACTCTAATTCGTCCATTTCGTATGTAAAAACTTAAGTGGACTATATACGTCGTCTTCTTTTCGTGCAAAGAATTTAATAAACTATACATCATCCATTTTTCATGGAAAAAAAATTTTTATGAAAAAAATTTAATGGACTATACATCGTCTTTTTTTCAATTTTTTATGAAAAATTTTAATCGACTATAAATCGTCCGATTCGTATGCAAACAATTATATAGACTATACATCGTCTATTTTTCATGCAAAAAATTAAATGGACTGGCTATATATACAAAATTTAATGGACTATACATCGTCCATTTTTAAAATTTTTATAAAAAATTAAATTGACTATAATTCGTCCATTTCGTATGTAAAAACTTAAGTAGACTATATACGTCGTCTTCTTTTCGTGCAAAGAATTTAATAAACTATACGTCATCCATTTTTCATGGAAAAAAATTTTTATGAAAAAAAATTAAATGGACTATACATCGTCTTTTTTTCAATTTTTTATGAAAAAATTTAATCGATTTTAAATCGTCCGATTCGTATGCAAACAATTATATAGACTATACATCGTCTATTTTTCATGCAAAAAATTAAATGGACTGGCTATATATACAAAATTTAATGGACTATACATCGTCCATTTTTAAAATTTTTATAAAAAATTAAATTGACTCTAATTCGTCCATTTCGTATGTAAAAACTTAAGTGGACTATATACGTCGTCTTCTTTTCGTGCAAAGAATTTCATAAACTATACATCATCCATTTTTCATGGAAAAAAAATTTTTATGAAAAAAATTTAATGGACTATACATCGTCTTTTTTTCAATTTTTTATGAAAAAATTTAATCGACTATAAATCGTCCGATTCGTATGCAAACAATTATATAGACTATACATCGTCTATTTTTCATGCAAAAAATTAAATGGACTGGCTATATATACAAAATTTAATGGACTATACATCGTCCATTTTTAAAATTTTTATAAAAAATTAAATTGACTATAATTCGTCCATTTCGTATGTAAAAACTTAAGTGGACTATATACGTCGTCTTCTTTTCGTGCAAAGAATTTAATAAACTATACGTCATCCATTTTTCATGGAAAAAAATTTTTATGAAAAAAATTTAATGGACTATACATCGTCTTTTTTTCAATTTTTTATGAAAAAATTTAATCGATTTTAAATCGTCCGATTCGTATGCAAACAATTATATAGACTATACATCGTCTATTTTTCATGCAAAAAATTAAATGGACTGGCTATATATACAAAATTTAATGGACTATACATCGTCCATTTTTAAAATTTTTATAAAAAATTAAATTGACTATAATTCGTCCATTTCGTATGTAAAAACTTAAGTGGACTATATACGTCGTCTTCTTTTCGTACAAAAAATTTAATAAACTATACATCATCCATTTTTCATGCAAAAAAATTTTTTATGAAAAAAATTTAATGGACTATACATCGTATTTTTTTCAATATTTTATGAAAAAATTTAATCGACTATAAATCGTCCGATTCGTATGCAAACAATTATATAGACTATACATCGTCTATTTTTCATGCAAAAAATCAAATGGACTGGCTATATATACAAAATTTAATGGACTATACATCGTCCATTTTTAAAATTTTTATAAAAAATTAAATTGACTCTAATTCGTCCATTTCGTATGTAAAAACTTAAGTGGACTATATACGTCGTCTTCTTTTCGTGCAAAGAATTTAATAAACTATACATCATCCATTTTTCATGGAAAAAAAATTTTTATGAAAAAAATTTAATGGACTATACATCGTCTTTTTTTAAATTTTTTATGAAAAAATTTAATCGATTATAAATCGTCCGATTCGTATGCAAACAATTATATAGACTATACATCGTCTATTTTTCATGCAAAAAATTAAATGGACTGGCTATATACACAAAATTTAATGGACTATACATCGTCCATTTTTAAAATTTTTATAAAAAATTAAATTGACTCTAATTCGTCCATTTCGTATGTAAAAACTTAAGTGGACTATATACGTCGTCTTCTTTTCGTACAAAAAATTTAATAAACTATACATCATCCATTTTTCATGCAAAAAAATTTTTTATGAAAAAAATTTAATGGACTATACATCGTCTTTTTTTCAATATTTTATGAAAAAATTTTATCGACTATAAATCGTCCGATTCGTATGCAAACAATTATATAGACTATACATCGTCTATTTTTCATGCAAAAAATTAAATGGACTGGCTATATATACAAAATTTAATGGACTATACATCGTCCATTTTTAAAATTTTTATAAAAAATTAAATTGACTCTAATTCGTCCATTTCGTATGTAAAAACTTAAGTGGACTATATACGTCGTCTTCTTTTCGTGCAAAGAATTTAATAAACTATACATCATCCATTTTTCATGCAAAAAAATTTTTTATGAAAAAAATTTAATGGATATACATCGTCTTTTTTTCAATTTTTTATGAAAAAATTTAATCGACTATAAATCGTCCGATTCGTATGCAAACAATTATATAGACTATACATCGTCTATTTTTCATGCAAAAAATTAAATCGACTGGCTATATATACAAAATTTAATGGACTATACATCGTCCATTTTTAAAATTTTTATAAAAAATTAAATTGACTATAATTCGTCCATTTCGTATGTAAAAACTTAAGTGGACTATATACGTCGTCTTCTTTTCGTGCAAAGAATTTAATAAACTATACGTCATCCATTTTTCATGGAAAAAAATTTTTATGAAACAAATTTAATGCACTATACATCGTCTTTTTTTCAATTTTTTATGAAAAAATTTAATCGATTTTAAATCGTCCGATTCGTATGCAAACAATTATATAGACTATACATCGTCTATTTTTCATGCAAAAAATTAAATGGACTGGCTATATATACAAAATTTAATGGACTATACATCGTCCATTTTTAAAATTTTTATAAAAAATTAAATTGACTCTAATTCGTCCATTTCGTATGTAAAAACTTAAGTGGACTATATACGTCGTCTTCTTTTCGTACAAAGAATTTAATAAACTATACATCATCCATTTTTCATGCAAAAAAAATTTTTATGAAAAAATTTTAATGGACTATACATCGTCTTTTTTTCAATATTTTATGAAAAAATTTAATCGACTATAAATCGTCCGATTCGTATGCAAACAATTATGTAGACTATACATCGTCTATTTTTCATGCAAAAAATTAAATGGACTGGCTATATATACAAAATTTAATGGACTATACATCGTCCATTTTTAAAATTTTTATAAAAAATTAAATTGACTCTAATTCGTCCATTTCGTATGTAAAAACTTAAGTGGACTATATACGTCGTCTTCTTTTCGTGCAAAGAATTTAATAAACTATACATCATCCATTTTTCATGCAAAAAAATTTTTTATGAAAAAAATTTAATTCACTATACATCGTCTTTTTTTCAATATTTTATGAAAAAATTTAATCGATTATAAATCGTCCGATTCGTATGCAAACAATTATATAGACTATACATCGTCTATTTTTCATGCAAAAAATTAAATGGACTGGCTATATATACAAAATTTAATGGACTATACATCGTCCATTTTTAAAATTTTTATAAAAAATTAAATTGACTCTAATTCGTCCATTTCGTATGTAAAAACTTAAGTGGACTATATACGTCGTCTTCTTTTCGTGCAAAGAATTTAATAAACTATACATCATCCATTTTTCATGCAAAAAATTTTTTTATCAAAAAAATTTAATGGACTATATACATCGTCTTTTTTTCAATATTTTATGAAAAAATTTAATCGACTATAAATCGTCCGATTCGTATGCAAACAATTATATAGACTATACATCGTCTATTTTTCATGCAAAAAATTAAATGGACTGGCTATATATACAAAATTTAATGGACTATACATCGTCCATTTTTAAAATTTTTATAAAAAATTAAATTGACTATAATTCGTCCATTTCGTATGTAAAAACTTAAGTGGACTATATACGTCGTCTTCTTTTCGTGCAAAGAATTTAATAAACTATACATCATCCATTTTTCATGCAAAAAAATTTTTTATGAAAAAAATTTAATGGACTATACATCGTCTTTTTTTCAATATTTTATGAAAAAATTTAATCGACTATAAATCGTCCGATTCGTATGCAAACAATTATATAGACTATACATCGTCTATTTTTCATGCAAAAAATTAAATGGACTGGCTATATATACAAAATTTAATGGACTATACATCGTCCATTTTTAAAATTTTTATAAAAAATTAAATTGACTCTAATTCGTCCATTTCGTATGTAAAAACTTAAGTGGACTATATACGTCGTCTTCTTTTCGTGCAAAGAATTTAATAAACTATACATCATCCATTTTTCATGGAAAAAAAATTTTTATGAAAAAAATTTAATGGACTATACATCGTCTTTTTTTCAATTTTTTATGAAAAATTTTAATCGACTATAAATCGTCCGATTCGTATGCAAACAATTATATAGACTATACATCGTCTATTTTTCATGCAAAAAATTAAATGGACTGGCTATATATACAAAATTTAATGGACTATACATCGTCCATTTTTAAAATTTTTATAAAAAATTAAATTGACTCTAATTCGTCCATTTCGTATGTAAAAACTTAAGTGGACTATATACGTCGTCTTCTTTTCGTGCAAAGAATTTAATAAACTATACATCATCCATTTTTCATGGAAAACAAATTTTTATGACAAAAATTTAATGGACTATACATCGTCTTTTTTTCAATTTTTTATGAAAAAATTTAATCGATTATAAATCGTCTGATTCGTATGCAAACAATTATATAGACTATACATCGTCTATTTTTCATGCAAAAAATTAAATGGACTGGCTATATATACAAAATTTAATGGACTATACATCGTCCATTTTTAAAATTTTTATAAAAAATTAAATTGACTATAATTCGTCCATTTCGTATGTAAAAACTTAAGTGGACTATATACGTCGTCTTCTTTTCGTGCAAAGAATTTAATAAACTATACATCATCCATTTTTCATGCAAAAAAATTTTTTATGAAAAAAACTTAATGGACTATACATCGTCTTTTTTTTAATTTTTTATGAAAAAATTTAATCGACTATAAATCGTCCGATTCGTATGCAAACAATTATATAGACTATACATCGTCTATTTTTCAAGCAAAAAATTAAATGGACTGGCTATATATACAAAATTTAATGGACTATACATCGTCCATTTTTAAAATTTTTATAAAAAATTAAATTGACTCTAATTCGTCCATTTCGTATGTAAAAACTTAAGTGGACTATATACGTCGTCTTCTTTTCGTGCAAAGAATTTAATAAACTATACATCATCCATTTTTCATGCAAAAAAATTTTTTATGAAAAAAATTTAATGGATATACATCGTCTTTTTTTCAATTTTTTATGAAAAAATTTAATCGACTATAAATCGTCCGATTCGTATGCAAACAATTATATAGACTATACATCGTCTATTTTTCATGCAAAAAATTAAATCGACTGGCTATATATACAAAATTTAATACATCGTCCATTTTTAAAATTTTTATAAAAAATTAAATTGACTATAATTCGTCCATTTCGTATGTAAAAACTTAAGTGGACTATATACGTCGTCTTCTTTTCGTGCAAAGAATTTAATAAACTATACGTCATCCATTTTTCATGGAAAAAAATTTTTATGAAACAAATTTAATGCACTATACATCGTCTTTTTTTCAATTTTTTATGAAAAAATTTAATCGATTTTAAATCGTCCGATTCGTATGCAAACAATTATATAGACTATACATCGTCTATTTTTCATGCAAAAAATTAAATGGACTGGCTATATATACAAAATTTAATGGACTATACATCGTCCATTTTTAAAATTTTTATAAAAAATTAAATTGACTCTAATTCGTCCATTTCGTATGTAAAAACTTAAGTGGACTATATACGTCGTCTTCTTTTCGTACAAAGAATTTAATAAACTATACATCATCCATTTTTCATGCAAAAAAATTTTTTATGAAAAAATTTTAATGGACTATACATCGTCTTTTTTTCAATATTTTATGAAAAAATTTAATCGACTATAAATCGTCCGATTCGTATGCAAACAATTATGTAGACTATACATCGTCTATTTTTCATGCAAAAAATTAAATGGACTGGCTATATATACAAAATTTAATGGACTATACATCGTCCATTTTTAAAATTTTTATAAAAAATTAAATTGACTCTAATTCGTCCATTTCGTATGTAAAAACTTAAGTGGACTATATACGTCGTCTTCTTTTCGTGCAAAGAATTTAATAAACTATACATCATCCATTTTTCATGCAAAAAAATTTTTTATGAAAAAAATTTAATGGACTATACATCGTCTTTTTTTCAATATTTTATGAAAAAATTTAATCGATTATAAATCGTCCGATTCGTATGCAAACAATTATATAGACTATACATCGTCTATTTTTCATGCAAAAAATTAAATGGACTGGCTATATATACAAAATTTAATGGACTATACATCGTCCATTTTTAAAATTTTTATAAAAAATTAAATTGACTCTAATTCGTCCATTTCGTATGTAAAAACTTAAGTGGACTATATACGTCGTCTTCTTTTCGTGCAAAGAATTTAATAAACTATACATCATCCATTTTTCATGCAAAAAATTTTTTTATCAAAAAAATTTAATGGACTATACATCGTCTTTTTTTCAATATTTTATGAAAAAATTTAATCGATTATAAATCGTCCGATTCGTATGCAAACAATTATATAGACTATACATCGTCTATTTTTCATGCAAAAAATTAAATGGACTGGCTATATATACAAAATTTAATGGACTATACATCGTCCATTTTTAAAATTTTTATAAAAAAATTAAATTGACTATAATTCGTCCATTTCGTATGTAAAAACTTAAGTGGACTATATACGTCGTCTTCTTTTCGTGCAAAGAATTTAATAAACTATACATCATCCATTTTTCATGCAAAAAAATTTTTTATGAAAAAAATTTAATGGACTATACATCGTCTTTTTTTCAATATTTTATGAAAAAATTTAATCGACTATAAATCGTCCGATTCGTATGCAAACAATTATATAGACTATACATCGTCTATTTTTCATGCAAAAAATTAAATGGACTGGCTATATATACAAAATTTAATGGACTATACATCGTCCATTTTTAAAATTTTTATAAAAAATTAAATTGACTCTAATTCGTCCATTTCGTATGTAAAAACTTAAGTGGACTATATACGTCGTCTTCTTTTCGTGCAAAGAATTTAATAAACTATACATCATCCATTTTTCATGGAAAAAAAATTTTTATGAAAAAAATTTAATGGACTATACATCGTCTTTTTTTCAATTTTTTATGAAAAATTTTAATCGACTATAAATCGTCCGATTCGTATGCAAACAATTATATAGACTATACATCGTCTATTTTTCATGCAAAAAATTAAATGGACTGGCTATATATACAAAATTTAATGGACTATACATCGTCCATTTTTAAAATTTTTATAAAAAATTAAATTGACTCTAATTCGTCCATTTCGTATGTAAAAACTTAAGTGGACTATATACGTCGTCTTCTTTTCGTGCAAAGAATTTAATAAACTATACATCATCCATTTTTCATGGAAAACAAATTTTTATGAAAAAAATTTAATGGACTATACATCGTCTTTTTTTCAATTTTTTATGAAAAAATTTAATCGATTATAAATCGTCTGATTCGTATGCAAACAATTATATAGACTATACATCGTCTATTTTTCATGCAAAAAATTAAATGGACTGGCTATATATACAAAATTTAATGGACTATACATCGTCCATTTTTAAAATTTTTATAAAAAATTAAATTGACTATAATTCGTCCATTTCGTATGTAAAAACTTAAGTGGACTATATACGTCGTCTTCTTTTCGTGCAAAGAATTTAATAAACTATACATCATCCATTTTTCATGCAAAAAAATTTTTTATGAAAAAAACTTAATGGACTATACATCGTCTTTTTTTCAATTTTTTATGAAAAAATTTAATCGACTATAAATCGTCCGATTCGTATGCAAACAATTATATAGACTATACATCGTCTATTTTTCAAGCAAAAAATTAAATGGACTGGCTATATATACAAAATTTAATGGACTATACATCGTCCATTTTTAAAATTTTTATAAAAAATTAAATTGACTCTAATTCGTCCATTTCGTATGTAAAAACTTAAGTGGACTATATACGTCGTCTTCTTTTCGTGCAAAGAATTTAATAAACTATACATCATCCATTTTTCATGCAAAAAAATTTTTTATGAAAAAAATTTAATGGATATACATCGTCTTTTTTTCAATTTTTTATGAAAAAATTTAATCGACTATAAATCGTCCGATTCGTATGCAAACAATTATATAGACTATACATCGTCTATTTTTCATGCAAAAAATTAAATGGACTGGCTATATATACAAAATTTAATGGACTATACATCGTCCATTTTTAAAATTTTTATAAAAAATTAAATTGACTATAATTCGTCCATTTCGTTTGTAAAAACTTAAGTGGACTATATACGTCGTCTTCTTTTCGTGCAAAGAATTTAATAAACTATACATCATCCATTTTTCATGGAAAAAAAATTTTTATGAAAAAAATTTAATGGACTATACATCGTCTTTTTTCAATTTTTTATGAAAAAATTTAATCGACTATAAATCGTCCGATTCGTATGCAAACAATTATATAGACTATACATCGTCTATTTTTCAAGCAAAAAATTAAATGGACTGGCTATATATACAAAATTTAATGGACTATACATCGTCCATTTTTAAAATTTTTACAAAAAATTAAATTGACTCTAATTCGTCCATTTCGTATGTAAAAACTTAAGTGGACTATATACGTCGTCTTCTTTTCGTGCAAAGAATTTAATAAACTATACATCATCCATTTTTCATGCAAAAAAATTTTTTATGAAAAAAATTTAATGGATATACATCGTCTTTTTTTCAATTTTTTATGAAAAAATTTAATCGACTATAAATCGTCCGATTCGTATGCAAACAATTATATAGACTATATATCGTCTATTTTTCATGCAAAAAATTAAATGGACTGGCTATATATACAAAATTTAATGGACTATACATCGTCCATTTTTAAAATTTTTATAAAAAATTAAATTGACTATAATTCGTCCATTTCGTATGTAAAAACTTAAGTGGACTATATACGTCGTCTTCTTTTCGTGCAAAGAATTTAATAAACTATACATCATCCATTTTTCATGGAAAAAAATTTTTTATGAAAAAATTTAATCGACTATAAATCGTCCGATTCGTATGCAAACAATTATATAGACTATACATCGTCTATTTTTCAAGCAAAAAATTAAATGGACTGGCTATATATACAAAATTTAATGGACTATACATCGTCCATTTTTAAAATTTTTATAAAAAATTAAATTGACTCTAATTCGTCCATTTCGTATGTAAAAACTTAAGTGGACTATATACGTCGTCTTCTTTTCGTGCAAAGAATTTAATAAACTATACATCATCCATTTTTCATGCAAAAAAATTTTTTATGAAAAAAATTTAATGGACTATACATCTTTTTTTTTTTAAATTTTTTATGAAAAAATTTAATCGATTATAAATCGTCCGATTCGTATGCAAACAATTATATAGACTATACATCGTCTATTTTTCATGCAAAAAATTAAATGGACTGGCTATATATACAAAATTTAATGGACTATACATCGTCCATTATTAAAATTTTTATAAAAAATTAAATTGACTATAATTCGTCCATTTCGTATGTAAAAACTTAAGTGGACTATATACGTCGTCTTCTTTGCGTGCAAAGAATTTAATAAACTATACATCATCCATTTTTCATGCAAAAAAATTTTTTATGAAAAAAATTTAATGGACTATACATCGTCTTTTTTTCAATTTTTTATGAAAAAATTTAATCGATTATAAATCGTCTGATTCGTATGCAAACAATTATATAGACTATACATCGTCTATTTTTCATGCAAAAAATTAAATGGACTGGCTATATATACAAAATTTAATGGACTATACATCGTCCATTTTTTAAATTTTTATAAAAAATTAAATTGACTATAATTCGTCCATTTCGTATGTAAAAACTTAAGTGGACTATATACGTCGTCTTCTTTTCGTGCAAAGAATTTAATAAACTATACATCATCCATTTTTCATGCCAAAAAATTTTTTATGAAAAAAATTTAATGGACTATACATCGTCTTTTTTTCAATATTTTATGAAAAAATTTAATCGACTATAAATCGTCCGATTCGTATGCAAACAATTATGTAGACTATACATCGTCTATTTTTCATGCAAAAAATTAAATGGACTGGCTATATATACAAAATTTAATGGACTATACATCGTCCATTTTTAAAATTTTTATAAAAAATTAAATTGTCTCTAATTCGTCCATTTCGTATGTAAAAACTTAAGTGGACTATATACGTCGTCTTCTTTTCGTGCAAAGAATTTAATAAACTATACATCATCCATTTTTCATGGAAAAAAAATTTTTATGAAAAAAATTTAATGGACTATACATCGTCTTTTTTTCAATTTTTTATGAAAAAATTTAATCGATTATAAATCGTCTGATTCGTATGCAAACAATTATATAGACTATACATCGTCTATTTTTCATGCAAAAAATTAAATGGACTGGCTATATATACAAAATTTAATGGACTATACATCGTCCATTTTTAAAATTTTTATAAAAAATTAAATTGACTATAATTCGTCCATTTCGTATGTAAAAACTTAAGTGGACTATATACGTCGTCTTCTTTTCGTGCAAAGAATTTAATAAACTATACATCATCCATTTTTCATGGAAAAAAAATTTTTATGAAAAAAATTTAATGGACTATACATCGTCTTTTTTTCAATTTTTTATGAAAAAATTTAATCGATTATAAATCGTCTGATTCGTATGCAAACAATTATATAGACTATACATCGTCTATTTTTCATGCAAAAAATTAAATGGACTGGCTATATATACAAAATTTAATGGACTATACATCGTCCATTTTTAAAATTTTTATAAAAAATTAAATTGACTATAATTCGTCTATTTCGTATGTAAAAACTTAAGTGGACTATATACGTCGTCTTCTTTTCGTGCAAAGAATTTAATAAACTATACATCATCCATTTTTCATGGAAAAAAAATTTTTATGAAAAAAATTTAATGGACTATACATCTTTTTTTTTTAAATTTTTTATGAAAAAATTTAATCGATTATAAATCGTCCGATTCGTATGCAAACAATTATATAGACTATACATCGTCTATTTTTCATGCAAAAAATTAAATGGACTGGCTATATATACAAAATTTAATGGACTATACATCGTCCATTATTAAAATTTTTATAAAAAATTAAATTGACTATAATTCGTCCATTTCGTATGTAAAAACTTAAGTGGACTATATACGTCGTCTTCTTTTCGTGCAAAGAATTTAACAAACTATACATCATCCATTTTTCATGCAAAAAAATTTTTTATGAAAAAAATTTAATGGACTATACATCGTCTTTTTTTCAATATTTTATGAAAAAATTTAATCGACTATAAATCGTCCGATTCGTATGCAAACAATTATATGGACTATACATCGTCTATTTTTTATAAAAAATTAAATTGACTATAATTCGTCCATTTCGTATGTAAAAACTTAAGTGGACTATATACGTCGTCTTCTTTTCGTGGAAAGAATTTAATAAACTATACATCATCCATTTTTCATGGAAAAAAAATTTTTATGAAAAAAATTTAATGGACTATATATACATCGTCTTTTTTTCAATTTTTTATGAAAAAATTTAATCGATTTTAAATCGTCCGATTCGTATGCAAACAATTATATAGACTATACATCGTCTATTTTTCATGCAAAAAATTAAATGGACTGGCTATATAAACAAAATTTAATGGACTATACATCGTCCATTTTTAAAATTTTTATAAAAAATTAAATTGACTCTAATTCGTCCATTTCGTATGTAAAAACTTAAGTGGACTATATACGTCGTCTTCTTTTCGTGCAAAGAATTTAATAAACTATACATCATCCATTTTTCATGCAAAAAAATTTTTTATGAAAAAAATTTAATGGACTATACATCTTTTTTTTTTTAAATTTTTTATGAAAAAATTTAATCGATTATAAATCGTCCGATTCGTATGCAAACAATTATATAGACTATACATCGTCTATTTTTCATGCAAAAAATTAAATGGACTGGCTATATATACAAAATTTAATGGACTATACATCGTCCATTATTAAAATTTTTATAAAAAATTAAATTGACTATAATTCGTCCATTTCGTATGTAAAAACTTAAGTGGACTATATACGTCGTCTTCTTTGCGTGCAAAGAATTTAATAAACTATACATCATCCATTTTTCATGCAAAAAAATTTTTTATGAAAAAAATTTAATGGACTATACATCGTCTTTTTTTCAATTTTTTATGAAAAAATTTAATCGATTATAAATCGTCTGATTCGTATGCAAACAATTATATAGACTATACATCGTCTATTTTTCATGCAAAAAATTAAATGGACTGGCTATATATACAAAATTTAATGGACTATACATCGTCCATTTTTTAAATTTTTATAAAAAATTAAATTGACTATAATTCGTCCATTTCGTATGTAAAAACTTAAGTGGACTATATACGTCGTCTTCTTTTCGTGCAAAGAATTTAATAAACTATACATCATCCATTTTTCATGCCAAAAAATTTTTTATGAAAAAAATTTAATGGACTATACATCGTCTTTTTTTCAATATTTTATGAAAAAATTTAATCGACTATAAATCGTCCGATTCGTATGCAAACAATTATGTAGACTATACATCGTCTATTTTTCATGCAAAAAATTAAATGGACTGGCTATATATACAAAATTTAATGGACTATACATCGTCCATTTTTAAAATTTTTATAAAAAATTAAATTGACTCTAATTCGTCCATTTCGTATGTAAAAACTTAAGTGAACTATATACGTCGTCTTCTTTTCGTGCAAAGAATTTAATAAACTATACATCATCCATTTTTCATGGAAAAAAAATTTTTATGAAAAAAATTTAATGGACTATACATCGTCTTTTTTTCAATTTTTTATGAAAAAATTTAATCGATTATAAATCGTCTGATTCGTATGCAAACAATTATATAGACTATACATCGTCTATTTTTCATGCAAAAAATTAAATGGACTGGCTATATATACAAAATTTAATGGACTATACATCGTCCATTTTTAAAATTTTTATAAAAAATTAAATTGACTATAATTCGTCCATTTCGTATGTAAAAACTTAAGTGGACTATATACGTCGTCTTCTTTTCGTGCAAAGAATTTAATAAACTATACATCATCCATTTTTCATGGAAAAAAAATTTTTATGAAAAAAATTTAATGGACTATACATCGTCTTTTTTTCAATTTTTTATGAAAAAATTTAATCGATTATAAATCGTCTGATTCGTATGCAAACAATTATATAGACTATACATCGTCTATTTTTCATGCAAAAAATTAAATGGACTGGCTATATATACAAAATTTAATGGACTATACATCGTCCATTTTTAAAATTTTTATAAAAAATTAAATTGACTATAATTCGTCTATTTCGTATGTAAAAACTTAAGTGGACTATATACGTCGTCTTCTTTTCGTGCAAAGAATTTAATAAACTATACATCATCCATTTTTCATGGAAAAAAAATTTTTATGAAAAAAATTTAATGGACTATACATCTTTTTTTTTTAAATTTTTTATGAAAAAATTTAATCGATTATAAATCGTCCGATTCGTATGCAAACAATTATATAGACTATACATCGTCTATTTTTCATGCAAAAAATTAAATGGACTGGCTATATATACAAAATTTAATGGACTATACATCGTCCATTATTAAAATTTTTATAAAAAATTAAATTGACTATAATTCGTCCATTTCGTATGTAAAAACTTAAGTGGACTATATACGTCGTCTTCTTTTCGTGCAAAGAATTTAACAAACTATACATCATCCATTTTTCATGCAAAAAAATTTTTTATGAAAAAAATTTAATGGACTATACATCGTCTTTTTTTCAATATTTTATGAAAAAATTTAATCGACTATAAATCGTCCGATTCGTATGCAAACAATTATATGGACTATACATCGTCTATTTTTTATAAAAAATTAAATTGACTATAATTCGTCCATTTCGTATGTAAAAACTTAAGTGGACTATATACGTCGTCTTCTTTTCGTGCAAAGAATTTAATAAACTATACATCATCCATTTTTCATGGAAAAAAAATTTTTATGAAAAAAATTTAATGGACTATACATCGTCTTTTTTTCAATTTTTTATGAAAAAATTTAATCGATTTTAAATCGTCCGATTCGTATGCAAACAATTATATAGACTATACATCGTCTATTTTTCATGCAAAAAATTAAATGGACTGGCTATATAAACAAAATTTAATGGACTATACATCGTCCATTTTTAAAATTTTTATAAAAAATTAAATTGACTATAATTCGTCCATTTCGTATGTAAAAACTTAAGTGGACTATATACGTCGTCTTCTTTTCGTGCAAAGAATTTAATAAACTATACGTCATCCATTTTTCATGGAAAAAAATTTTTATGAAAAAAATTTAATGGACTATACATCGTCTTTTTTTCAATATTTTATGAAAAAATTTAATCGACTATAAATCGTCCGATTCGTATGCAAACAATTATATAGACTATACATCGTCTATTTTTCATGCAAAAAATTAAATGGACTGGCTATATATACAAAATTTAATGGACTATACATCGTCCATTATTAAAATTTTTATAAAAAATTAAATTGACTATACTATACATCATCCATTTTTCATGGAAAAAAAATTTTTATGAAAAAAATTTAATGGACTATACATCGTCTTTTTTTTCAATTTTTTATGAAACAATTTAATCGATTATAAATCGTCTGATTCGTATGCAAACAATTATATAGACTATACATCGTCTATTTTTCATGCAAAAAATTAAATGGACTGGCTATATATACAAAATTTAATGGACTATACATCGTCCATTTTTAAAATTTTTATAAAAAATTAAATTGACTCTAATTCGTCCATTTCGTATGTAAAAACTTAAGTGGACTATATACGTCGTCTTCTTTTCGTGCAAAGAATTTAATAAACTATACATCATCCATTTTTCATGCAAAAAAATTTTTTATGAAAAAAATTTAATGGACTATACATCGTCTTTTTTTCAATATTTTATGAAAAAATTTAATCGACTATAAATCGTCCGATTCGTATGTAAACAATTATATAGACTATACATCGTCTATTTTTCATGCAAAAAATTAAATGGACTGGCTATATATACAAACTTTAATGGACTATACATCGTCCATTTTTAAAATTTTTATAAAAAATTAAATTGACTATAATTCGTCCATTTCGTATGTAAAAACTTAAGTGGACTATATACGTCATCTTCTTTTCGTGCAAAGAATTTAATAAACTATACGTCATCCATTTTTCATGGAAAAAAATTTTTATGAAAAAAATTTAATGGACTATACATCGTCTTTTTTTCAATATTTTATGAAAAAATTTAATCGACTATAAATCGTCCGATTCGTATGCAAACAATTATATAGACTATACATCGTCTATTTTTCATGCAAAAAATTAAATGGACTGGCTATATATACAAAATTTAATGGACTATACATCGTCCATTTTTAAAATTTTTATAAAAAATTAAATTGACTCTAATTCGTCCATTTCGTATGTAAAAACTTAAGTGGACTATATACGTCGTCTTCTTTTCGTGCAAAGAATTTAATAAACTATACATCATCCATTTTTCATGGAAAAAAAATTTTTATGAAAAAAATTTAATGGACTACATCGTCTTTTTTTCAATTTTTTATGAAAAAATTTAATCGATTATAAATCGTCTGATTCGTATGCAAACAATTATATAGACTATACATCGTCTATTTTTCATGCAAAAAATTAAATGGACTGGCTATATATACAAAATTTAATGGACTATACATCGTCCATTTTTAAAATTTTTATAAAAAATTAAATTGACTCTAATTCGTCCATTTCGTATGTAAAGACTTAAGTGGACTATATAAGTCGTCTTCTTTTCGTGCAAAGAATTTAATAAACTATACATCATCCATTTTTCATACAAAAAAATTTTTTATGAAAAAAATTTAATGGACTATACATCGTCTTTTTTTCAATATTTTATGAAAAAATTTAATCGACTATAAATCGTCCGATTCGTATGCAAACAATTATATAGACTATACATCGTCTATTTTTTATGCAAAAAATTAAATGGACTGGCTATATATACAAAATTTAATGGACTGTACATCGTCCATTTTTAAAATTTTTATAAAAAATTAAATTGACTATAATTCGTCCATTTCGTATGTAAAAACTTAAGTGGACTATATACGTCGTCTTCTTTTCGTGCAAAGAATTTAATAAACTATACGTCATCCATTTTTCATGGAAAAAAATTTTTATGAAAAAAATTTAATGGACTATACATCGTCTTTTTTTCAATATTTTATGAAAAAATTTAATCGACTATAAATCGTCCGATTCGTATGCAAACAATTATATAGACTATACATCGTCTATTTTTCATGCAAAAAATTAAATGGACTGGCTATATATACAAAATTTAATGGACTATACATCGTCCATTTTTAAAATTTTTATAAAAAATTAAATTGACTCTAATTCGTCCATTTCGTATGTAAAAACTTAAGTGGACTATATACGTCGTCTTCTTTTCGTGCAAAGAATTTAATAAACTATACATCATCCATTTTTCATGCAAAAAAATTTTTTATGAAAAAAATTTAATGGACTATACATCGTCTTTTTTTCTATATTTTATGAAAAAATTTAATCGACTATAAATCGTCCGATTCGTATGCAAACAATTATATAGACTATACATCGTCTATTTTTTATGCAAAAAATTAAATGGACTGGCTATATATACAAAATTTAATGGACTATACATCGTCCATTTTTAAAATTTTTATAAAAAATTAATTTGACTCTAATTCGTCCATTTCGTATGTAAAAACTTATGTGGACTATATACGTCGTCTTCTTTTCGTGCAAAGAATTTAATAAACTATACATCATCCATTTTTCATGGAAAAAAATTTTTATGAAAAAAATTTAATGGTCTTTTTTTCAATTTTTTATGAAAAAATTTAATCGATTATAAATCGTCTGATTCGTATGCAAACAATTATATAGACTATACATCGTCTATTTTTCATGCAAAAAATTAAATGGACTGGCTATATATACAAAATTTAATGGACTATACATCGTCCATTTTTAAAATTTTTATAAAAAATTAAATTGACTCTAATTCGTCCATTTCGTATGTAAAAACTTAAGTGGACTATATACGTCGTCTTCTTTTCGTGCAAAGAATTTAATAAACTATACATCATCCATTTTTCATGGAAAAAAAATTTATTGAACTATACATCGTCTTTTTTAAAATTTTTTATGAAAAAATTTAATCGATTTTAAATCGTCCGATTCGTATGCAAACAATTATATAGACTATACATCGTCTATTTTTCATGCAAAAAATTAAATGGACTGGCTATATATACAAAATTTAATGGACTATACATCGTCCATTTTTAAAATTTTTATAAAAAATTAAATTGACTCTAATTCGTCCATTTCGTATGTAAAAACTTAAGTGGACTATATACGTCGTCTTCTTTTCGTGCAAAGAATTTAATAAACTATACATCATCCATTTTTCATGCAAAAAAATTTTTTATGAAAAAAATTTAATGGACTATACATCGTCTTTTTTTCAATATTTTATGAAAAAATTTAATCGACTATAAATCGTCCGATTCGTATGCAAACAATTATATAGACTATACATCGTCTATTTTTCATGCAAAAAATTAAATGGACTGGCTATATATATAAAATTTAATGGACTATACATCGTCCATTTTTTAAATTTTTATAAAAAATTAAATTGACTCTAATTCGTCCATTTCGTATGTAAAAACTTAAGTGGATTATATACGTCGTCTTCTTTTCGTGCAAAGAATTTAATAAACTATACATCATCCATTTTTCATGGAAAAAAAATTTTTATGAAAAAAATTTAATGGACTACATCGTCTTTTTTTCAATTTTTTATGAAAAAATTTAATCGATTATAAATCGTCCGATTCGTATGCAAACAATTATATAGACTATACATAGTCTATTTTTCATGCAAAAAAATTAAATGGACTGGCTATATATACAAAATTTAATGGACTATACATCGTCCATTTTTAAAATTTTTATAAAAAATTAAATTGACTCTAATTCGTCCATTTCGTATGTAAAAACTTAAGTGGACTATATACGTCGTCTTCTTTTCGTGCAAAGAATTTAATAAACTATACGTCATCCATTTTTCATAGAAAAAAATTTTTATGAAAAAAATTTAATGGACTATACATCGTCTTTTTTCAATTTTTTATGAAAAAATTTAATCGATTTTAAATCGTCCGATTCGTATGCAAACAATTATATAGACTATACATCGTCTATTTTTCATGCAAAAAATTAAATGACTGGCTATATATACAAAATTTAATGGACTATACATCGTCCATTTTTAAAATTTTTATAAAAAATTAAATTGACTCTAATTCGTCCATTTCGTATGTAAAAACTTAAGTGGACTATATACGTCGTCTTCTTTTCGTGCAAAGAATTTAATAAACTATACATCATCCATTTTTCATGCAAAAAAATTTTTTATGAAAAAAATTTAATGGACTATACATCGTCTTTTTTTCAATATTTTATGAAAAAATTTAATCGACTATAAATCGTCCGATTCGTATGCAAACAATTATATAGACTATACATCGTCTATTTTTCATGCAAAAAATTAAATGGACTGGCTATATATACAAAATTTAATGGACTATACATCGTCCATTTTTAAAATTTTTATAAAAAATTAAATTGACTCTAATTCGTCCATTTCGTATGTAAAAACTTAAGTGGACTATATACGTCGTCTTCTTTTCGTGCAAAGAATTTAATAAACTATACATCATCCATTTTTCATGGAAAAAAATTTTTATGAAAAAAATTTAATGGTCTTTTTTTCAATTTTTTATGAAAAAATTTAATCGATTATAAATCGTCTGATTCGTATGCAAACAATTATATAGACTATACATCGTCTATTTTTCATGCAAAAATTAAATGGACTGGCTATATATACAAAATTTAATGGACTATACATCGTCCATTTTTAAAATTTTTATAAAAAATTAAATTGACTCTAATTCGTCCATTTCGTATGTAAAAACTTAAGTGGACTATATACGTCGTCTTCTTTTCGTGCAAAGAATTTAAAAAACTATACATCATCCATTTTTTCATGGAAAAAAATTTTTATGAAAAAAATTTAATGGACTATACATCGTCTTTTTTTCAATTTTTTATGAAAAAATTTAATCGACTATAAATCGTCCGATTCGTATGCAAACAATTATATAGACTATACATCGTCTATTTTTCATGCAAAAAATTAAATGGACTGGCTATATATACAAAATTTAATGGACTATACATCGTCCATTTTTAAAATTTTTATAAAAAATTAAATTGACTCTAATTCGTCCATTTCGTATGTAAAAACTTAAGTGGACTATATACGTCGTCTTCTTTTCGTGCAAAGAATTTAATAAACTATACATCATCCATTTTTCATGGAAAAAAATTTTTATGAAAAAAATTTAATGGTCGATTATAAATCGTCCGATTCGTATGCAAACAATTATATAGACTATACATCGTCTATTTTTCATGCAAAAAATTAAATGGACTGGCTATATATACAAAATTTAATGGACTATACATCGTCCATTTTTAAAATTTTTATAAAAAATTAAATTGACTCTAATTCGTCCATTTCGTATGTAAAAACTTAAGTGGACTATATACGTCGTCTTCTTTTCGTGCAAAGAATTTAATAAACTACACATCATCCATTTTTCATGGAAAAAAATTTAATGGACTATACATCGTCTTTTTTTAAATTTTTTATGAAAAAATTTAATCGATTTTAAATCGTCCGATTCGTATGCAAACAATTATATAGACTATACATCGTCTATTTTTCATGCAAAAAATTAAATGGACTGGCTATATATACAAAATTTAATGGACTATACATCGTCCATTTTTAAAATTTTTATAAAAAATTAAATTGACTCTAATTCGTCCATTTCGTATGTAAAAACTTAAGTGGACTATATACGTCGTCTTCTTTTCGTGCAAAGAATTTAATAAACTATACATCATCCATTTTTCATGGAAAAAAATTTTTTATGAAAAAAATTTTTTTCAATATTTTATGAAAAAATTTAATCGACTATAAATCGTCCGATTCGTATGCAAACAATTATATAGACTATACATCGTCTATTTTTCATGCAAAAAATTAAATGGACTGGCTATATATACAAAATTTAATGGACTATACATCGTCCATTTTTAAAATTTTTATAAAAAATTAAATTGACTCTAATTCGTCCATTTCGTATGTAAAAACTTAAGTGGACAATATACGTCGTCTTCTTTTCGTGCAAAGAATTTAATAAACTATACATCATCCATTTTTCATGGAAAAAAAATTTTTATGAAAAAAATTTAATGGACTATACTCGTTTTTTTTTAAATTTTTTATGAAAAAATTTAATCGATTATAAATCGTCCGATTCGTATGCAAACAATTATATAGACTATACATAGTCTATTTTTCATGCAAAAAATTAAATGGACTGGCTATATATACAAAATTTAATGGACTATACATCGTCCATTTTTAAAATTTTTATAAAAAATTAAATTGACTCTAATTCGTCCATTTCGTATGTAAAAACTTAAGTGGACTATATACGTCGTCTTCTTTTCGTGCAAAGAATTTAATAAACTATACATCATCCATTTTTCATGGAAAAAAATTTTTATGAAAAAAATTTAATGGACTATACATCGTCTTTTTTTCAATTTTTTATGAAAAAATTTAATCGATTTTAAATCGTCCGATTCGTATGCAAACAATTATATAGACTATACATCGTCTATTTTTCATGCAAAAAATTAAATGGACTGGCTATATATACAAAATTTAATGGACTATACATCGTCCATTTTTAAAATTTTTATAAAAAATTAAATTGACTCTAATTCGTCCATTTCGTATGTAAAAACTTAAGTGGACTATATACGTCGTCTTCTTTTCGTGCAAAGAATTTAATAAACTATACATCATCCATTTTTCATGGAAAAAAATTTTTAGGAAAAAAATTTAATGGACTATACATCGTCTTTTTTTCAATTTTTTATGAAAAAATTTAATCGACTATAAATCGTCCGATTCGTATGCAAACAATTATATAGACTATACATCGTCTATTTTTCATGCAAAAAATTAAATGGACTGGCTATATATACAAAATTTAATGGACTATACATCGTCCATTTTTAAAATTTTTATAAAAAATTAAATTGACTCTAATTCGTCCATTTCGTATGTAAAAACTTAAGTGGACTATATACGTCGTCTTCTTTTCGTGCAAAGAATTTAATAAACTATACATCATCCATTTTTCATGGAAAAAAAATTTTTATGAAAAAAATTTAATGGACTATACATCGTCTTTTTTTCAATTTTTTATGAAAAAATTTAATCGATTATAAATCGTCTGATTCGTATGCAAACAATTATATAGACTATACATCGTCTATTTTTCATGCAAAAAATTAAATGGACTGGCTATATATACAAAATTTAATGGACTATACATCGTCCATTTTTAAAATTTTTATAAAAAATTAAATTGATTCTAATTCGTCCATTTCGTATGTAAAAACTTAAGTGGACTATATACGTCGTCTTCTTTTCGTGCAAAGAATTTAATAAACTATACATCATCCATTTTTCATGGAAAAAAAATTTTTATGAAAAAAATTTAATGGACTATACATCGTCTTTTTTTCAATTTTTTATGAAAAAATTTAATCGATTATAAATCGTCTGATTCGTATGCAAACAATTATATAGACTATACATCGTCTATTTTTCATGCAAAAAATTAAATGGACTGGCTATATATACAAAATTTAATGAACTATACATCGTCCATTTTTAAAATTTTTATAAAAAATTAAATTGACTCTAATTCGTCCATTTCGTATGTAAAAACTTAAGTGGACTATATACGTCATCTTCTTTTCGTGCAAAGAATTTAATAAACTATACATCATCCATTTTTCATGGAAAAAAAATTTTTATGAAAAAAATTTAATGGACTATACATCGTCTTTTTTTCAATTTTTTATGAAAAAATTTAATCGATTATAAATCGTCCGATTCGTATGCAAACAATTATATAGTCTATTTTTCATGCAAAAAATTAAATGGACTGGCTATATATACAAAATTTAATGGACTATACATCGTCCATTTTTAAAATTTTTATAAAAATTAAATTGACTCTAATTCGTCCATTTCGTATGTAAAAACTTAAGTGGACTATATACGTCGTCTTCTTTTCGTGCAAAGAATTTAATAAACTATACATCATCCATTTTTCATGGAAAAAAAATTTTTATGAAAAAAATTTAATGGACTATACATCGTCTTTTTTTCAATTTTTTATGAAAAAATTTAATCGATTATAAATCGTCTGATTCGTATGCAAACAATTATATAGACTATACATCGTCTATTTTTCATGCAAAAAATTAAATGGACTGGCTATATATACAAAATTTAATGGACTATACATCGTCCATTTTTAAAATTTTTATAAAAAATTAAATTGACTCTAATTCGTCCATTTCGTATGTAAAAACTTAAGTGGACTATATACGTCGTCTTCTTTTCGTGCAAAGAATTTAATAAACTATACATCATCCATTTTTCATGCAAAAACATTTTTTATGAAAAAAATTTAATGGACTATACATCGTCTTTTTTTTTCAATATTATATGAAAAAATTTAATCGACTATAAATCGTCCGATTCGTATGCAAACAATTATATAGACTATACATCGTCTATTTTTCATGCAAAAAATTAAATGGACTGGCTATATATACAAAATTTAATGGACTATACATCGTCCATTTTTAAAATTTTTATAAAAAATTAAATTGACTCTAATTCGTCCATTTCGTATGTAAAAACTTAAGTGGACTATATACGTCGTCTTCTTTTCGTGCAAAGAATTTAATATACTATACATCATCCATTTTTCATGGAAAAAAAATTTTTATGAAAAAAATTTAATGGACTATACATCGTCTTTTTTTCAATTTTTTATGAAAATATTAATCGATTATAAATCGTCTGATTCGTATGCAAACAATTATATAGACTATACATCGTCTATTTTTCATGCAAAAAATTAAATGGACTGGCTATATATACAAAATTTAATGGACTATACATCGTCCATTTTTAAAATTTTTATAAAAAACTAAATTGACTATAATTCGTCCATTTCGTGTGTAAAAACTTAAGTGGACTATATACGTCGTCTTCTTTTCGTGCAAAGAATTTAATAAACTATACGTCATCCATTTTTCATGGAAAAAAATTTTTATGAAAAAAATTTAATGGACTATACATCGTCTTTTTTTAAATTTTTTATGAAAAAATTTAATCGATTTTAAATCGTCCGATTCGTATGCAAACAATTATATAGACTATACATCGTCTATTTTTCATGCAAAAAATTAAATGGACTGGCTATATATACAAAATTTAATGGACTATACATCGTCCATTTTTAAAATTTTTATAAAAAATTAAATTGACTATAATTCGTCCATTTCGTGTGTAAAAACTTAAGTGGACTATATACGTCGTCTTCTTTTCGTGCAAAGAATTTAATAAACTATACGTCATCCATTTTTCATGGAAAAAAATTTTTATGAAAAAAATTTAATGGACTATACATCGTCTTTTTTTCAATTTTTTATGAAAAAATTTAATCGATTTTAAATCGTCCGATTCGTATGCAAACAATTATATAGACTATACATCGTCTATTTTTCATGCAAAAAATTAAATGGACTGGCTATATATACAAAATTTAATGGACTATACATCGTCCATTTTTAAAATTTTTATAAAAAATGAAATTGACTCTAATTCGTCCATTTCGTATGTAAAAACTTAAGTGGACTATATACGTCGTCTTCTTTTCGTGCAAAGAATTTAATAAACTATACATCATCCATTTTTCATGCAAAAAAATTTTTTATGAAAAAAATTTAATATACATCGTCTTTTTTTTTCAATATTTTATGAAAAAATTTAATCGACTATAAATCGTCCGATTCGTATGCAAACAATTATATAGACTATACATCGTCTATTTTTCATGCAAAAAATTAAATGGACTGGCTATATATACAAAATTTAATGGACTATACATCGTCCATTTTTAAAATTTTTATAAAAAATTAAATTGACTCTAATTCGTCCATTTCGTATGTAAAAACTTAAGTGGACTATATACGTCGTCTTCTTTTCGTGCAAAGAATTTAATAAACTATACGTCATCCATTTTTCATGGAAAAAAATTTTTATGAAAAAAATTTAATGGACTATACATCGTCTTTTTTTCAATTTTTTATGAAAAAATTTAATCGACTATAAATCGTCCGATTCGTATGCAAACAATTATATAGACTATACATCGTCTATTTTTCATGCAAAAAATTAAATGGACTGGCTATATATACAAAATTTAATGGACTATACATCGTCCATTTTTAAAATTTTTATAAAAAATTAAATTGACTCTAATTCGTCCATTTCGTATGTAAAAACTTAAGTGGACTATATACGTCGTCTTCTTTTCGTGCAAAGAATTTAATAAACTATACATCATCCATTTTTTCATGGAAAAAAATTTTTATGAAAAAAATTTAATGGACTATACATCGTCTTTTTTTAAATTTTTTATGAAAAAATTTAATCGACTATAAATCGTCCGATTCGTATGCAAACAATTATATAGACTATACATCGTCTATTTTTCATGCAAAAAATTAAATGGACTGGCTATATATACAAAATTTAATGGACTATACATCGTCTATTTTTAAAATTTTTATAAAAAATTAAATTGACTCTAATTCGTCCATTTCGTATGTAAAAACTTAAGTGGACTATATACGTCGTCTTCTTTTCGTGCAAAGAATTTAATAAACTATACATCATCCATTTTTCATGGAAAAAAAATTTTTATGAAAAAAATTTAATGGACTATACATCGTCTTTTTTTCAATATTTTATGAAAAAATTTAATCGATTATAAATCGTCCGATTCGTATGCAAACAATTATATAGACTATACATCGTCTATTTTTCATGCAAAAAATTAAATGGACTGGCTATATATACCAAATTTAATGGACTATACATCGTCCATTTTTAAAATTTTTATAAAAAATTAAATTGACTCTAATTCGTCCATTTCGTATGTAAAAACTTAAGTGGACTATATACGTCGTCTTCTTTTCGTGCAAAGAATTTAATAAACTATACATCATCCATTTTTCATGGAAAAAAAATTTTTATGAAAAAAATTTAATGGACTATACATCGTCTTTTTTTCAATATTTTATGAAAAAATTTAATCGACTATAAATCGTCCGATTCGTATGCAAACAATTATATAGACTATACATCGTCTATTTTTCATGCAAAAAATTAAATGGACTGGCTATATATACAAAATTTAATGGACTATACATCGTCCATTTTTAAAATTTTTATAAAAAATTAAATTGACTATAATTCGTCCATTTCGTATGTAAAAACTTAAGTGGACTATATACGTCGTCTTCTTTTCGTGCAAAGAATTTAATAAACTATACGTCATCCATTTTTCATGGAAAAAAATTTTTATGAAAAAAATTTAATGGACTATACATCGTCTTTTTTTCAATTTTTTATGAAAAAATTTAATCGATTTTAAATCGTCCGATTCGTATGCAAACAATTATATAGACTATACATCGTCTATTTTTCATGCAAAAAATTAAATGGACTGGCTATATATACAAAATTTAATGGACTATACATCGTCCATTTTTAAAATTTTTATAAAAAATTAAATTGACTATAATTCGTCCATTTCGTATGTAAAAACTTAAGTGGACTATATACGTCGTCTTCTTTTCGTGCAAAGAATTTAATAAACTATACATCATCCATTTTTCATGGAAAAAAAATTTTTATGAAAAAAATTTAATGGACTATACATCGTCTTTTTTTCAATATTTTATGAAAAAATTTAATCGATTATAAGTCGTCCGATTCGTATGCAAACAATTATATAGACTATACATCGTCTATTTTTCATGCAAAAAATTAAATGGACTGGCTATATATACAAAATTTAATGGACTATACATCGTCCATTTTTAAAATTTTTATAAAAAATTAAATTGACTCTAATTCGTCCATTTCGTATGTAAAAACTTAAGTGGACTATATACGTCGTCTTCTTTTCGTGCAAAGAATTTAATAAACTATACATCATCCATTTTTCATGGAAAAAAAATTTTTATGAAAAAAATTTAATGGACTATACATCGTCTTTTTTTCAATATTTTATGAAAAAATTTAATCGACTATAAATCGTCCGATTCGTATGCAAACAATTATATAGACTATACATCGTCTATTTTTCATGCAAAAAATTAAATGGACTGGCTATATATACAAAATTTAATGGACTATACATCGTCCATTTTTAAAATTTTTATAAAAAATTAAATTGACTATAATTCGTCCATTTCGTATGTAAAAACTTAAGTGGACTATATACGTCGTCTTCTTTTCGTGCAAAGAATTTAATAAACTATACGTCATCCATTTTTCATGGAAAAAAATTTTTATGAAAAAAATTTAATGGACTATACATCGTCTTTTTTTCAATTTTTTATGAAAAAATTTAATCGATTTTAAATCGTCCGATTCGTATGCAAACAATTATATAGACTATACATCGTCTATTTTTCATGCAAAAAATTAAATGGACTGGCTATATATACAAAATTTAATGGACTATACATCGTCCATTTTTAAAATTTTTATAAAAAATTAAATTGACTCTAATTCGTCCATTTCGTATGTAAAAACTTAAGTGGACTATATACGTCGTCTTCTTTTCGTGCAAAGAATTTAATAAACTATACATCATCCATTTTTCATGGAAAAAAAATTTTTATGAAAAAAATTTAATGGACTATACATCGTCTTTTTTTTAATTTTTTATGAAAAAATTTAATCGACTATAAATCGTCCGATTCGTATGCAAACAATTATATAGACTATACATCGTCTATTTTTCATGCAAAAAATTAAATGGACTGGCTATATATACAAAATTTAATGGACTATACATCGTCCATTTTTAAAATTTTTATAAAAAATTAAATTGACTATAATTCGTCCATTTCGTATGTAAAAACTTAAGTGGACTATATACGTCGTCTTCTTTTCGTGCAAAGAATTTAATAAACTATACGTCATCCATTTTTCATGGAAAAAAATTTTTATGAAAAAAATTTAATGGACTATACATCGTCTTTTTTTCAATTTTTTATGAAAAAATTTAATCGATTTTAAATCGTCCGATTCGTATGCAAACAATTATATAGACTATACATCGTCTATTTTTCATGCAAAAAATTAAATGGACTGGCTATATATACAAAATTTAATGGACTATACATCGTTCATTTTTAAAATTTTTATAAAAAATTTAATTGACTCTAATTCGTCCATTTCGTATGTAAAAACTTAAGTGGACTATATACGTCGTCTTCTTTTCGTGCAAAGAATTTAATTAACTATACATCATCCATTTTTCATGGAAAAAAAAATGTTTATGAAAAAAATTTAATGGACTACACATCGTCTTTTTTTAAATTTTTTATGAAAAAATTTAATCGACTATAAATCGTCCGATTCGTATGCAAACAATTATATAGACTATACATCGTCTATTTTTCATGCAAAAAATTAAATGGACTGGCTATATATACAAAATTTAATGGACTATACATCGTCCATTTTTAAAATTTTTATAAAAAATTAAATTGACTATAATTCGTCCATTTCGTATGTAAAAACTTAAGTGGACTATATACGTCGTCTTCTTTTCGTGCAAAGAATTTAATAAACTATACGTCATCCATTTTTCATGGAAAAAAATTGTTATGAAAAAAATTTAATGGACTATACATCGTCTTTTTTTCAATTTTTTATGAAAAAATTTAATCGATTTTAAATCGTCCGATTCGTATGCAAACAATTATATAGACTATACATCGTCTATTTTTCATGCAAAAAATTAAATGGACTGGCTATATATACAAAATTTAATGGACTATACATCGTCCATTTTTAAAATTTTTATAAAAAATTAAATTGACTCTAATTCGTCCATTTCGTATGTAAAAACTTAAGTGGACTATATACGTCGTCTTCTTTTCGTACAAAGAATTTAATAAACTATACGTCATCCATTTTTCATGGAAAAAAATTTTTATGAAAAAAATTTAATGGACTATACATCGTCTTTTTTTCAATTTTTTATGAAAAAATTTAATCGATTTTAAATCGTCCGATTCGTATGCAAACAATTATATAGACTATACATCGTCTATTTTTCATGCAAAAAATTAAATGGACTGGCTATATATACAAAATTTAATGGACTATACATCGTCCATTTTTAAAATTTTTATAAAAAATTAAATTGACTCTAATTCGTCCATTTCGTATGTAAAAACTTAAGTGGACTATATACGTCGTCTTCTTTTCGTGCAAAGAATTTAATAAACTATACGTCATCCATTTTTCATGGAAAAAAATTTTTATGAAAAAAATTTAAAGGACTATACATCGTCTTTTTTTCAATTTTTTATGAAAAAATTTAATCGACTATAAATCGTCCGATTCGTATGCAAACAATTATATAGACTATACATCGTCTATTTTTCATGCAAAAAATTAAATGGACTGGCTATATATACAAAATTTAATGGACTATACATCGTCCATTTTTAAAATTTTTATAAAAAATTAAATTGACTCTAATTCGTCCATTTCGTATGTAAAAACTTAAGTGGACTATATACGTCGTCTTCTTTTCGTGCAAAGAATTTAATAAACTATACATCATCCATTTTTTCATGGAAAAAAATTTTTATGAAAAAAATTTAATGGACTATACATCGTCTTTTTTTCAATTTTTTATGAAAAAATTTAATCGACTATAAATCGTCCGATTCGTATGCAAACAATTATATAGACTATACATCGTCTATTTTTCATGCAAAAAATTAAATGGACTGGCTATATATACAAAATTTAATGGACTATACATCGTCCATTTTTAAAATTTTTATAAAAAATTAAATTGACTATAATTCGTCCATTTCGTATGTAAAAACTTAAGTGGACTATATACGTCGTCTTATTTTCGTGCAAAGAATTTAATAAACTATACATCATCCATTTTTCATGGAAAAAAAATTTTTATGAAAAAAATTTAATGGACTATACATCGTCTTTTTTTCAATTTTTTATGAAAAAATGTAATCGATTATAAATCGTCTGATTCGTATGCAAACAATTATATAGACTATACATCGTCTATTTTTCATGCAAAAAATTAAATGGACTGGCTATATATACAAAATTTAATGGACTATACATCGTCCATTTTTAAAATTTTTATAAAAAATTAAATTGACTCTAATTCGTCCATTTCGTATGTAAAAACTTAAGTGGACTATATACGTCGTCTTCTTTTCGTGCAAAGAATTTAATAAACTATACATCATCCATTTTTCATGGAAAAAAAATTTTTATGAAAAAAATTTAATGGACTATACATCGTCTTTTTTTCAATATTTTATGAAAAAGTTTAATCGATTATAAGTCGTCCGATTCGTATGCAAACAATTATATAGACTATACATCGTCTATTTTTCATGCAAAAAATTAAATGGACTGGCTATATATACAAAATTTAATGGACTATACATCGTCCATTTTTAAAATTTTTATAAAAAATTAAATTGACTCTAATTCGTCCATTTCGTATGTAAAAACTTAAGTGGACTATATACGTCGTCTTCTTTTCGTGCAAAGAATTTAATAAACTATACATCATCCATTTTTTCATGGAAAAAAATTTTTATGAAAAAAATTTAATGGACTATACATCGTCTTTTTTTAAATTTTTTATGAAAAAATTTAATCGACTATAAATCGTCCGATTCGTATGCAAACAATTATATAGACTATACATCGTCTATTTTTCATGCAAAAAATTAAATGGACTGGCTATATATACAAAATTTAATGGACTATACATCGTCCATTTTTAAAATTTTTATAAAAAATTAAATTGACTCTAATTCGTCCATTTCGTATGTAAAAACTTAAGTGGACTATATACGTCGTCTTCTTTTCGTGCAAAGAATTTAATAAACTATACGTCATCCATTTTTCATGGAAAAAAATTTTTATGAAAAAAATTTAAAGGACTATACATCGTCTTTTTTTCAATTTTTTATGAAAAAATTTAATCGACTATAAATCGTCCGATTCGTATGCAAACAATTATATAGACTATACATCGTCTATTTTTCATGCAAAAAATTAAATGGACTGGCTATATATACAAAATTTAATGGACTATACATCGTCCATTTTTAAAATTTTTATAAAAAATTAAATTCACTCTAATTCGTCCATTTCGTATGTAAAAACTTAAGTGGACTATATACGTCGTCTTCTTTTCGTGCAAAGAATTTAATAAACTATACATCATCCATTTTTTCATGGAAAAAAATTTTTATGAAAAAAATTTAATGGACTATACATCGTCTTTTTTTCAATTTTTTATGAAAAAATTTAATCGACTATAAATCGTCCGATTCGTATGCAAACAATTATATAGACTATTCATCGTCTATTTTTCATGCAAAAAATTAAATGGACTGGCTATATATACAAAATTTAATGGACTATACATCGTCTATTTTTAAAATTTTTATAAAAAATTAAATTGACTCTAATTCGTCCATTTCGTATGTAAAAACTTAAGTGGACTATATACGTCGTCTTATTTTCGTGCAAAGAATTTAATAAACTATACATCATCCATTTTTCATGGAAAAAAAATTTTTATGAAAAAAATTTAATGGACTATACATCGTCTTTTTTTCAATTTTTTATGAAAAAATGTAATCGATTATAAATCGTCTGATTCGTATGCAAACAATTATATAGACTATACATCGTCTATTTTTCATGCAAAAAATTAAATGGACTGGCTATATATACAAAATTTAATGGACTATACATCGTCCATTTTTAAAATTTTTATAAAAAATTAAATTGACTCTAATTCGTCCATTTCGTATGTAAAAACTTAAGTGGACTATATACGTCGTCTTCTTTTCGTGCAAAGAATTTAATAAACTATACATCATCCATTTTTCATGGAAAAAAAATTTTTATGAAAAAAATTTAATGGACTATACATCGTCTTTTTTTCAATATTTTATGAAAAAGTTTAATCGATTATAAGTCGTCCGATTCGTATGCAAACAATTATATAGACTATACATCGTCTATTTTTCATGCAAAAAATTAAATGGACTGGCTATATATACAAAATTTAATGGACTATACATCGTCCATTTTTAAAATTTTTATAAAAAATTAAATTGACTCTAATTCGTCCATTTCGTATGTAAAAACTTAAGTGGACTATATACGTCGTCTTCTTTTCGTGCAAAGAATTTAATAAACTATACATCATCCATTTTTTCATGGAAAAAAATTTTTATGAAAAAAATTTAATGGACTATACATCGTCTTTTTTTAAATTTTTTATGAAAAAATTTAATCGACTATAAATCGTCCGATTCGTATGCAAACAATTATATAGACTATACATCGTCTATTTTTCATGCAAAAAATTAAATGGACTGGCTATATATACAAAATTTAATGGACTATACATCGTCTATTTTTAAAATTTTTATAAAAAATTAAATTGACTCTAATTCGTCCATTTCGTATGTAAAAACTTAAGTGGACTATATACGTCGTCTTCTTTTCGTGCAAAGAATTTAATAAACTATACATCATCCATTTTTCATGGAAAAAAAATTTTTATGAAAAAAATTTAATGGACTATACATCGTCTTTTTTTCAATATTTTATGAAAAAATTTAATCGATTATAAGTCGTCCGATTCGTATGCAAACAATTATATAGACTATACATCGTCTATTTTTCATGCAAAAAATTAAATGGACTGGCTATATATACAAAATTTAATGGACTATACATCGTCCATTTTTAAAATTTTTATAAAAAATTAAATTGACTCTAATTCGTCCATTTCGTATGTAAAAACTTAAGTGGACTATATACGTCGTCTTCTTTTCGTGCAAAGAATTTAATAAACTATACATCATCCATTTTTCATGGAAAAAAAATTTTTATGAAAAAAATTTAATGGACTATACATCGTCTTTTTTTCAATATTTTATGAAAAAATTTAATCGACTATAAATCGTCCGATTCGTATGCAAACAATTATATAGACTATACATCGTCTATTTTTCATGCAAAAAATTAAATGGACTGGCTATATATACAAAATTTAATGGACTATACATCGTCCATTTTTAAAATTTTTATAAAAAATTAAATTGACTATAATTCGTCCATTTCGTATGTAAAAACTTAAGTGGACTATATACGTCGTCTTCTTTTCGTGCAAAGAATTTAATAAACTATACGTCATCCATTTTTCATGGAAAAAAATTTTTATGAAAAAAATTTAATGGACTATACATCGTCTTTTTTTCAATTTTTTATGAAAAAATTTAATCGATTTTAAATCGTCCGATTCGTATGCAAACAATTATATAGACTATACATCGTCTATTTTTCATGCAAAAAATTAAATGGACTGGCTATATATACAAAATTTAATGGACTATACATCGTCCATTTTTAAAATTTTTATAAAAAATTAAATTGACTCTAATTCGTCCATTTCGTATGTAAAAACTTAAGTGGACTATATACGTCGTCTTCTTTTCGTGCAAAGAATTTAATAAACTATACATCATCCATTTTTCATGGAAAAAAATTTTTATGAAAAAAATTTAATGGACTATACATCGTCTTTTTTTAAATTTTTTATGAAAAAATTTAATCGATTATAAATCGTCTGATTCGTATGCAAACAATTATATAGACTATACATCGTCTATTTTTCATGCAAAAAATTAAATGGACTGGCTATATATACAAAATTTAATGGACTATACATCGTCCATTTTTAAAATTTTTATAAAAAATTAAATTGACTCTAATTCGTCCATTTCGTATGTAAAAACTTAAGTGGACTATATACGTCGTCTTCTTTTCGTGCAAAGAATTTAATAAACTATACATCATCCATTTTTCATGGAAAAAAAATTTTTATGAAAAAAATTTAATGGACTATACATCGTCTTTTTTTTAATTTTTTATGAAAAAATTTAATCGACTATAAATCGTCCGATTCGTATGAAAACAATTATATAGACTATACATCGTCTATTTTTCATGCAAAAAATTAAATGGACTGGCTATATATACAAAATTTAATGGACTATACATCGTCCATTTTTAAAATTTTTATAAAAAATTAAATTGACTATAATTCGTCCATTTCGTATGTAAAAACTTAAGTGGACTATATACGTCGTCTTCTTTTCGTGCAAAGAATTTAATAAACTATACGTCATCCATTTTTCATGGAAAAAAATTTTTATGAAAAAAATTTAATGGACTATACATCGTCTTTTTTTCAATTTTTTATGAAAAAATTTAATCGATTTTAAATCGTCCGATTCGTATGCAAACAATTATATAGACTATACATCGTCTATTTTTCATGCAAAAAATTAAATGGACTGGCTATATATACAAAATTTAATGGACTATACATCGTTCATTTTTAAAATTTTTATAAAAAATTTAATTGACTCTAATTCGTCCATTTCGTATGTAAAAACTTAAGTGGACTATATACGTCGTCTTCTTTTCGTGCAAAGAATTTAATTAACTATACATCATCCATTTTTCATGGAAAAAAAAATGTTTATGAAAAAAATTTAATGGACTACACATCGTCTTTTTTTAAATTTTTTATGAAAAAATTTAATCGACTATAAATCGTCCGATTCGTATGCAAACAATTATATAGACTATACATCGTCTATTTTTCATGCAAAAAATTAAATGGACTGGCTATATATACAAAATTTAATGGACTATACATCGTCCATTTTTAAAATTTTTATAAAAAATTAAATTGACTATAATTCGTCCATTTCGTATGTAAAAACTTAAGTGGACTATATACGTCGTCTTCTTTTCGTGCAAAGAATTTAATAAACTATACGTCATCCATTTTTCATGGAAAAAAATTTTTATGAAAAAAATTTAATGGACTATACATCGTCTTTTTTTCAATTTTTTATGAAAAAATTTAATCGATTTTAAATCGTCCGATTCGTATGCAAACAATTATATAGACTATACATCGTCTATTTTTCATGCAAAAAATTAAATGGACTGGCTATATATACAAAATTTAATGGACTATACATCGTCTATTTTTAAAATTTTTATAAAAAATTAAATTGACTCTAATTCGTCCATTTCGTATGTAAAAACTTAAGTGGACTATATACGTCGTCTTCTTTTCGTGCAAAGAATTTAATAAACTATACATCATCCATTTTTCATGGAAAAAAAATTTTTATGAAAAAAATTTAATGGACTATACATCGTCTTTTTTTCAATATTTTATGAAAAAATTTAATCGATTATAAGTCGTCCGATTCGTATGCAAACAATTATATAGACTATACATCGTCTATTTTTCATGCAAAAAATTAAATGGACTGGCAATATATACAAAATTTAATGGACTATACATCGTCCATTTTTAAAATTTTTATAAAAAATTAAATTGACTCTAATTCGTCCATTTCGTATGTAAAAACTTAAGTGGACTATATACGTCGTCTTCTTTTCGTGCAAAGAATTTAATAAACTATACATCATCCATTTTTCATGGAAAAAAAATTTTTATGAAAAAAATTTAATGGACTATACATCGTCTTTTTTTCAATATTTTATGAAAAAATTTAATCGACTATAAATCGTCCGATTCGTATGCAAACAATTATATAGACTATACATCGTCTATTTTTCATGCAAAAAATTAAATGGACTGGCTATATATACAAAATTTAATGGACTATACATCGTCCATTTTTAAAATTTTTATAAAAAATTAAATTGACTCTAATTCGTCCATTTCGTATGTAAAAACTTAAGTGGACTATATACGTCGTCTTCTTTTCGTGCAAAGAATTTAATAAACTATACATCATCCATTTTTCATGGAAAAAAAATTTTTATGAAAAAAATTTAATGGACTATACATCGTCTTTTTTTTAATTTTTTATGAAAAAATTTAATCGACTATAAATCGTCCGATTCGTATGCAAACAATTATATAGACTATACATCGTCTATTTTTCATGCAAAAAATTAAATGGACTGGCTATATATACAAAATTTAATGGACTATACATCGTCCATTTTTAAAATTTTTATAAAAAATTAAATTGACTATAATTCGTCCATTTCGTATGTAAAAACTTAAGTGGACTATATACGTCGTCTTCTTTTCGTGCAAAGAATTTAATAAACTATACGTCATCCATTTTTCATGGAAAAAAATTTTTATGAAAAAAATTTAATGGACTATACATCGTCTTTTTTTCAATTTTTTATGAAAAAATTTAATCGATTTTAAATCGTCCGATTCGTATGCAAACAATTATATAGACTATACATCGTCTATTTTTCATGCAAAAAATTAAATGGACTGGCTATATATACAAAATTTAATGGACTATACATCGTTCATTTTTAAAATTTTTATAAAAAATTTAATTGACTCTAATTCGTCCATTTCGTATGTAAAAACTTAAGTGGACTATATACGTCGTCTTCTTTTCGTGCAAAGAATTTAATTAACTATACATCATCCATTTTTCATGGAAAAAAAATGTTTATGAAAAAAATTTAATGGACTACACATCGTCTTTTTTTAAATTTTTTATGAAAAAATTTAATCGACTATAAATCGTCCGATTCGTATGCAAACAATTATATAGACTATACATCGTCTATTTTTCATGCAAAAAATTAAATGGACTGGCTATATATACAAAATTTAATGGACTATACATCGTCCATTTTTAAAATTTTTATAAAAAATTAAATTGACTATAATTCGTCCATTTCGTATGTAAAAACTTAAGTGGACTATATACGTCGTCTTCTTTTCGTGCAAAGAATTTAATAAACTATACGTCATCCATTTTTCATGGAAAAAAATTTTTATGAAAAAAATTTAATGGACTATACATTGTCTTTTTTTCAATTTTTTATGAAAAAATTTAATCGATTTTAAATCGTCCGATTCGTATGCAAACAATTATATAGACTATACATCGTCTATTTTTCATGCAAAAAATTAAATGGACTGGCTATATATACAAAATTTAATGGACTATACATCGTCCATTTTTAAAATTTTTATAAAAAATTAAATTGACTCTAATTCGTCCATTTCGTATGTAAAAACTTAAGTGGACTATATACGTCGTCTTCTTTTCGTACAAAGAATTTAATAAACTATACGTCATCCATTTTTCATGGAAAAAAATTTTTATGAAAAAAATTTAATGGACTATACATCGTCTTTTTTTCAATTTTTTATGAAAAAATTTAATCGATTTTAAATCGTCCGATTCGTATGCAAACAATTATATAGACTATACATCGTCTATTTTTCATGCAAAAAATTAAATGGACTGGCTATATATACAAAATTTAATGGACTATACATCGTCCATTTTTAAAATTTTTATAAAAAATGAAATTGACTCTAATTCGTCCATTTCGTATGTAAAAACTTAAGTGGACTATATACGTCGTCTTCTTTTCGTGCAAAGAATTTAATAAACTATACATCATCCATTTTTCATGCAAAAAAATTTTTTATGAAAAAAATTTAATGGACTATACATCGTCTTTTTTTTTCAATATTTTATGAAAAAATTTAATCGACTATAAATCGTCCGATTCGTATGCAAACAATTATATAGACTATACATCGTCTATTTTTCATGCAAAAAATTAAATGGACTGGCTATATATACAAAATTTAATGGACTATACATCGTCCATTTTTAAAATTTTTATAAAAAATTAAATTGACTCTAATTCGTCCATTTCGTATGTAAAAACTTAAGTGGACTATATACGTCGTCTTCTTTTCGTGCAAAGAATTTAATAAACTATACATCATCCATTTTTCATGGAAAAAAAATTTTTATGAAAAAAATTTAATGGACTATACATCGTCTTTTTTTCAATTTTTTATGAAAATATTAATCGATTATAAATCATCTGATTCGTATGCAAACAATTATATAGACTATACATCGTCTATTTTTCATGCAAAAAATTAAATGGACTGGCTATATATACAAAATTTAATGGACTATACATCGTCCATTTTTAAAATTTTTATAAAAAATTAAATTGACTCTAATTCGTCCATTTCGTATGTAAAAACTTAAGTGGACTATATACGTCGTCTTCTTTTCGTGCAAAGAATTTAATAAACTATACACCATCCATTTTTCATGGAAAAAAATTTTTATGAAAAAAATTTAATGGACTATACATCGTCTTTTTTTTCAATATTTTATGAAAAAATTTAATCGATTATAAATCGTCTGATTCGTATGCAAACAATTATATAGACTATACATCGTCTATTTTTCATGCAAAAAATTAAATGGACTGGCTATATATACAAAATTTAATGGACTATACATCGTCCATTTTTAAAATTTTTATAAAAAATTAAATTGACTCTAATTCGTCCATTTCGTATGTAAAAACTTAAGTGGACTATATACGTCGTCTTCTTTTCGTGCAAAGAATTTAATAAACTATACGTCATCCATTTTTCATGGAAAAAAATTTTTATGAAAAAAATTTAATGGACTATACATCGTCTTTTTTTCAATTTTTTATGAAAAAATTTAATCGACTATAAATCGTCCGATTCGTATGCAAACAATTATATAGACTATACATCGTCTATTTTTCATGCAAAAAATTAAATGGACTGGCTATATATACAAAATTTAATGGACTATACATCGTCCATTTTTAAAATTTTTATAAAAAATTAAATTGACTCTAATTCGTCCATTTCGTAGTAAAAACTTAAGTGGACTATATACGTCGTCTTCTTTTCGTGCAAAGAATTTAATAAACTATACATCATCCATTTTTTCATGGAAAAAAATTTTTATGAAAAAAATTTAATGGACTATACATCGTCTTTTTTTCAATTTTTTATGAAAAAATTTAATCGACTATAAATCGTCCGATTCGTATGCAAACAATTATATAGACTATACATCGTCTATTTTTCATGCAAAAAATTAAATGGACTGGCTATATATACAAAATTTAATGGACTATACATCGTCTATTTTTAAAATTTTTATAAAAAATTAAATTGACTCTAATTCGTCCATTTCGTATGTAAAAACTTAAGTGGACTATATACGTCGTCTTCTTTTCGTGCAAAGAATTTAATAAACTATACATCATCCATTTTTCATGGAAAAAAAATTTTTATGAAAAAAATTTAATGGACTATACATCGTCTTTTTTTCAATTTTTTATGAAAAAATGTAATCGATTATAAATCGTCTGATTCGTATGCAAACAATTATATAGACTATACATCGTCTATTTTTCATGCAAAAAATTAAATGGACTGGCTATATATACAAAATTTAATGGACTATACATCGTCCATTTTTAAAATTTTTATAAAAAATTAAATTGACTCTAATTCGTCCATTTCGTATGTAAAAACTTAAGTGGACTATATACGTCGTCTTCTTTTCGTGCAAAGAATTTAATAAACTATACATCATCCATTTTTCATGGAAAAAAAATTTTTATGAAAAAAATTTAATGGACTATACATCGTCTTTTTTTCAATATTTTATGAAAAAGTTTAATCGATTATAAGTCGTCCGATTCGTATGCAAACAATTATATAGACTATACATCGTCTATTTTTCATGCAAAAAATTAAATGGACTGGCTATATATACAAAATTTAATGGACTATACATCGTCCATTTTTAAAATTTTTATAAAAAATTAAATTGACTCTAATTCGTCCATTTCGTATGTAAAAACTTAAGTGGACTATATACGTCGTCTTCTTTTCGTGCAAAGAATTTAATAAACTATACATCATCCATTTTTCATGGAAAAAAAATTTTTATGAAAAAAATTTAATGGACATACATCGTCTTTTTTTCAATATTTTATGAAAAAATTTAATCGACTATAAATCGTCCGATTCGTATGCAAACAATTATATAGACTATACATCGTCTATTTTTCATGCAAAAAATTAAATGGACTGGCTATATATACAAAATTTAATGGACTATACATCGTCCATTTTTAAAATTTTTATAAAAAATTAAATTGACTATAATTCGTCCATTTCGTATGTAAAAACTTAAGTGGACTATATACGTCGTCTTCTTTTCGTGCAAAGAATTTAATAAACTATACGTCATCCATTTTTCATGGAAAAAAATTTTTATGAAAAAAATTTAATGGACTATACATCGTCTTTTTTTCAATTTTTTATGAAAAAATTTAATCGATTTTAAATCGTCCGATTCGTATGCAAACAATTATATAGACTATACATCGTCTATTTTTCATGCAAAAAATTAAATGGACTGGCTATATATACAAAATTTAATGGACTATACATCGTCCATTTTTAAAATTTTTATAAAAAATTAAATTGACTATAATTCGTCCATTTCGTATGTAAAAACTTAAGTGGACTATATACGTCGTCTTCTTTTCGTGCAAAGAATTTAATAAACTATACATCATCCATTTTTCATGCAAAAAAATTTTTTATCAAAAAAATTTAATGGACTATACATCGTCTTTTTTTCAATATTTTATGAAAAAATTTAATCGATTATAAATCGTCCGATTCGTATGCAAACAATTATATAGACTATACATCGTCTATTTTTCATGCAAAAAATTAAATGGACTGGCTATATATACAAAATTTAATGGACTATACATCGTCCATTTTTAAAATTTTTATAAAAAATTAAATTGACTCTAATTCGTCCATTTCGTATGTAAAAACTTAAGTGGACTATATACGTCGTCTTCTTTTCGTGCAAAGAATTTAATAAACTATACGTCATCCATTTTTAATGGAAAAAAATTTTTATGAAAAAAATTTAATGGACTATACTCGTCTTTTTTTAAATTTTTTATGAAAAAATTTAATCGATTATAAATCGTCCGATTCGTATGCAAACAATTACATAGACTATACATCGTCTATTTTTCATGCAAAAAATTAAATGGACTGGCTATATATACAAAATTTAATGGACTATACATCGTCCATTTTTAAAATTTTTATAAAAAATTAAATTGACTATAATTCGTCCATTTCGTATGTAAAAACTTAAGTGGACTATATACGTCGTCTTCTTTTCGTGCAAAGAATTTAATATACTATACATCATCCATTTTTCATGGAAAAAAAATTTTTATGAAAAAAATTTAATGGACTATACATCGTCTTTTTTTAAATTTTTTATGAAAAAATTTAATCGATTATAAATCGTCTGATTCGTATGCAAACAATTATATAGACTATACATCGTCTATTTTTCATGCAAAAAATTAAATGGACTGGCTATATATACAAAATTTAATGGACTATACATCGTCCATTTTTAAAATTTTTATAAAAAATTAAATTGACTCTAATTCGTCCATTTCGTATGTAAAAACTTAAGTGGACTATATACGTCGTATTCTTTTCGTGCAAAGAATTTAATATACTATACATCATCCATTTTTCATGGAAAAAAAATTTTTATGAAAAAAATTTAATGGACTATACATCGTCTTTTTTTCAATTTTTTATGAAAATATTAATCGATTATAAATCGTCTGATTCGTATGCAAACAATTATATAGACTATACATCGTCTATTTTTCATGCAAAAAATTAAATGGACTGGCTATATATACAAAATTTAATGGACTATACATCGTCCATTTTTAAAATTTTTATAAAAAATTAAATTGACTATAATTCGTCCATTTCGTATGTAAAAACTTAAGTGGACTATATACGTCGTCTTCTTTTCGTGCAAAGAATTTAATAAACTATACATCATCCATTTTTCATGCAAAAAAATTTTTTATCAAAAAAATTTAATGGACTATACATCGTCTTTTTTTCAATATTTTATGAAAAAATTTAATCGATTATAAATCGTCCGATTCGTATGCAAACAATTATATAGACTATACATCGTCTATTTTTCATGCAAAAAATTAAATGGACTGGCTATATATACAAAATTTAATGGACTATACATCGTCCATTTTTAAAATTTTTATAAAAAATTAAATTGACTCTAATTCGTCCATTTCGTATGTAAAAACTTAAGTGGACTATATACGTCGTCTTCTTTTCGTGCAAAGAATTTAATAAACTATACGTCATCCATTTTTAATGGAAAAAAATTTTTATGAAAAAAATTTAATGGACTATACTCGTCTTTTTTTAAATTTTTTATGAAAAAATTTAATCGATTATAAATCGTCCGATTCGTATGCAAACAATTACATAGACTATACATCGTCTATTTTTCATGCAAAAAATTAAATGGACTGGCTATATATACAAAATTTAATGGACTATACATCGTCCATTTTTAAAATTTTTATAAAAAATTAAATTGACTATAATTCGTCCATTTCGTATGTAAAAACTTAAGTGGACTATATACGTCGTCTTCTTTTCGTGCAAAGAATTTAATATACTATACATCATCCATTTTTCATGGAAAAAAAATTTTTATGAAAAAAATTTAATGGACTATACATCGTCTTTTTTTAAATTTTTTATGAAAAAATTTAATCGATTATAAATCGTCTGATTCGTATGCAAACAATTATATAGACTATACATCGTCTATTTTTCATGCAAAAAATTAAATGGACTGGCTATATATACAAAATTTAATGGACTATACATCGTCCATTTTTAAAATTTTTATAAAAAATTAAATTGACTCTAATTCGTCCATTTCGTATGTAAAAACTTAAGTGGACTATATACGTCGTATTCTTTTCGTGCAAAGAATTTAATATACTATACATCATCCATTTTTCATGGAAAAAAAATTTTTATGAAAAAAATTTAATGGACTATACATCGTCTTTTTTTCAATTTTTTATGAAAAAATTTAATCGATTTTAAATCGTCCGATTCGTATGCAAACAATTATATAGACTATACATCGTCTATTTTTCATGCAAAAAATTAAATGGACTGGCTATATATACAAAATTTAATGGACTATACATCGTCCATTTTTAAAATTTTTATAAAAAATTAAATTGACTCTAATTCGTCCATTTCGTATGTAAAAACTTAAGTGGACTATATACGTCGTTTTCTTTTCGTGGAAAGAATTTAATAAACTATACGTCATCCATTTTTCATGGAAAAAAATTTTTATGAAAAAAATTTAATGGACTATACATCGTCTTTTTTTCAATTTTTTATGAAAAAATTTAATCGATTTTAAATCGTCCGATTCGTATGCAAACAATTATATAGACTATACATCGTCTATTTTTCATGCAAAAAATTAAATGGACTGGCTATATATACAAAATTTAATGGACTATACATCGTCCATTTTTAAAATTTTTATAAAAAATTAAATTGACTATAATTCGTCCATTTCGTATGTAAAAACTTAAGTGGACTATATACGTCGTCTTCTTTTCGTGCAAAGAATTTAATAAACTATACATCATCCATTTTTCATGCAAAAAAATTTTTTATCAAAAAAATTTAATGGACTATACATCGTCTTTTTTTCAATATTTTATGAAAAAATTTAATCGATTATAAATCGTCCGATTCGTATGCAAACAATTATATAGACTATACATCGTCTATTTTTCATGCAAAAAATTAAATGGACTGGCTATATATACAAAATTTAATGGACTATACATCGTCCATTTTTAAAATTTTTATAAAAAATTAAATTGACTCTAATTCGTCCATTTCGTATGTAAAAACTTAAGTGGACTATATACGTCGTCTTCTTTTCGTGCAAAGAATTTAATAAACTATACGTCATCCATTTTTAATGGAAAAAAATTTTTATGAAAAAAATTTAATGGACTATACTCGTCTTTTTTTAAATTTTTTATGAAAAAATTTAATCGATTATAAATCGTCCGATTCGTATGCAAACAATTACATAGACTATACATCGTCTATTTTTCATGCAAAAAATTAAATGGACTGGCTATATATACAAAATTTAATGGACTATACATCGTCCATTTTTAAAATTTTTATAAAAAATTAAATTGACTATAATTCGTCCATTTCGTATGTAAAAACTTAAGTGGACTATATACGTCGTCTTCTTTTCGTGCAAAGAATTTAATATACTATACATCATCCATTTTTCATGGAAAAAAAATTTTTATGAAAAAAATTTAATGGACTATACATCGTCTTTTTTTAAATTTTTTATGAAAAAATTTAATCGATTATAAATCGTCTGATTCGTATGCAAACAATTATATAGACTATACATCGTCTATTTTTCATGCAAAAAATTAAATGGACTGGCTATATATACAAAATTTAATGGACTATACATCGTCCATTTTTAAAATTTTTATAAAAAATTAAATTGACTCTAATTCGTCCATTTCGTATGTAAAAACTTAAGTGGACTATATACGTCGTATTCTTTTCGTGCAAAGAATTTAATATACTATACATCATCCATTTTTCATGGAAAAAAAATTTTTATGAAAAAAATTTAATGGACTATACATCGTCTTTTTTTCAATTTTTTATGAAAATATTAATCGATTATAAATCGTCTGATTCGTATGCAAACAATTATATAGACTATACATCGTCTATTTTTCATGCAAAAAATTAAATGGACTGGCTATATATACAAAATTTAATGGACTATATATACATCGTCCATTTTTAAAATTTTTATAAAAAATTAAATTGACTATAATTCGTCCATTTCGTGTGTAAAAACTTAAGTGGACTATATACGTCGTCTTCTTTTCGTGCAAAGAATTTAATAAACTATACGTCATCCATTTTTCATGGAAAAAAATTTTTATGAAAAAAATTTAATGGACTATACATCGTCTTTTTTTAAATTTTTTATGAAAAAATTTAATCGATTTTAAATCGTCCGATTCGTATGCAAACAATTATATAGACTATACATCGTCTATTTTTCATGCAAAAAATTAAATGGACTGGCTATATATACAAAATTTAATGGACTATACATCGTCCATTTTTAAAATTTTTATAAAAAATTAAATTGACTCTAATTCGTCCATTTCGTATGTAAAAACTTAAGTGGACTATATACGTCGTCTTCTTTTCGTGCAAAGAATTTAATAAACTATACATCATCCATTTTTCATGGAAAAAAATTTTTATGAAAAAAATTTAATGGACTATACATCGTCTTTTTTTCAATATTTTATGAAAAAATTTAATCGATTATAAATCGTCTGATTCGTATGCAAACAATTATATAGACTATACATCGTCTATTTTTCATGCAAAAAATTAAATGGACTGGCTATATATACAAAATTTAATGGACTATACATCGTCCATTTTTAAAATTTTTATAAAAAATTAAATTGACTATAATTCGTCCATTTCGTGTGTAAAAACTTAAGTGGACTATATACGTCGTCTTCTTTTCGTGCAAAGAATTTAATAAACTATACGTCATCCATTTTTCATGGAAAAAAATTTTTATGAAAAAAATTTAATGGACTATACATCGTCTTTTTTTAAATTTTTTATGAAAAAATCTAATCGATTTTAAATCGTCCGATTCGTATGCAAACAATTATATAGACTATACATCGTCTATTTTTCATGCAAAAAATTAAATGGACTGGCTATATATACAAAATTTAATGGACTATACATCGTCCATTTTTAAAATTTTTATAAAAAATTAAATTGACTCTAATTCGTCCATTTCGTATGTAAAAACTTAAGTGGACTATATACGTCGTCTTCTTTTCGTGCAAAGAATTTAATAAACTATACGTCATCCATTTTTAATGGAAAAAAATTTTTATGAAAAAAATTTAATGGACTATACTCGTCTTTTTTTAAATTTTTTATGAAAAAATTTAATCGATTATAAATCGTCCGATTCGTATGCAAACAATTACATAGACTATACATCGTCTATTTTTCATGCAAAAAATTAAATGGACTGGCTATATATACAAAATTTAATGGACTATACATCGTCCATTTTTAAAATTTTTATAAAAAATTAAATTGACTATAATTCGTCCATTTCGTATGTAAAAACTTAAGTGGACTATATACGTCGTCTTCTTTTCGTGCAAAGAATTTAATATACTATACATCATCCATTTTTCATGGAAAAAAAATTTTTATGAAAAAAATTTAATGGACTATACATCGTCTTTTTTTAAATTTTTTATGAAAAAATTTAATCGATTATAAATCGTCTGATTCGTATGCAAACAATTATATAGACTATACATCGTCTATTTTTCATGCAAAAAATTAAATGGACTGGCTATATATACAAAATTTAATGGACTATACATCGTCCATTTTTAAAATTTTTATAAAAAATTAAATTGACTCTAATTCGTCCATTTCGTATGTAAAAACTTAAGTGGACTATATACGTCGTATTCTTTTCGTGCAAAGAATTTAATATACTATACATCATCCATTTTTCATGGAAAAAAAATTTTTATGAAAAAAATTTAATGGACTATACATCGTCTTTTTTTCAATTTTTTATGAAAATATTAATCGATTATAAATCGTCTGATTCGTATGCAAACAATTATATAGACTATACATCGTCTATTTTTCATGCAAAAAATTAAATGGACTGGCTATATATACAAAATTTAATGGACTATATATACATCGTCCATTTTTAAAATTTTTATAAAAAATTAAATTGACTATAATTCGTCCATTTCGTGTGTAAAAACTTAAGTGGACTATATACGTCGTCTTCTTTTCGTGCAAAGAATTTAATAAACTATACGTCATCCATTTTTCATGGAAAAAAATTTTTATGAAAAAAATTTAATGGACTATACATCGTCTTTTTTTAAATTTTTTATGAAAAAATTTAATCGATTTTAAATCGTCCGATTCGTATGCAAACAATTATATAGACTATACATCGTCTATTTTTCATGCAAAAAATTAAATGGACTGGCTATATATACAAAATTTAATGGACTATACATCGTCCATTTTTAAAATTTTTATAAAAAATTAAATTGACTCTAATTCGTCCATTTCGTATGTAAAAACTTAAGTGGACTATATACGTCGTCTTCTTTTCGTGCAAAGAATTTAATAAACTATACATCATCCATTTTTCATGGAAAAAAATTTTTATGAAAAAAATTTAATGGACTATACATCGTCTTTTTTTCAATATTTTATGAAAAAATTTAATCGATTATAAATCGTCTGATTCGTATGCAAACAATTATATAGACTATACATCGTCTATTTTTCATGCAAAAAATTAAATGGACTGGCTATATATACAAAATTTAATGGACTATACATCGTCCATTTTTAAAATTTTTATAAAAAATTAAATTGACTATAATTCGTCCATTTCGTGTGTAAAAACTTAAGTGGACTATATACGTCGTCTTCTTTTCGTGCAAAGAATTTAATAAACTATACGTCATCCATTTTTCATGGAAAAAAATTTTTATGAAAAAAATTTAATGGACTATACATCGTCTTTTTTTAAATTTTTTATGAAAAAATCTAATCGATTTTAAATCGTCCGATTCGTATGCAAACAATTATATAGACTATACATCGTCTATTTTTCATGCAAAAAATTAAATGGACTGGCTATATATACAAAATTTAATGGACTATACATCGTCCATTTTTAAAATTTTTATAAAAAATTAAATTGACTATAATTCGTCCATTTCGTGTGTAAAAACTTAAGTGGACTATATACGTCGTCTTCTTTTCGTGCAAAGAATTTAATAAACTATACGTCATCCATTTTTCATGGAAAAAAATTTTTATGAAAAAAATTTAATGGACTATACATCGTCTTTTTTTAAATTTTTTATGAAAAAATTTAATCGATTTTAAATCGTCCGATTCGTATGCAAACAATTATATAGACTATACATCGTCTATTTTTCATGCAAAAAATTAAATGGACTGGCTATATATACAAAATTTAATGGACTATACATCGTCCATTTTTAAAATTTTTATAAAAAATTAAATTGACTCTAATTCGTCCATTTCGTATGTAAAAACTTAAGTGGACTATATACGTCGTCTTCTTTTCGTGCAAAGAATTTAATAAACTATACATCATCCATTTTTCATGGAAAAAAATTTTTATGAAAAAAATTTAATGGACTATACATCGTCTTTTTTTCAATATTTTATGAAAAAATTTAATCGATTATAAATCGTCTGATTCGTATGCAAACAATTATATAGACTATACATCGTCTATTTTTCATGCAAAAAATTAAATGGACTGGCTATATATACAAAATTTAATGGACTATACATCGTCCATTTTTAAAATTTTTATAAAAAATTAAATTGACTCTAATTCGTCCATTTCGTATGTAAAAACTTAAGTGGACTATATACGTCGTCTTCTTTTCGTGCAAAGAATTTAATAAACTATACATCATCCATTTTTCATGGAAAAAAATTTTTATGAAAAAAATTTAATGGACTATACATCGTCTTTTTTTCAATATTTTATGAAAAAATTTAATCGATTATAAATCGTCTGATTCGTATGCAAACAATTATATAGACTATACATCGTCTATTTTTCATGCAAAAAATTAAATGGACTGGCTATATATACAAAATTTAATGGACTATACATCGTCCATTTTTAAAATTTTTATAAAAAATTAAATTGACTATAATTCGTCCATTTCGTGTGTAAAAACTTAAGTGGACTATATACGTCGTCTTCTTTTCGTGCAAAGAATTTAATAAACTATACATCATCCATTTTTCATGGAAAAAAATTTTTATGAAAAAAATTTAATGGACTATACATCGTCTTTTTTTCAATATTTTATGAAAAAATTTAATCGATTATAAATCGTCTGATTCGTATGCAAACAATTATATAGACTATACATCGTCTATTTTTCATGCAAAAAATTAAATGGACTGGCTATATATACAAAATTTAATGGACTATACATCGTCCATTTTTAAAATTTTTATAAAAAATTAAATTGACTCTAATTCGTCCATTTCGTATGTAAAAACTTAAGTGGACTATATACGTCGTCTTCTTTTCGTGCAAAGAATTTAATAAACTATACATCATCCATTTTTCATGGAAAAAAATTTTTATGAAAAAAATTTAATGGACTATACATCGTCTTTTTTTCAATATTTTATGAAAAAATTTAATCGATTATAAATCGTCTGATTCGTATGCAAACAATTATATAGACTATACATCGTCTATTTTTCATGCAAAAAATTAAATGGACTGGCTATATATACAAAATTTAATGGACTATACATCGTCCATTTTTAAAATTTTTATAAAAAATTAAATTGACTATAATTCGTCCATTTCGTGTGTAAAAACTTAAGTGGACTATATACGTCGTCTTCTTTTCGTGCAAAGAATTTAATAAACTATACGTCATCCATTTTTCATGGAAAAAAATTTTTATGAAAAAAATTTAATGGACTATACATCGTCTTTTTTTCAATATTTTATGAAAAAATTTAATCGATTATAAATCGTCTGATTCGTATGCAAACAATTATATAGACTATACATCGTCTATTTTTCATGCAAAAAATTAAATGGACTGGCTATATATACAAAATTTAATGGACTATACATCGTCCATTTTTAAAATTTTTATAAAAAATTAAATTGACTCTAATTCGTCCATTTCGTATGTAAAAACTTAAGTGGACTATATACGTCGTCTTCTTTTCGTGCAAAGAATTTAATAAACTATACATCATCCATTTTTCATACAAAAAAATTTTTTATGAAAAAAATTTAATGGACTATACATCGTCTTTTTTTTCAATATTTTATGAAAAAATTTAATCGACTATAAATCGTCCGATTCGTATGCAAACAATTATATAGACTATACATCGTCTATTTTTCATGCAAAAAATTAAATGGACTGGCTATATATACAAAATTTAATGGACTATACATCGTCCATTTTTAAAATTTTTATAAAAAATTAAATTGACTCTAATTCGTCCATTTCGTATGTAAAAACTTAAGTGGACTATATACGTCGTCTTCTTTTCGTGCAAAGAATTTAATAAACTATACATCATCCATTTTTCATGGAAAAAAAATTTTTATGAAAAAAATTTAATGGACTATACATCGTCTTTTTTTCAATTTTTTATGAAAATATTAATCGATTATAAATCGTCTGATTCGTATGCAAACAATTATATAGACTATACATCGTCTATTTTTCATGCAAAAAATTAAATGGACTGGCTATATATACAAAATTTAATGGACTATACATCGTCCATTTTTAAAATTTTTATAAAAAATTAAATTGACTATAATTCGTCCATTTCGTGTGTAAAAACTTAAGTGGACTATATACGTCGTCTTCTTTTCGTGCAAAGAATTTAATATACTATACATCATCCATTTTTCATGGAAAAAAAATTTTTATGAAAAAAATTTAATGGACTATACATCGTCTTTTTTTCAATTTTTTATGAAAATATTAATCGATTATAAATCGTCTGATTCGTATGCAAACAATTATATAGACTATACATCGTCTATTTTTCATGCAAAAAATTAAATGGACTGGCTATATATACAAAATTTAATGGACTATACATCGTCCATTTTTAAAATTTTTATAAAAAATTAAATTGACTATAATTCGTCCATTTCGTGTGTAAAAACTTAAGTGGACTATATACGTCGTCTTCTTTTCGTGCAAAGAATTTAATAAACTATACGTCATCCATTTTTCATGGAAAAAAATTTTTATGAAAAAAATTTAATGGACTATACATCGTCTTTTTTTAAATTTTTTATGAAAAAATTTAATCGATTTTAAATCGTCCGATTCGTATGCAAACAATTATATAGACTATACATCGTCTATTTTTCATGCAAAAAATTAAATGGACTGGCTATATATACAAAATTTAATGGACTATACATCGTCCATTTTTAAAATTTTTATAAAAAATTAAATTGACTATAATTCGTCCATTTCGTGTGTAAAAACTTAAGTGGACTATATACGTCGTCTTCTTTTCGTGCAAAGAATTTAATAAACTATACGTCATCCATTTTTCATGGAAAAAAATTTTTATGAAAAAAATTTAATGGACTATACATCGTCTTTTTTTAAATTTTTTATGAAAAAATTTAATCGATTTTAAATCGTCCGATTCGTATGCAAACAATTATATAGACTATACATCGTCTATTTTTCATGCAAAAAATTAAATGGACTGGCTATATATACAAAATTTAATGGACTATACATCGTCCATTTTTAAAATTTTTATAAAAAATTAAATTGACTAATTCGTCCATTTCGTATGTAAAAACTTAAGTGGACTATATACGTCGTCTTCTTTTCGTGCAAAGAATTTAATAAACTATACATCATCCATTTTTCATGGAAAAAAAATTTTTATGAAAAAAATTTAATGGACTATACATCGTCTTTTTTTCAATTTTTTATGAAAATATTAATCGATTATAAATCGTCCGATTCGTATGCAAACAATTATATAGACTATACATCGTCTATTTTTCATGCAAAAAATTAAATGGACTGGCTATATATACAAAATTTAATGGACTATACATCGTCCATTTTTAAAATTTTTATAAAAAATTAAATTGACTCTAATTCGTCCATTTCGTATGTAAAAACTTAAGTGGACTATATACGTCGTCTTCTTTTCGTGCAAAGAATTTAATAAACTATACATCATCCATTTTTCATGGAAAAAAATTTTTATGAAAAAAATTTAATGGACTATACATCGTCTTTTTTTCAATATTTTATGAAAAAATTTAATCGATTATAAATCGTCTGATTCGTATGCAAACAATTATATAGACTATACATCGTCTATTTTTCATGCAAAAAATTAAATGGACTGGCTATATATACAAAATTTAATGGACTATACATCGTCCATTTTTAAAATTTTTATAAAAAATTAAATTGACTATAATTCGTCCATTTCGTGTGTAAAAACTTAAGTGGACTATATACGTCGTCTTCTTTTCGTGCAAAGAATTTAATAAACTATACGTCATCCATTTTTCATGGAAAAAAATTTTTATGAAAAAAATTTAATGGACTATACATCGTCTTTTTTTAAATTTTTTATGAAAAAATCTAATCGATTTTAAATCGTCCGATTCGTATGCAAACAATTATATAGACTATACATCGTCTATTTTTCATGCAAAAAATTAAATGGACTGGCTATATATACAAAATTTAATGGACTATACATCGTCCATTTTTAAAATTTTTATAAAAAATTAAATTGACTATAATTCGTCCATTTCGTGTGTAAAAACTTAAGTGGACTATATACGTCGTCTTCTTTTCGTGCAAAGAATTTAATAAACTATACGTCATCCATTTTTCATGGAAAAAAATTTTTATGAAAAAAATTTAATGGACTATACATCGTCTTTTTTTAAATTTTTTATGAAAAAATTTAATCGATTTTAAATCGTCCGATTCGTATGCAAACAATTATATAGACTATACATCGTCTATTTTTCATGCAAAAAATTAAATGGACTGGCTATATATACAAAATTTAATGGACTATACATCGTCCATTTTTAAAATTTTTATAAAAAATTAAATTGACTCTAATTCGTCCATTTCGTATGTAAAAACTTAAGTGGACTATATACGTCGTCTTCTTTTCGTGCAAAGAATTTAATAAACTATACATCATCCATTTTTCATGGAAAAAAATTTTTATGAAAAAAATTTAATGGACTATACATCGTCTTTTTTTCAATATTTTATGAAAAAATTTAATCGATTATAAATCGTCTGATTCGTATGCAAACAATTATATAGACTATACATCGTCTATTTTTCATGCAAAAAATTAAATGGACTGGCTATATATACAAAATTTAATGGACTATACATCGTCCATTTTTAAAATTTTTATAAAAAATTAAATTGACTCTAATTCGTCCATTTCGTATGTAAAAACTTAAGTGGACTATATACGTCGTCTTCTTTTCGTGCAAAGAATTTAATAAACTATACATCATCCATTTTTCATGGAAAAAAATTTTTATGAAAAAAATTTAATGGACTATACATCGTCTTTTTTTCAATATTTTATGAAAAAATTTAATCGATTATAAATCGTCTGATTCGTATGCAAACAATTATATAGACTATACATCGTCTATTTTTCATGCAAAAAATTAAATGGACTGGCTATATATACAAAATTTAATGGACTATACATCGTCCATTTTTAAAATTTTTATAAAAAATTAAATTGACTATAATTCGTCCATTTCGTGTGTAAAAACTTAAGTGGACTATATACGTCGTCTTCTTTTCGTGCAAAGAATTTAATAAACTATACATCATCCATTTTTCATGGAAAAAAATTTTTATGAAAAAAATTTAATGGACTATACATCGTCTTTTTTTCAATATTTTATGAAAAAATTTAATCGATTATAAATCGTCTGATTCGTATGCAAACAATTATATAGACTATACATCGTCTATTTTTCATGCAAAAAATTAAATGGACTGGCTATATATACAAAATTTAATGGACTATACATCGTCCATTTTTAAAATTTTTATAAAAAATTAAATTGACTCTAATTCGTCCATTTCGTATGTAAAAACTTAAGTGGACTATATACGTCGTCTTCTTTTCGTGCAAAGAATTTAATAAACTATACATCATCCATTTTTCATGGAAAAAAATTTTTATGAAAAAAATTTAATGGACTATACATCGTCTTTTTTTCAATATTTTATGAAAAAATTTAATCGATTATAAATCGTCTGATTCGTATGCAAACAATTATATAGACTATACATCGTCTATTTTTCATGCAAAAAATTAAATGGACTGGCTATATATACAAAATTTAATGGACTATACATCGTCCATTTTTAAAATTTTTATAAAAAATTAAATTGACTATAATTCGTCCATTTCGTGTGTAAAAACTTAAGTGGACTATATACGTCGTCTTCTTTTCGTGCAAAGAATTTAATAAACTATACGTCATCCATTTTTCATGGAAAAAAATTTTTATGAAAAAAATTTAATGGACTATACATCGTCTTTTTTTCAATATTTTATGAAAAAATTTAATCGATTATAAATCGTCTGATTCGTATGCAAACAATTATATAGACTATACATCGTCTATTTTTCATGCAAAAAATTAAATGGACTGGCTATATATACAAAATTTAATGGACTATACATCGTCCATTTTTAAAATTTTTATAAAAAATTAAATTGACTCTAATTCGTCCATTTCGTATGTAAAAACTTAAGTGGACTATATACGTCGTCTTCTTTTCGTGCAAAGAATTTAATAAACTATACATCATCCATTTTTCATACAAAAAAATTTTTTATGAAAAAAATTTAATGGACTATACATCGTCTTTTTTTTCAATATTTTATGAAAAAATTTAATCGACTATAAATCGTCCGATTCGTATGCAAACAATTATATAGACTATACATCGTCTATTTTTCATGCAAAAAATTAAATGGACTGGCTATATATACAAAATTTAATGGACTATACATCGTCCATTTTTAAAATTTTTATAAAAAATTAAATTGACTCTAATTCGTCCATTTCGTATGTAAAAACTTAAGTGGACTATATACGTCGTCTTCTTTTCGTGCAAAGAATTTAATAAACTATACATCATCCATTTTTCATGGAAAAAAAATTTTTATGAAAAAAATTTAATGGACTATACATCGTCTTTTTTTCAATTTTTTATGAAAATATTAATCGATTATAAATCGTCTGATTCGTATGCAAACAATTATATAGACTATACATCGTCTATTTTTCATGCAAAAAATTAAATGGACTGGCTATATATACAAAATTTAATGGACTATACATCGTCCATTTTTAAAATTTTTATAAAAAATTAAATTGACTATAATTCGTCCATTTCGTGTGTAAAAACTTAAGTGGACTATATACGTCGTCTTCTTTTCGTGCAAAGAATTTAATATACTATACATCATCCATTTTTCATGGAAAAAAAATTTTTATGAAAAAAATTTAATGGACTATACATCGTCTTTTTTTCAATATTTTATGAAAATATTAATCGATTATAAATCGTCTGATTCGTATGCAAACAATTATATAGACTATACATCGTCTATTTTTCATGCAAAAAATTAAATGGACTGGCTATATATACAAAATTTAATGGACTATACATCGTCCATTTTTAAAATTTTTATAAAAAATTAAATTGACTATAATTCGTCCATTTCGTGTGTAAAAACTTAAGTGGACTATATACGTCGTCTTCTTTTCGTGCAAAGAATTTAATAAACTATACGTCATCCATTTTTCATGGAAAAAAATTTTTATGAAAAAAATTTAATGGACTATACATCGTCTTTTTTTAAATTTTTTATGAAAAAATTTAATCGATTTTAAATCGTCCGATTCGTATGCAAACAATTATATAGACTATACATCGTCTATTTTTCATGCAAAAAATTAAATGGACTGGCTATATATACAAAATTTAATGGACTATACATCGTCCATTTTTAAAATTTTTATAAAAAATTAAATTGACTATAATTCGTCCATTTCGTGTGTAAAAACTTAAGTGGACTATATACGTCGTCTTCTTTTCGTGCAAAGAATTTAATAAACTATACGTCATCCATTTTTCATGGAAAAAAATTTTTATGAAAAAAATTTAATGGACTATACATCGTCTTTTTTTAAATTTTTTATGAAAAAATTTAATCGATTTTAAATCGTCCGATTCGTATGCAAACAATTATATAGACTATACATCGTCTATTTTTCATGCAAAAAATTAAATGGACTGGCTATATATACAAAATTTAATGGACTATACATCGTCCATTTTTAAAATTTTTATAAAAAATTAAATTGACTAATTCGTCCATTTCGTATGTAAAAACTTAAGTGGACTATATACGTCGTCTTCTTTTCGTGCAAAGAATTTAATAAACTATACATCATCCATTTTTCATGGAAAAAAAATTTTTATGAAAAAAATTTAATGGACTATACATCGTCTTTTTTTCAATTTTTTATGAAAATATTAATCGATTATAAATCGTCTGATTCGTATGCAAACAATTATATAGACTATACATCGTCTATTTTTCATGCAAAAAATTAAATGGACTGGCTATATATACAAAATTTAATGGACTATACATCGTCCATTTTTAAAATTTTTATAAAAAATTAAATTAACTATAATTCGTCCATTTCGTGTGTAAAAACTTAAGTGGACTATATACGTCGTCTTCTTTTCGTGCAAAGAATTTAATAAACTATACGTCATCCATTTTTCATGGAAAAAAATTTTTATGAAAAAAATTTAATGGACTATACATTGTCTTTTTTTCAATTTTTTATGAAAAAATTTAATCGATTTTAAATCGTCCGATTCGTATGCAAACAATTATATAGACTATACATCGTCTATTTTTCATGCAAAAAATTAAATGGACTGGCTATATATACAAAATTTAATGGACTATACATCGTCCATTTTTAAAATTTTTATAAAAAATGAAATTGACTCTAATTCGTCCATTTCGTATGTAAAAACTTAAGTGGACTATATACGTCGTCTTCTTTTCGTGCAAAGAATTTAATAAACTATACATCATCCATTTTTCATGCAAAAAAATTTTTATGAAAAAAATTTAATGGACTATACATCGTCTTTTTTTTCAATATTTTATGAAAAAATTTAATCGACTATAAATCGTCCGATTCGTATGCAAACAATTATATAGACTATACATCGTCTATTTTTCATGCAAAAAATTAAATGGACTGGCTATATATACAAAATTTAATGGACTATACATCGTCCATTTTTAAAATTTTTATAAAAAATTAAATTGACTCTAATTCGTCCATTTCGTATGTAAAAACTTAAGTGGACTATATACGTCGTCTTCTTTTCGTGCAAAGAATTTAATAAACTATACATCATCCATTTTTCATGGAAAAAAAATTTTTATGAAAAAAATTTAATGGACTATACATCGTCTTTTTTTCAATTTTTTATGAAAATATTAATCGATTATAAATCATCTGATTCGTATGCAAACAATTATATAGACTATACATCGTCTATTTTTCATGCAAAAAATTAAATGGACTGGCTATATATACAAAATTTAATGGACTATACATCGTCCATTTTTAAAATTTTTATAAAAAATTAAATTGACTCTAATTCGTCCATTTCGTATGTAAAAACTTAAGTGGACTATATACGTCGTCTTCTTTTCGTGCAAAGAATTTAATAAACTATACATCATCCATTTTTCATGGAAAAAAATTTTTATGAAAAAAATTTAATGGACTATACATCGTCTTTTTTTCAATATTTTATGAAAAAATTTAATCGATTATAAATCGTCTGATTCGTATGCAAACAATTATATAGACTATACATCGTCTATTTTTCATGCAAAAAATTAAATGGACTGGCTATATATACAAAATTTAATGGACTATACATCGTCCATTTTTAAAATTTTTATAAAAAATTAAATTGACTCTAATTCGTCCATTTCGTATGTAAAAACTTAAGTGGACTATATACGTCGTCTTCTTTTCGTGCAAAGAATTTAATAAACTATACATCATCCATTTTTTCATGGAAAAAAATTTTTATGAAAAAAATTTAATGGACTATACATCGTCTTTTTTTCAATTTTTTATGAAAAAATTTAATCGACTATAAATCGTCCGATTCGTATGCAAACAATTATATAGACTATACATCGTCTATTTTTCATGCAAAAAATTAAATGGACTGGCTATATATACAAAATTTAATGGACTATACATCGTCCATTTTTAAAATTTTTATAAAAAATTAAATTGACTCTAATTCGTCCATTTCGTATGTAAAAACTTAAGTGGACTATATACGTCGTCTTCTTTTCGTGCAAAGAATTTAATAAACTATACATCATCCATTTTTCATGGAAAAAAAATTTTTATGAAAAAAATTTAATGGTCGATTATAAATCGTCCGATTCGTATGCAAACAATTATATAGACTATACATCGTCTATTTTTCATGCAAAAAATTAAATGGACTGGCTATATATACAAAATTTAATGGACTATACATCGTCCATTTTTAAAATTTTTATAAAAAATTAAATTGACTATAATTCGTCCATTTCGTATGTAAAAACTTAAGTGGACTATATACGTCGTCTTCTTTTCGTGCAAAGAATTTAATAAACTATACATCATCCATTTTTTATAAATTTAATGGACTTATACATCGTCTTTTTTTCAATATTTTATGAAAAAATTTAATCGACTATAAATCGTCCGATTCGTATGCAAACAATTATATAGACTATACATCGTCTATTTTTCATGCAAAAAATTAAATGGACTGGCTATATATACAAAATTTAATGGACTATACATCGTCCATTTTTAAAATTTTTATAAAAAATTAAATTGACTCTAATTCGTCCATTTCGTATGTAAAAACTTAAGTGGACTATATACGTCGTCTTCTTTTCGTGCAAAGAATTTAATAAACTATACATCATCCATTTTTCATGGAAAAAAAATTTTTATGAAAAAAATTTAATGGTCGATTATAAATCGTCCGATTCGTATGCAAACAATTATATAGACTATACATCGTCTATTTTTCATGCAAAAAATTAAATGGACTGGCTATATATACAAAATTTAATGGACTATACATCGTCCATTTTTAAAATTTTTATAAGAAATTAAATTGACTATAATTCGTCAATTTCGTATGTAAAAACTTAAGTGGACTATATACGTCGTCTTCTTTTCGTGCAAAGAATTTAATAAACTATACATCATCCATTTTTCATGGAAAAAAATTTTTATGAAAAAAATTTAATGGACTATACATCGTCTTTTTTTCAATTTTTTATGAAAAAATTTAATCGACTATAAATCGTCCGATTCGTATGCAAACAATTATATAGACTATACATCGTCTATTTTTCATGCAAAAAATTAAATGGACTGGCTATATATACAAAATTTAATGGACTATACATCGTCCATTTTTAAAATTTTTATAAAAAATTAAATTGACTATAATTCGTCCATTTCGTATGTAAAAACTTAAGTGGACTATATACGTCGTCTTCTTTTCGTGCAAAGAATTTAATAAACTATACATCATCCATTTTTCATGGAAAAAAAATTTTTATGAAAAAAATTTAATGGACTATACATCGTCTTTTTTTCAATATTTTATGAAAAAATTTAATCGACTATAAATCGTCCGATTCGTATGCAAACAATTATATAGACTATACATCGTCTATTTTTCATGCAAAAAATTAAATGGACTGGCTATATATACAAAATTTAATGGACTATACATCGTCCATTTTTAAAATTTTTATAAAAAATTAAATTGACTATAATTCGTCCATTTCGTATGTAAAAACTTAAGTGGACTATATACGTCGTCTTCTTTTCGTGCAAAGAATTTAATAAACTATACGTCATCCATTTTTCATGGAAAAAAATTTTTATGAAAAAAATTTAATGGACTATACATCGTCTTTTTTTCAATTTTTTATGAAAAAATTTAATCGATTTTAAATCGTCCGATTCGTATGCAAACAATTATATAGACTATACATCGTCTATTTTTCATGCAAAAAATTAAATGGACTGGCTATATATACAAAATTTAATGGACTATACATCGTCCATTTTTAAAATTTTTATAAAAAATTAAATTGACTCTAATTCGTCCATTTCGTATGTAAAAACTTAAGTGGACTATATACGTCGTCTTCTTTTCGTGGAAAGAATTTAATAAACTATACATCATCCATTTTTCATGGAAAAAATTTTTATGAAAAAAATTTAATGGACTATACATCGTCTTTTTTTCAATTTTTTATGAAAAAATTTAATCGATTTTAAATCGTCCGATTCGTATGCAAACAATTATATAGACTATACATCGTCTACTTTTCATGCAAAAAATTAAATGGACTGGCTATATATACAAAATTTAATGGACTATACATCGTCCATTTTTAAAATTTTTATAAAAAATTAAATTGACTATAATTCGTCCATTTCGTATGTAAAAACTTAAGTGGACTATATACGTCGTCTTCTTTTCGTGCAAAGAATTTAATAAACTATAGATCATCCATTTTTCATGGAAAAAAAATTTTTATGAAAAAAATTTAATGGACTATACATCGTCTTTTTTTCAATATTTTATGAAAAAATTTAATCGACTATAAATCGTCCGATTCGTATGCAAACAATTATATAGACTATACATCGTCTATTTTTCATGCAAAAAATTAAATGGACTGGCTATATATACAAAATTTAATGGACTATACATCGTCCATTTTTAAAATTTTTATAAAAAATTAAATTGACTATAATTCGTCCATTTCGTATGTAAAAACTTAAGTGGACTATATACGTCGTCTTCTTTTCGTGCAAAGAATTTAATAAACTATACGTCATCCATTTTTCATGGAAAAAAATTTTTATGAAAAAAATTTAATGGACTATACATCGTCTTTTTTTCAATATTTTATGAAAAAATTTAATCGATTTTAAATCGCCCGATTCGTATGCAAACAATTATATAGACTATACATCGTCTATTTTTCATGCAAAAAATTAAATGGACTGGCTATATATACAAAATTTAATGGACTATACATCGTCCATTTTTAAAATTTTTATAAAAAATTAAATTGACTCTAATTCGTCCATTTCGTATGTAAAAACTTAAGTGGACTATATACGTCGTCTTCTTTTCGTGCAAAGAATTTAATAAACTATACGTCATCCATTTTTCATGGAAAAAAATTTTTATGAAAAAAATTTAATGGACTATACATCGTCTTTTTTTCAATTTTTTATGAAAAAATTTAATCGATTTTAAATCGTCCGATTCGTATGCAAACAATTATATAGACTATACATCGTCTATTTTTCATGCAAAAAATTAAATGGACTGGCTATATATACAAAATTTAATGGACTATACATCGTCCATTTTTAAAATTTTTATAAAAAATTAAATTGACTATAATTCGTCCATTTCGTATGTAAAAACTTAAGTAGACTATATACGTCGTCTTCTTTTCGTGCAAAGAATTTAATAAACTATACATCACCCTTTTTTCATGCAAAAAAATTTTTTATGAAAAAAATTTAATGGACTATACATCGTCTTTTTTTCAATATTTTATGAAAAAATTTAATCGACTATAAATCGTCCGATTCGTATGCAAACAATTATATAGACTATACATCGTCTATTTTTCATGCAAAAAATTAAATGGACTGGCTATATATACAAAATTTAATGGACTATACATCGTCCATTTTTAAAATTTTTATAAAAAATTAAATTGACTCTAATTCGTCCATTTCGTATGTAAAAACTTAAGTGGATTATATACGTCGTCTTCTTTTCGTGCAAAGAATTTAATAAACTATACATCATCCATTTTTCATGGAAAAAAATTTTTATGAAAAAAATTTAATGGACTATACATCGTCTTTTTTTCAATTTTTTATGAAAAAATTTAATCGATTTTAAATCGTCCGATTCGTATGCAAACAATTATATAGACTATACATCGTCTATTTTTCATGCAAAAAATTAAATGGACTGGCTATATATACAAAATTTAATGGACTATACATCGTCCATTTTTAAAATTTTTATAAAAAATTAAATTGACTATAATTCGTCCATTTCGTATGTAAAAACTTAAGTGCACTATATACGTCGTCTTCTTTTCATGCAAAGAATTTAATAAACTATACATCATACATTTTTCATGCAAAAAAATTTTTTATGAAAAAAATTTAATGGACTATACATCGTCTTTTTTTCAATATTTTATGAAAAAATTTAATCGACTATAAATCGTCTGATTCGTATGCAAGCAATTATATAGACTATACATCGTCTATTTTTCATGCAAAGAATTAAATGGACTGGCTATATATACAAAATTTAATGGACTATACATCGTCCATTTTTAAAATTTTTATAAAAAATTAAATTGACTATAATTCGTCCATTTCGTATGTAAAAACTTAAGTGGACTATATACGTCGTCTTCTTTTCGTGCAAAGAATTTAATAAACTATACATCATCCATTTTTCATAGAAAAAAATTTTTATGAAAAAAATTTAATGGACTATACATCGTCTTTTTTCAATTTTTTATGAAAAAATTTAATCGATTTTAAATCGTCCGATTCGTATGCAAACAATTATATAGACTATACATCGTCTATTTTTCATGCAAAAAATTAAATGGACTGGCTATATATACAAAATTTAATGGACTATACGTCGTCCATTTTTAAAATTTTTATAAAAAATTAAATTGACTCTAATTCGTCCATTTCGTATGTAAAAACTTAAGTGGACTATATACGTCGTCTTCTTTTCATGCAAAGAATTTAATAAACTATACATCATCCATTTTTCATGGAAAAAAATTTTTATGAAAAAAATTTAATGGACTATACATCGTCTTTTTTTCAATTTTTTATGAAAAAATTTAATCGACTATAAATCGTCTGATTCGTATGCAAGCAATTATATAGACTATACATCGTCTATTTTTCATGCAAAGAATTAAATGGACTGGCTATATATACAAAATTTAATGGACTATACATCGTCCATTTTTAAAATTTTTATAAAAAATTAAATTGACTCTAATTCGTCCATTTCGTATGTAAAAACTTAAGTGGACTATATACGTCGTCTTCTCTTCGTGCAAAGAATTTAATAAACTATAGATCATCCATTTTTCATGGAAAAAAATTTTTATGAAAAAAATTTAATGGACTATACATCGTCTTTTTTTCAATTTTTTATGAAAAAATTTAATCGATTATAAATCGTCTGATTCGTATGCAAGCAATTATATAGACTATACATCGTCTATTTTTCATGCAAAAAATTAAATGGACTGGCTATATATACAATGTTTAATGGACTATACTTCGTCCATTTTTAAAATTTTTATAAAAAATTAAATTGACTCTAATTCGTCCATTTCGTATGTAAAAACTTAAGTGGACTATATACGTCGTCTTCTTTTCGTGCAAAGAATTTAATAAACTATAGATCATCCATTTTTCATGGAAAAAAATTTTTATGAAAAAAATTTAATGGACTATACATCGTCTTTTTTTCAATTTTTTATGAAAAAATTTAATCGATTATAAATCGTCTGATTCGTATGCAAGCAATTATATAGACTATACATCGTCTATTTTTCATGCAAAAAATTAAATGGACTGGCTATATATACAATGTTTAATGGACTATACTTCGTCCATTTTTAAAATTTTTATAAAAAATTAAATTGACTCTAATTCGTCCATTTCGTATGTAAAAACTTAAGTGGACTATATACGTCGTCTTCTCTTCGTGCAAAGAATTTAATAAACTATAGATCATCCATTTTTCATGGAAAAAAATTTTTATGAAAAAAATTTAATGGACTATACATCGTCTTTTTTTCAATTTTTTATGAAAAAATTTAATCGATTATAAATCGTCTGATTCGTATGCAAGCAATTATATAGACTATACATCGTCTATTTTTCATGCAAAAAATTAAATGGACTGGCTATATATACAATGTTTAATGGACTATACATCGTCCATTTTTAAAATTTTTATAAAAAATTAAATTGACTATAATTCGTCCATTTCGTATGTAAAAACTTAAGTGGACTATATACGTCGTCTTCTTTTCGTGCAAAGAATTTAATAAACTATACGTCATCCATTTTTCATGGAAAAAAATTTTTATGAAAAAAATTTAATGGACTATACATCGTCTTTTTTTCAATTTTTTATGAAAAAATTTAATCGATTTTAAATCGTCCGATTCGTATGCAAACAATTATATAGACTATACATCGTCTATTTTTCATGCAAAAAATTAAATGGACTGGCTATATATACAAAATTTAATGGACTATACATCGTCCATTTTTAAAATTTTTATAAAAAATTAAATTGACTCTAATTCGTCCATTTCGTATGTAAAAACTTAAGTGGACTATATACGTCGTTTTCTTTTCGTGGAAAGAATTTAATAAACTATACATCATCCATTTTTCATGGAAAAAATTTTTATGAAAAAAATTTAATGGACTATACATCGTCTTTTTTTCAATTTTTTATGAAAAAATTTAATCGATTTTAAATCGTCCGATTCGTATGCAAACAATTATATAGACTATACATCGTCTATTTTTCATGCAAAAAATTAAATGGACTGGCTATATATACAAAATTTAATGGACTATACATCGTCCATTTTTAAAATTTTTATAAAAAATTAAATTGACTATAATTCGTCCATTTCGTATGTAAAAACTTAAGTGGACTATATACGTCGTCTTCTTTTCGTGCAAAGAATTTAATAAACTATAGATCATCCATTTTTCATGGAAAAAAAATTTTTATGAAAAAAATTTAATGGACTATACATCGTCTTTTTTTCAATATTTTATGAAAAAATTTAATCGACTATAAATCGTCCGATTCGTATGCAAACAATTATATAGACTATACATCGTCTATTTTTCATGCAAAAAATTAAATGGACTGGCTATATATACAAAATTTAATGGACTATACATCGTCCATTTTTAAAATTTTTATAAAAAATTAAATTGACTATAATTCGTCCATTTCGTATGTAAAAACTTAAGTGGACTATATACGTCGTCTTCTTTTCGTGCAAAGAATTTAATAAACTATACGTCATCCATTTTTCATGGAAAAAAATTTTTATGAAAAAAATTTAATGGACTATACATCGTCTTTTTTTCAATATTTTATGAAAAAATTTAATCGATTTTAAATCGTCCGATTCGTATGCAAACAATTATATAGACTATACATCGTCTATTTTTCATGCAAAAAATTAAATGGACTGGCTATATATACAAAATTTAATGGACTATACATCGTCCATTTTTAAAATTTTTATAAAAAATTAAATTGACTCTAATTCGTCCATTTCGTATGTAAAAACTTAAGTGGACTATATACGTCGTCTTCTTTTCGTGCAAAGAATTTAATAAACTATACGTCATCCATTTTTCATGGAAAAAAATTTTTATGAAAAAAATTTAATGGACTATACATCGTCTTTTTTTCAATTTTTTATGAAAAAATTTAATCGATTTTAAATCGTCCGATTCGTATGCAAACAATTATATAGACTATACATCGTCTATTTTTCATGCAAAAAATTAAATGGACTGGCTATATATACAAAATTTAATGGACTATACATCGTCCATTTTTAAAATTTTTATAAAAAATTAAATTGACTATAATTCGTCCATTTCGTATGTAAAAACTTAAGTAGACTATATACGTCGTCTTCTTTTCATGCAAAGAATTTAATAAACTATACATCACCCTTTTTTCATGCAAAAAAATTTTTTATGAAAAAAATTTAATGGACTATACATCGTCTTTTTTTCAATATTTTATGAAAAAATTTAATCGACTATAAATCGTCCGATTCGTATGCAAACAATTATATAGACTATACATCGTCTATTTTTCATGCAAAAAATTAAATGGACTGGCTATATATACAAAATTTAATGGACTATACATCGTCCATTTTTAAAATTTTTATAAAAAATTAAATTGACTCTAATTCGTCCATTTCGTATGTAAAAACTTAAGTGGATTATATACGTCGTCTTCTTTTCGTGCAAAGAATTTAATAAACTATACATCATCCATTTTGCATGGAAAAAAATTTTTATGAAAAAAATTTAATGGACTATACATCGTCTTTTTTTCAATTTTTTATGAAAAAATTTAATCGATTTTAAATCGTCCGATTCGTATGCAAACAATTATATAGACTATACATCGTCTATTTTTCATGCAAAAAATTAAATGGACTGGCTATATATACAAAATTTAATGGACTATACATCGTCCATTTTTAAAATTTTTATAAAAAATTAAATTGACTATAATTCGTCCATTTCGTATGTAAAAACTTAAGTGCACTATATACGTCGTCTTCTTTTCATGCAAAGAATTTAATAAACTATACATCATCCATTTTTCATGCAAAAAAATTTTTATGAAAAAAATTTAATGGACTATACATCGTCTTTTTTTTAATTTTTTATGAAAAAATTTAATCGACTATAAATCGTCCGATTCGTATGCAAACAATTATATAGACTATACATCGTCTATTTTTCATGCAAAAAATTAAATGGACTGGCTATATATACAAAATTTAATGGACTATACATCGTCCATTTTTAAAATTTTTATAAAAAATTAAATTGACTATAATTCGTCCATTTCGTATGTAAAAACTTAAGTGGACTATATACGTCGTCTTCTTTTCGTGCAAAGAATTTAATAAACTATACGTCATCCATTTTTCATAGAAAAAAATTTTTATGAAAAAAATTTAATGGACTATACATCGTCTTTTTTCAATTTTTTATGAAAAAATTTAATCGATTTTAAATCGTCCGATTCGTATGCAAACAATTATATAGACTATACATCGTCTATTTTTCATGCAAAGAATTAAATGGACTGGCTATATATACAAAATTTAATGGACTATACGTCGTCCATTTTTAAAATTTTTATAAAAAATTAAATTGACTCTAATTCGTCCATTTCGTATGTAAAAACTTAAGTGGACTATATACGTCGTCTTCTTTTCGTGCAAAGAATTTAATAAACTATAGATCATCCATTTTTCATGGAAAAAAATTTTTATGAAAAAAATTTAATGGACTATACATCGTCTTTTTTTCAATTTTTTATGAAAAAATTTAATCGATTATAAATCGTCTGATTCGTATGCAAGCAATTATATAGACTATACATCGTCTATTTTTCATGCAAAAAATTAAATGGACTGGCTATATATACAATGTTTAATGGACTATACTTCGTCCATTTTTAAAATTTTTATAAAAAATTAAATTGACTCTAATTCGTCCATTTCGTATGTAAAAACTTAAGTGGACTATATACGTCGTCTTCTCTTCGTGCAAAGAATTTAATAAACTATAGATCATCCATTTTTCATGGAAAAAAATTTTTATGAAAAAAATTTAATGGACTATACATCGTCTTTTTTTCAATTTTTTATGAAAAAATTTAATCGATTATAAATCGTCTGATTCGTATGCAAGCAATTATATAGACTATACATCGTCTATTTTTCATGCAAAAAATTAAATGGACTGGCTATATATACAATGTTTAATGGACTATACTTCGTCCATTTTTAAAATTTTTATAAAAAATTAAATTGACTCTAATTCGTCCATTTCGTATGTAAAAACTTAAGTGGACTATATACGTCGTCTTCTTTTCGTGCAAAGAATTTAATAAACTATACATCATCCATTTTTCATGGAAAAAAAATTTTATGAAAAAAATTTAATGGACTATACATCGTCTTTTTTTAAATTTTTTATGAAAAAATTTAATCGATTATAAATCGTCCGATTCGTATGCAAACAATTATATAGACTATACATCGTCTATTTTTCATGCAAAGAATTAAATGGACTGGCTATATATACAAAATTTAATGGACTATACATCGTCCATTTTTAAAATTTTTATAAAAAATTAAATTGACTATAATTCGTCCATTTCGTATGTAAAAACTTAAGTGGACTATATACGTCGTCTTCTTTTCGTGCAAAGAATTTAATAAACTATACATCATCCATTTTTCATGCAAAAAAATTTTTTATGAAAAAAATTTAATGGACTATACATCGTCTTTTTTTTTTCAATATTTTATGAAAAAATTTAATCGACTATAAATCGTCCGATTCGTATGCAAACAATTATATAGACTATACATCGTCTATTTTTCATGCAAAAAATTAAATGGACTGGCTATATATACAAAATTTAATGGACTATACGTCGTCCATTTTTAAAATTTTTATAAAAAATTAAATTGACTCTAATTCGTCCATTTCGTATGTAAAAACTTAAGTGGACTATATACGTCGTCTTCTTTTCGTGCAAAGAATTTAATAAACTATACATCATCCATTTTTCATGGAAAAAAAATTTTTATGAAAAAAATTTAATGGACTTTTTTTAAATTTTTTATGAAAAAATTTAATCGATTATAAATCGTCCGATTCGTATGCAAACAATTATATAGACTATACATCGTCTATTTTTCATGCAAAAAATTAAATGGACTGGCTATATATACAAAATTTAATGGACTATACATCGTCCATTTTTAAAATTTTTATAAAAAATTAAATTGACTAATTCGTCCATTTCGTATGTAAAAACTTAAGTGGACTATATACGTCGTCTTCTTTTCGTGCAAAGAATTTAATAAACTATACATCATCCATTTTTCATGGAAAAAAAATTTTTATGAAAAAAATTTAATGGACTATACATCGTCTTTTTAGGGTTCCGTACACCAAAGGTGAAAATGGAACCCTATTGTTTTCGCTACGCTGTCCGTCTGTCCGTCTGTCCGTCTGTCCGTCCGTCCGTCCGTCCGTCTGTCCGTCACAGGGTATTTTCTCGAGAACCGTAAGAGCTACGGACCTGAAATTTGGACACAGTGTGTAGACCCTTGGCCGCTACAACAACAAATACATGAGAGTTGGAAATTAAAGGGTGTGCCAAAACGAGCAACGAAAAATTTTAAAATCCCATCTAATATGCATACAATCGTATGTATATTACATGGGATCCTTGGCCGCTACAACAACAAATACATGAGAGTTGGAAATTAAAGGGTGTGCCAAAACGAGCAACGAAAAATTTTAAAATCCCATCTAATATGCATACAATCGTATGTATATTACATGGGATCCTTGGCCGCTACAACAACAAATACATGAGAGTTGGAAATTAAAGGGTGTGCCAAAACGAGCAACGAAAAATTTTAAAATCCTTTGTAATATACATACAATTGTATGTATGTATGTATATTACATGGGACCCTTGGCCGCTACAACAACAAATACATGAGAGTTGGAAATTAAAGGGTGTGCCAAAACGAGCAACGAAAAATGTTAAAATCCCATGTAATATACATACAATTGTATGTATATGCACTTGAAATTTGTAAAGTTAGTGTATTTTTATACAGACTACAACAATTAACACTAAAATTTAAAAAATTTTAATTAAAGGGTGTACCATCAGTTAATGTAATTTCGACTATGTAATTTTGATAACTTGCTGTATCTTGGAAACCGTAAGAGCAAACTTCTTGAAATTTTCAAAAACGGTAAAACAAAAAAATCTCAAAATTATAAAATCGCCAAAATAAAAAAAAAAAAATCGCCAAAATCAAAAAAAAAATCGCCAAAACGAAAAAAAGCACCAAATTAAAAAAAAATTCTAAATCGAAAATAAATCGCGGAAAACCGGAAAAATTGCCAAAATAAAAAAATTGCCAAAATGAAAAAAAAATCGCCAAATTGAAAAAAATCGCCAAAATGAAAAAAATCGCCAAAATTGAAAAAATCGCCAAAACGAAAAAAAGCGAAAAATAATCAAAAAAAAACGTAAAAAAACACTGTATTAAAAAAATGCTCAAAGCCCAACGTACGGAACCCTTCGTGCGCGAGTCAAAGTCGCACTTTACTGAATTTATTTTAAATTTTTTATGAAAAAATTTAATCGATTATAAATCGTCCGATTCGTATGCAAACAATTATATAGACTATACATCGTCTATTTTTCATGCAAAAAATTAAATGGACTGGCTATATATACAAAATTTAATGGACTATACATCGTCCATTTTTTAAATTTTTATAAAAAATTAAATTGACTATAATTCGTCCATTTCGTATGTAAAAACTTAAGTGGACTATATACGTCGTCTTCTTTTCGTGCAAAGAATTTAATTAACTATACATCATCCATTTTTCATGCAAAAAAATTTTTTATGAAAAAAATTTAATGGACTATACATCGTCTTTTTTTCAATATTTTATGAAAAAATTTAATCGACTATAAATCGTCCGATTCGTATGCAAACAATTATATAGACTATACATCGTCTATTTTTCATGCAAAGAATTAAATGGACTGGCTATATATACAAAATTTAATGGACTATACATCGTCCATTTTTAAAATTTTTATAAAAAATTAAATTGACTATAATTCGTCCATTTCGTATGTAAAAACTTAAGTGGACTATATACGTCGTCTTCTTTTCGTGCAAAGAATTTAATAAACTATACATCATCCATTTTTCATGCAAAAAAATTTTTTATGAAAAAAATTTAATGGACTATACATCGTCTTTTTTTTAAATTTTTTATGAAAAAATTTAATCGACTATAAATCGTCCGATTCGTATGCAAACAATTATATAGACTATACATCGTCTATTTTTCATGCAAAAAATTAAATGGACTGGCTATATATACAAAATTTAATGGACTATACATCGTCCATTTTTAAAATTTTTATAAAAAATTAAATTGACTCTAATTCGTCCATTTCGTATGTAAAAACTTAAGTGGACTATATACGTCGTCTTCTTTTCGTGCAAAGAATTTAATAAACTATACATCATCCATTTTTCATGGAAAAAAAATTTTTATGAAAAAAATTTAATGGACTATACATCGTCTTTTTTTCAATTTTTTATGAAAAAATTTAATCGACTATAAATCGTCCGATTCGTATGCAAACAATTATATAGACTATACATCGTCTATTTTTCATGCAAAAAATTAGATGGACTGGCTATATATAAAAAATTTAATGGACTATACATCGTCCATTTTTTAAATTTTTATAAAAAATTAAATTGAATATAATTCGTCCATTTCGTATGTAAAAACTTAAGTGGACTATATACGTCGTCTTCTTTTCGTGCAAAGAATTTAATAAACTATACATCATCCATTTTTCATGCAAAAAAATTTTTTATGAAAAAAATTTAATGGACTATACATCGTCTTTTTTTCAATTTTTTATGAAAAAATTTAATCGACTATAAATCGTCCGATTCGTATGCAAACAATTATATAGACTATACATCGTCTATTTTTCATGCAAAAAATTAGATGGACTGGCTATATATACAAAATTTAATGGACTATACATCGTCCATTTTTTAAATTTTTATAAAAAATTAAATTGAATATAATTCGTCCATTTCGTATGTAAAAACTTAAGTGGACTATATACGTCGTCTTCTTTTCGTGCAAAGAATTTAATAAACTATACATCATTCATTTTTCATGCAAAAAAATTTTTTATGAAAAAAATTTAATGGACTATACATCGTCTTTTTTTCAATTTTTTATGAAAAAATTTAATCGACTATAAATCGTCCGATTCGTATGCAAACGATTATATAGACTATACATCGTCTATTTTTCATGCAAAAAATTAGATGGACTGGCTATATATAAAAAATTTAATGGACTATACATCGTCCATTTTTAAAGTTTTTATAAAAATTATATATGTAAAAACTTAAGTGGACTATATACGTCGTCTTCTTTTCGTGCAAAGAATTTAATAAACTATACATCATCCATTTTTCATGCAAAAAAATTTTTTATGAAAAAAATTTAATGGACTATACATCGTCTTTTTTTCAATTTTTTATGAAAAAATTTAATCGACTATAAATCGTCCGATTCGTATGCAAACGATTATATAGACTATACATCGTCTATTTTTCATGCAAAAAATTAAATGGACTGGCTATATATACAAAATTTAATGGACTATACATCGTCCATTTTTAAAATTTTTATAAAAAATTAAATTGACTATAATTCGTCCATTTCGTATGTAAAAACTTAAGTGGACTATATTATAAATCGTCCGATTCGTATGCAAGCAATTATATCATATATTATATTATACCTTCAATTTTTATATTATTTTATAATATTTACATGAACTGTTCACTTTTTTTTTAAAAGAAAGCAAACTTTTGCAAAATAATTTCCTCACTATAAAACCGGTTAACCGGTTTTTCCTGAATTTTAAAAAACGAAACCGGCTTTTTCATAATTTCAAATATTCGAACTATTCGAAAACCGGTTTCTGGAAAATGTCGAATAATCGATTACCCTAGTTCATACACACCGTCACGTTTGTTTCATAAAGTTCCATCAGTTTGCGTTGTCGTAGAGTATAACGAATGACAAAACAAAACGAAAAAGCAAATTTGACTGGTACAGTCCTGTCTCTCCTAAAAACTCAAGATTGACGAGTCAGACCTGACGTGCGCTAATCAGGACATAGAAAAGCTTTCTGTGCGCTAGTTTTGCTGAATCATTTCGTTAGGAAAGACGGCATAAGTAGGTTAAGATGGATGTGTTTTCTGCAATCAGTTGCTTATTTGCCAAAATAATTATTTGGAACGCCATGCTAAACTAGCCAAACATGTAATTGCAAAAAAAAAAAAAACAAATGATGCAAAAATATTGCTGAAACGAAGATTGTTTTAAGGATGATAAGTTGCAACCAGTCGTCTAAGTTAATGGCCAATTAAACGCAAAAATATATCCAGATTCTGCAGTTGCAAAGTCGATGAATTACACCCGATTTCTTCATCTCAATAAAATAAAATTTAAAAAAAACATAAATCATAAACATAAATAGGCATTACTAAAAAATTATCAAATATACTGAAAGTAGACACTTGTCAGCCCATGCTGTCTGATTTCAATTTGCTTCAAAACGATTTGGAAGATTGGATTCCAAGTGAAGAACTTATTAATAAATACAAAGTAAAATTTAAAAAAAAATAGATATTTAACTTTTTTTTTGTATGTCTTAAGTACTTGTCCAAATTACGGCATTCGATATAGAAAGAAAATTTCCATTTAATTTCTATTGGAATTTCCATCGATATCAAATGTCGCAACTTGACCACTGTTTTATTATTATCATAGATTTTATGATTTTTATTTATATTTAGTAGCTGTCTATACTACGTTTATACTCCTCTTATTAGCCAATATATTATAGAAATATATTCACAGTCATCATAAGCAATTATAGAACTAAGAATGTTGGTTCTATCTGTTAAGAATTATTTACCAATTTACCTATGTAAATCCCATTGTATATTAATTATATTTTTGTATGTACCTGTAATAAGAAAGTTTAAGTATTTTGTATGGAACATGGAAAAAATTATAAATAAATAAAAAATAAAAAAATATATAGCGACTAATCAAGAATTTCCTTCAATGATCCTTATGGTAGAATTAGTCGATTCGTATCGTGTTACTTTTGAAGTGGTGGTATCGTTTAATTCTGGATGTTAGTTAGTAAAAACGTGAGAGTTCCACCAAACGAGTCAGCTGTTATTGTATTTCTCTTTGCTTTATACATGTGTGTGCATGTATGTAAGAGAGAAGTTGACGTAGAAATCTATTTTCTGTAGATTTCTACCTCACATACACTTACGATACATATTAAATAAACAGCACCATGTTATATTTATGCTACAGATTTTGTCAGCTGCTCCGTCAACTCACGATACGACTCTACTAATTCTACCATTATTCTGTATACATACATAATTGTTCTCATCCCCAGTAATCACTACATATGTAATTGTTTTCGTGAGTTAGTAAGTTAGAATTTTTACTTGCAAATAAGACGTGCGTATAAACGTAGTAATGAGTTCTCATAAAATTAATATTTGTGTACTTCATAAACATGAGAAATTTCAATAAAATCTACTTAATAAATATGCTTGTTTGTTTTGTTATTTTTCTTGATATTGAAGTTGCTCCTTTTTTCCATAGAAGTCCCCTTTTTGTGCCCCTTCTTTTTGACAATTTTCAACGGTAACGCTGCTAACAGGGTCGACTCTAACGTTCACTTGTAAGTGTTTGTGAATGCGTGATTATTCCATTTGCATTTATCAATAAACATTTATCTATTGACTTGTATTTTTTTATGCACACATGAATGAATGTCTTCATTTGATAAATGAATACATACAGTATCCCAGCTAGCATTTTGTATCATAATCGAATCTTTTCCGAATCAGCTTGACGGGAAAAATAACCGCATATGAGCTCATTTTTCGATCATAAATAATACTTATGTTGTGAGAATCATGAATCATACCAAAGACTCATTTGTGATACGATTTGCTGATTCATATTTGAGCAATTTTCTGGTAGTATTATGTCATTTAAATCACCTTTTTTTTGCGTGAATCCTTTTTCAATCACCCAAGTAATAAATCAGTTTTTAATCATCAAGAGTGATCTGAGGAGAATCATATAAGAGATTTCTGCAAAAAATTATCACCTAAAGCTTAAAACACCCGTTGAGTATAAGCCACCTCTACGCACATCTACCGGAGGTTGGGCAAGAAGCGATACTGAAAAAGGTAAAATATTTGCTGAGCACTTAAAGTCCGTTTTTACGCCAAATATATGTACTGGTGTTGCTGATTTGCCCAATATAGTCGCTCTACCCCCTCAACACATAAAGTTTAAGATGCGTGATTTACAAAAATTAATTGTCGAACTCAACCCGAAGAAAGCTCCGGCTATTGATGGAATTAGTAATCAGATGCTGATGAACTTGCCTCGTATTGCAGTGAGAATCCTGTTATTCATATTTAATGCTATTTTACGACTGGAGTATTATCCACACAACTGGAAACTTGCCAAGGTTAAAATGATTCCAAAGCCGGGCAAAGATATAACCAAGGCTGAGTCATATAGGCCAATAAGTCTACTATCTACAATGTCAAAGCTTTTCGAAAAACTGCTCAAAACAAAATTGTCCCCAATTCTAATTAGTAGTGGGTGCATACCAGACCATCAATTTGGTTTTAGAAGTCAGCATAGCACCATTGAACAAACTCACAGATTGGTTCAATTTATAAGAACTTTTGAGGGAAAAAAGTATTGTTCTGCGCTGTTTATTGACGTTTCCCAGGCATTTGATAAAGTGTGGCATGAAGGCCTTATTTTAAAATTGAAGACTTACTTACCAATAAACATTTTAAATCTTTTGGAAAGTTACATTATTTCCCGTAAGTTCACTGTTGTCTAAGTTAATTCAAATGAAACTTAAACTAACTCAGGTACATTGGCTGATTGGTCGAAATTCAACACTTAGCCTAGACTGTAAACTTTTAATATTCAAGTCGCTTTTAAAGCCAATATGGTGCTACGGAATTCAACTATGGGGCACTGCTTCAGCTTCAAATGTAGAGAAAATTCAACGCAGGCAAAATAAAATTTTACGCATGATAACATCGGCTCCATGGTACATCAAAAATTCAAATATACATCGTGATTTGAATATGCCACTAGTGACTGAAGAAATTGCAAAATACGCTGGCAAATATTTAACAAAACTCGAGTCACATCCTAATCCGCTTGCCAGTAATATTTTGAACTTTACTGGACACATCCGCCTAAAAAAGAGGGACACAAGGGCTTTTATTCATAGCACTCCAGATGGGACTTCTTGAAAATATTTTTATTTTTTTTCCTTTTGACTATCACTACTTATGTATTATATATAACTACTACTAAGCTTATGTCCGACATTGGTCGGGCCTAATTATATTTTTTAGATTTAAGATTTGAATACTTATTGTTAGTTCATATATGAAGATACAATAAATAAAAATCATGCATAAAAAAAACCTAAATGCCAGCTGGGATGGATGTATGTTTGTAGGTACACATGTATAGATAAATTGACATACATATGGATGTATGTCGGTTAGAGATGAGCGATCCCGTGGTTTCTTAATAATGTTGCTCCTAGTGAACACGATTTCTAAATCGCTGACTGTGATCACAGTTTAGCAGTATTTTTAACCGACTTCAAAAAAAGAAGGAGGTTAACAATTCGTCACTATTTTTTTTTAGGTATGTAGGTCCATAACTCGGTGCATTTTAGACCGATTGTAAAAATTTTTTTGTTGTCTGAGAGGGTATAGCTTCCCATTGGTCCCATTTGAAAAAAGTGGGCGGGGTCACGCCCACAATTTTTTAAATTTGATTTATTGATCTTCTACTTATTTGATTGCTGCGAAACCTAGCAAACATCTTTGGTTCTTGTAATTAGAAAATTCTTGAGTTGAAAAAATGGGCGGGGCTACGCCCATTCAAATGTATTATAACATTACACGTGGTTCTACTTAACCGATTTTTACAAAACTTAGCACACACCTTGAACTCTAAAATATACAAAATTTTCTTTTAAAAAAATGGGCGGGGTTACGCCCACTAAAATTTTATATTATATTTCACAGGGTTCTATTTCACCGATTTTTACGAAACTTGGCACACACCCTAAACTTTAATCAAGGCACAAAATTGCGTTAAAAAAGTGGGCGGGGCACGCCTATTAAACTTTAGTATAATATTTCATGTGCTTGTATTTAACCAATATTGACGAAACTTGGCACACACCCTAAGCTTTAATAAAGCCATAAAATTGCGTTAAAAAAGTGGGCGGGGTCACGCCTACAATTTTTTAAATTTGATTTTGTGATCTTCTACTCATTTGATTGCTGCGAAACCTAGCAAACATCTTTGGTTTTTGTAATTACAAAATTTTTAAGTTGAAAAAATGGGTGGGGCTACGCCCATTAAAATGTATTATAACATTACACGTGGTTCTACTTAACCGATTTTTACGAAACTTAGCACACACCTTGAACTCTTAAAAATACACAATCTTGTTTTAAAAAAAGGGGCGTAGCCACGCCCCTTAAAATTTAACACTTAATTTCACGTGCTTTTACTTCATCGATTTTTACGAAACTGGACCATATTTCCAAATAAAGAAAGATACTTACAAATAAATTTTTTTTGAATTGACCAGAGTTTAAAAGTATTCACTAAAAAGGTAAAAATAAAACTTTTTAAAAAAAAATTAAACCGACTTCAAAAATAAGCACTAAAAAGCAACAAATAACATAGATCTAGTTAAATAAAAGATTTTTATATATGTTACCTACAGTGCCGTTTGAAGTTGGTGCCAGTAATACTGGTACTAAGCACATAGGAACATGCCCGGTAAAAAAACTGCAAGTAATTTTTATGTACATATGTATCTGCTTAGTTACCAATGTTGCTGGCACCAACTTCAAACGGCACTGTAGGTAACATATATAAAAATCTTTTATTTAACTAGATCTATGTTATTTGTTGCTTTTTAGTGCTTATTTTTGAAGTCGGTTTAATTTTTTTTTAAAAAGTTTTATGTTTGCAGCAGTTCTGTTATTTTGAGAAATGCTAATAAGAACAGTAGCAATGAAATTAAACAGTCACCGTGATCACTGTTTAACACATTTCAGCACTTCTGCTTTAAAAGTGTGTTTTATTATTAGTATTTTTAAGCGCAGTGTTCACTGTCAAAATCCATGACACTAGCATCGTGTACTTGTGTATGAAGAACTCAGCATACATTGTATATGCATTAATAGCATCTTGTTATAAGCTAAGTGCAACCCAATTGTCAAACTACATATAAAAACTTTTTACGTATATAATTTGACAGTTCTTTGTATAATCTACTGCTTTTACTATCTTATCTTGTTATGTTTGTGTTGCATACATGCATGTGCAAAAATCAAAAAATGCATATTTTGTTTCAAGCATCGTCAGTGTGACATGATGCATTTTGAGCGTGAATAATAAAAATTAAATACTAATATTAGGCGATGGCCTTAGTAGCTAGTGCTTCTACCCCTCTTATATTGTTATTGTATTTATCTATAATATCAATATTAATAAATAAATAAATAAAATAAATACTAATAAGAGCGACATGAACAAACAAATTAGCAATCAACCCCTTCCAAACATTAAATATTGTCATAAAAGAAGCAGAGAGCCAATGAAATTGCAAAGAAAAAAATGTGAGAGCTATACATAATTGCTTGAAAAAACGATTTGACACGATTTTTTCTCGACAAAGCTGAAGGTATAAAAAAAATGTTTGTGGTAGCTTTATTAACTGTATAGTAACCATACAAGAACAGTCACAGTTTGCATGAAAGAACTACATTTGGAAAACCTGTTACTTCATCAATTCAGTCGCAGTTGTGATTAGTGATTCTTCAATCGCTGTGAAAAAGTAGCAGGTATAGAAATATCGCTCATCTCTAATTTGTGTAGGCATCTACAATGTAAAGTTGTGTTATACTATAGTTCGGTTATAACGAACTTTAGCTTGTAGTTTGTTCCTTTATTTCCAAACCTGTTCACAAAACATAGGTATTTGGTGAATAAATTAAAAACAAAATCTGCAAGTAATTTGAAAAAAAAGGTAAAAAAAAACACAATCCAAATACTGTATTTTATTCGTATCTAAAAAGAAATTCAAGGCATAGGTTGGGTTAGATTGGTGGGTTGCTGAGAAGAGAAAGTACGTTTTCAGCGCACTTGGTTTGTATTTCCTGGGAGTAGGAAAGGGATTGTGCAAGTACAGATGGCGATTCGTTTTGACAACTTTTCGTTTTGTTAATTTTTATAGCATCGCTATAATCCTTCTAGCCTTAAATATTAATGCAAATAAATATTGTTGCGACCGGAGAAGTTGTTCGTTATATGCTTTAGTTTGTTATAACCGAACTCCACTGTATTTCTTGTTTTTTTTTACGAAAGCGACCTTGAAATTTCAGTTTATTTGATTATTTCTGCTAATTTTTTTATGTTTATTTTTGCCGATTCCACGGCTTGCCCTCCAATTGACTCCACAAATGGTAAACTTATTTACGTTTGTTCTAATTCTGGCATAAAATTTAAAACTTAAAGCTGTGAAATGTTTGAAAGCAAAAGTGCGTAAATATTTATTTTCATATCTTAAGAGTGCAAGTAATTTTTTCAACTTGTGTATACATATGAGATTAATTTTTATAGTTTTTAAACAAATAAGGTAAGGCAAAAAAAATTACTTGTTGTTTGGTAAGATTTTTCGATATTAAGTGAAATTATCAGTCCTGTTCTGTAAACCGATCGATTTGTAATCGCACGATTTTCGAAAACCAATTCCGACAATAGAAATAATCCCAAATATCATATCTAAAAGAAAATGTTCGTGTATGATTTTAAACACGTCTGCAGAATCATTATAAATTTTTTGAAAACGAGAAATTTACTCAGATTCGGTTTACAGAACAGGGCCATATATATTTGGATCCCAAACAAACGACTGTAGCAATGCAGGATGGTTAGGAGTTAAATACAATAATTTCTTTCAAGCTCTTAAGAAAACTGGGAAAGCCAGAAACTTTTAACATGGCGTTATTATTAAAGTTACTCATTTCATGTCTGGTGTAGACACAAAAATGGTTTTGCAAAATATTTACAGTGGAATCTGTCTTGAGCGGACACCGAAGGGACCATTGAAATGTGTCCGTACAAGGGGATTGTCCGGTCAAGAGAAAACTAAACATTTAAATGGAGCGCTGCCGGGACTTGTCAAAAGTGTCCGTCTAAACGGGGTGTCCGCCTATAGGAAGTGTCCGTTAACGGAGATTCCACTGTATAATGAAAAATTTTATGGCGTAAGAAATAAGCTTCATTCGAATAAAAACTTTATTCAAAGCATTTTTCTCACTTTTTATAAAAATATTTTTTCATACAACTTTAAGGTAATAATTTTTTTTTTTAATTTTTGAGAAAAAGATAAAACTTTTTTACAAATTTATGTATTATAGATACTATTACGTTTTTAGCTAACTGTTGAAAAACATTTGCTTAATTCACAGAACCTCTTGTATCTTTGTATCGATTGTATTATCATATTAAATGCAACAGTGTAAAATTGGTTTTTGGTAATTTTCATATAAAAATGTCATTAAAAATACAAAATACATTAATACACTACACACAATTGAGGCCCCTATTATGAGCAACTTTCGATCTTCGACTGTAGTCGAAAGTACTGATCGAACGAATTTTCATTTGGTATTATGACGATCATTCGACAAAGACATCCCTTATTGTGAATATCACTCAAAATGATTTTTAAAATTTGAAACAATTTTACCTAAAAATAAAAAAAAACAATCGTTTATAATAATTTTTTATACTAAAATACTTCATCGAAATATAAATTCTGTTCTATAGAAAATTCGTTGCTCAACGAAATTTTCGATACTCATAATATGAATTGAAGATTCAATTTTCGATGTTCGATAGCCAGCGAAGATCGAAAATCGAATGCAACCCATAATAAGGGCCTAATAAACAGAAAGTGTATTTGATACACAAATACACGATACACATTGTTGTGAATTAAGCCAATTGTTTTTTAAGTTCGTAAATTTTCAATTACATAAATAAAAAGTCCCAGTAGGTACGAGTACACAATCAAATCGTATAAAGATCTTTTAAAACACACAATGTTAAACTAAGTCACTGCTAAAACCCACGATGTTAATTTCGCTGTTCCTTATACAATATTTAACTCGACTGTAGAAATGTTTTTTAATGGAAAATATTTGTAGTAGGTCAGTTCACGTATATTTCCGTAACAATGTTTTCAACCATTAATTTTTTTACATTTAGCGGAAGAAGAGTGATGTTATGGAAATCTAAAATATGTACTTCAACACTAAAATAATGTACATATGTGCCTTTAATTATGAAAATGGTCTAAGTCATATATTTCTTTGCTCGACATATTTAGTAGATATTTTAATTTAGAGCTGTTCTAGTCTCGGTTAATATAAAAATATATAAAATTTATTAAATATTTATTGAAGTTTTTTTAAGATTCATTTAATATTTCGATGCAAAAATTCATATGGCTTATGCCACTTTCATAATTAAGGGCACATATAATTAAGCCATCAAATTTATTTCTTAAATTTTGGAGTACTTCAACTAAATTGGAAAATACCAGAAACCACTTCATTTTGGATATAACCGTATATGAATATCGAAAAGTATAGCCAATTTGAAAATCTGTAAGTATTTATATTAAGTACATGCAATTCTACAACAAAACAAAAACAAGCTGACATTTTTTTGTGCAAAATAATTTTAACTTGTCAAAAACGGAGAACAACAATATGAAAAAAAATGCGTGGAAAGAAGAATTGTGAAAAATATGACAAGACGTAAGAATTAACTTTCAGTTGTGGAGCTATAAAATTTTTTTATGTGTATTATTTTGTACTTATTAATGAATTATATAATTGGTTAAATTGTTCTATATTTAATGAACCTAACTACCAGTGTCGTATCGACTTCGACTTCGACGATTTGGTACTAGCTTACAGAAAAAGTGTTGCTATGTTCTTTAGTCTGGGACAAAGTCGTCAGGGTCGAAGTCCAAATACGACACCCGTAATTAGGCCCAAAATTTATTAGCACTCAGTAATCTCTTGAATACTGAATTTATGTTTAATTATCCAAATCGTTAAAGAACTAGTAGGTCTTTGAACTGAGTACCTCTATCTATGGACGAACAGTGTTAAAATTAATTCGGTGATTTAAAAGTGTATGTCAATTTCAGAACTAATAAATATTCAGTTTTGTTAAGCAACTTATTTTCTTTGTTGACATGCATGTTATGTGAATTTGTTAATTTTTTTTCTCCATTATTCATGGTTGTGTTGAAACTTTTAAATTCCGTATGATATTATTGTGGCAACAATAATTTATTTATTTTGTATAATAAAATGTTTTTGTTACAGCAACAATGAAATGCATATAGACAACGCTGAATCACCAGCAAATAAATTTCAAATTAAAAATGTTTCTAATTTGTTTCTATAAGGGAGTTAACATTGAAAAGTTTGGCTAACTTTTAAAAGTATATTTTTCACCCTTTTTCAATAGCTAAAACGGGGTGATTCTATGCAGAGCTCTAAAGGAGTTAAATAGAGTTAAAATAGTATTTAAAGAAGTCAAATTAGGACAAAAAAATTTTAACACATGAAATCATTCCATTAATTATTGGTTTGTGAATATAATAATAAAATTAGAGATATAATGAAAAAAATTTAAATTTAAAACAATCAGCTTGTGTTGTGTTGCATAGAAACTACTAAAAAATGTAGGACTTTTCATATAAATTTTCTAGACAAATTGCATGTTTTGTAGTGTGGAAGTTACACCAAAAAAAAAACAAACGAGACTTTAAGGATATTGAAAATAATATATGTACGGTGGCTCAATCTAACAAACGGACAGCAAGTTTCACAGAAGAGCTTTGCAGCGTTTTCTTAACTTTAGGATAGGGATAGTTGCACAGCAACCACAACCGATTATTGTACACTCTATGGTTTAGTTGATTGTCTTGATAGAATTGAAAGTTCTCTAAAGTGCCCAATTTTCTGACGCTAGCTGCCAGATTTTTCTTCAATATTGCTATATTTATTTATTCGATCTATAAAAATCAGTTTACCCGAACACCCGGCTGACATAGACAAACCATCAGACTTCCACAGCCATGCTTTATTTTATGTAAGATCCTGTAGTATTCGTTCTAAAATAAAGCATAGCTATGGAAGTGTGATGGTTTGCAGGTGTATGTCAGACGTATTTTCAAAAGGATATTATTTTAATTTTTTTATATATGTATGTAACTGAACTCAAGAAAATGTTTTTTTTTTTATAAAACAACAGTATAATGGTCTTAGGAGAGTAAAGAATGCCAAAAGTATCGTTTTGAGTACTTTTTGAGTATTTGCCGTCAAACAGCTACATATAAACCATACTCATGCACAAACATAATTATCAAGTTTAAGCTAAATACGTGTAACAATCAAGGACTATGTATGTATGTATGTTCATACACGTTCCTTAAATTACGCAGCACAATCATACTCATGAAAAATACTCTGAGTATTTATGCGGCTGCATATGAGTGTAAACAGAAACATCTTACATGCATCAGTGCTGCCTAAAAAGTGAATTGGTAAAACGCTAAAGTAGCAATGATGTTCAACTGATTGTATTACAGGTATAAAAAGTGCAATCTAATAATTCTCGACTGCTCTAAATCTTTTCTAACTAAGTATAAAATTATTATTAACAATAGCTTTTATTCGACCTTTTTATATATATATTTTTTTATAATTTTAATTAATTAAGTACGAGTTCAATTTTACATAAAAAACGTTAAAAAGTTTATATTTAAATTATTTAAATAATTAAATATAAGCTTTATAACTTTTTTATAAAAAATTTACCTCGTGCTTAATAAATTAAAATATGTAAAAAATAGATATATAAAATTCATTTATCACTTTACTAACTACAAACTATCAGTGCATTACCGATTTTTGTTTGTAAATTTTACGAAAAAAATTTAGAAATACATAATATCATTTGCTTACATGTTATATTTATTCAAAATATATACTACTAATTGTATGTTTAATATTTTCCACTCCATTTCATATACAAAAATGTATAAGGAGGCATATGAATACTCTGAGCATCATGAGTATATTTATTTTGTCCGAATAAACATCCATACTCCGAATATAAGTATGACAGTCACTCAATACTTCTAATACTCATTGATCTTCGATTTATAGCGGTAGAGCATTTTAGTTTTTCGGAAAAATGGAAATGTTTGAATCGGCTATAGGCATACTTGTTTGAAAGCAAATAGATGTACATATAAGTGAACGTACGAATTGTTTGTGCTGCAATTATAATTATATGCAGTGATTAAAATTAAGAGTAAATATCTTAGTATATTTTTTGATACTTACCCCCTTATTCTGAAACTTGTGACAAATGACAAAATTATAACAAATGACAATTTTTATATTTTAAGCAATGTAAAATTTGTCATTTGTTATAATTTTTATTTTGTCACAGAGCGTAGAATACGGGTGTTATTGTAATTCTCTGAAAGGAACTAGATCGTGTGCCCCTCCAATTTTAAGGTATTTTTATACATTAAAAATGTAGCACTATAAAAAGGAAAAAAAATTTAAATTAAAAATCAATTACGTATTTTAAGCAGAGCTGTTAAATTTCGATTACGATTAGTAATCAATTAGATTATATTTTAAAAAGAATTCTAATGATTATATAATTGCCTTCAAAAGAATTGCTGATAAATAATTGATTACGATTATTAATAATCGAAAGGTAATCTGAATTACTTAAAATTACTAAAAATAATCAAAAAGAATCAAAAGTAATCAAAAAGTAATCCGACTACTTTCAAAGATTACTTTTGATTCTTAATAAATAATCAAAAAAAATCAAAAGTAATCCTTAGAAATAATCGGATTATTTTTTGATTACTTTTGATTCTTTTTGATTATTTTTAGTAATTTTAAGTAATTCAGATTAATTAATTCGGTAATCGTGCGAAACCTTTCACCTTTAAAAAAGGGCAATCAAATTAGTAATCATTACGATTACTAATCATTACTTAACAGCTATGATTTTAAGTATGTTTTGTTCTAGGGTAACGTCTCTGTATACCATTAGAGTGGAAAAAAGTAGTCACACGGTGCAGGAAGTGGTTAAACAAACCTAAATTCAATAAATTGTATAAAATTACCATTACAAAGGGCCAATTTCGCCAACTCTATTTAAATATCAATTCATATTTAATCGTAAATGTCCATTTTCATTAATTTTTGTATGGAAAAATTACTTTTAAATATAAATTGATATTTAAATAAGTTGGTGAAATTGGCTCTAACAAGCAACAATAAATCACATTCCTGTCCTTCGTAATGGACATACACATCGCTAGCTTAATATAGAAAGGACCTAACTCATTATTTTCTTAAAATGGATAGAAGAACATCTAAGGTATAGAAAAATGCAAAAATCCCGAATTCCAAAAAAAAAAATAAATGAGTTAGGGCCTTTCTATATTAAGGTAACGATATGTAATTTTAAGTCATTTGATATCTGAAAAACTGGCTAAAGGGTTCGAGCCTGGTCTCCGACAGTCATTAAATTACAACAGCACGCATTTTTCTGATGTGCAGTAGTGTACCAGATGTTGAAGGAAAGTTCAAGTGATGAAGACATGGACGCTGGTCACTGAACTGCACCGACTTCAGCGGATGCTAATCCCAATGTAACATCAGAGCGCCCTCTTTCGACGGTATTATGTAGCAGAAGCATCGGCGAAGTAAAATAACCAATAAAAGGGCTACTAAGCACAGCTTCGAAAATTTAATACGACTCACTGACACCAGAGGCGCTGCAACACTACATTACTACAAAAAACGTGCAAAAAGGAGTGTTGTAAAAAAGCTTTCCTCTAGCTCTTCCTTCATCGCCTCTCTCCTCTATCACTATCCCTTTCGTAACGAAGGTAACAATTAGTAATATTAGTAAAAAAAAAAATTTATAAAATAAGAAATAAAAACAATGGGTATGTTTAAAGCACTCCCAATGGGCGTGTGCACTTGAAATCCAGCTTAGAACACTAGTTAACAAATTTTCTATTTCAAAATGAAATATTGTTTACCACCGCAAAACTTTATTTTTCTTGTTTACTCAAAGAATATTATTTATTCTTTGAATACATAAACTTCTTTTTTTTAAGTATTATAAACTAATGTTATTGCTTTAAAATTTCTCTTAAAGATTTATAAATTTATTTTTATTTTGTTGGAAAAATATATTCCGCATGTACGAATACAAATATCTAAAAATTACCGAATACTCGGGAGTTCAAATACGAATATTCGCACATCACCAATCTGTACACAAGAAAAGATTCAGAAGAACAAAATCTAGTCAAAAAATCAAAAAATTATAAAATCGCCAAAACGAAAAAAGTCGCCAAATTAAAAAAAAAATTCTAAAACGAAAATAAATCGCAAAAACCGGAAAATCACCAAAATCAAAAAAAAATCGCCAAAATGAAAAAAAATCGCCAAAATGAAAAAAATCGCCAAAATGGAAAAAACGCCAAAAACTGAAAAAAATCGCCAAAACGAGAAAAGGGCGAAAAAACAAATAAATCATTTTAGCTGAAAAAACGTCAAAAACGCAAAAGAACGCCATATTAAAAAAATGCTCAAAGCGTAACGTACGGAACTCTTCGTACGCGAGTCAAAGTCGCACTTTACTGAATTTATTTTATTTTCCGTTTAAGTTAGCAAACATGTCCAACGAACACTGTGCAACGAGGTATAGGAGTAATAACCGCAACCGTATAAATACGGTATACATACGTACGTACGTATGCATACGTACGGTATACATACGTACATCGATTATGGAATTTTAATTGTATATGTTTTGCCGCCAAAGATTGTATAAATAAATGACAATCTTTTTTTACGATTTAATAATTTTAATATATACAGTGGCACAGAAAACTCTACATACCCTCCCAAAAAATTCATTTTATGCAAGGCTTTAAATTTTTTTATCAACAAAAACTACATTATATCATTCCTTGTAAAAAAATAAAACTATTTTAAAACAAATAATGTTTGAAAAAAGAAAGTATTTATGAAAAAATTAAAAAATTCATTATTTAATACACAGAAAAGTGTACATACCCCATAGTTTATTCTTCTAGTTTATAAAAAAATATAAATATTTTAACATTTTGTTGCACCTCCTTTGCTCTCTAATAAGACATTTAATTGATTTTTCATATAATAAACCAGTTTACCGGGGGTTTCCGAAGACATTTTGTACCATTCTTTGATAAGAGAATTTTTTTTTAGGTTCTGTTGGTCCTTTTTCACGTATTTTTTTTTTCTTCAGTCCAATTCGTCCCATAAAGTTTCAACGGGGTTTAATTAAGACGACTGGGGAAGAAAATGCAGTTGGTTTAGCACATTGTACAACAACAATTCCTTTAAACTGACCGCTGTATGATTTGTCTCGTTGTATTGATGGAAGTACCAACTTGCACGTAGACCCATTTTGGTTAGTGACACCTTCAAATTATCCTTTAATAGGTTCAAATACATAAATCGATCCATTGTTATCTCAATAAAAACTAACTTTCTAATCCCAGCCGCCGACATACAACAAAAAAAAAAACCATAATAGAGCCGCGTCAGTGTTTTATTGTGGGCATTAGGGTTTTATATTCTAGCTCTTAACTTTTTTTTCAGCCAAAATTTTTGTTTTCCATTATCTAAAAATAAATTAAATTTATTCCCTGTGCTAAATACAACATATTTGCAAAAGTTTTCGTCTTCATTTAAATGATTTTAAGAAAATTCTATTTGGTTTTATTAATATCGCTTATGAGTGGATTTTTCCGTGGCACTCGGCTATGATAACCTCCACTTCCCAATACACTGCGTAGTGTTTCTGGATGAAGAGTGACAATCAACATATTTTCCATGTCTTTTGGTATATCAACAGCAGTTGTCAATTTCTTTCAATATGTGTCGTTCTATACGTTGAGTGATTGAGGGCGGATGGCCATTTATTGGCCTACTATTAACACTGTTGTTCTTTTTATAACTTCTTATAACGGTTTGCATACTAGACTTTTACTCCCAAACAATTTCGGAAATTTCGCGCAACGATTTTACATTATTTTGATGTTGAACTATCAGATTTCTAATATCTAGTCATATTTCTTTAACTTTTGGACACATTATTATTACAAATTAAGAAGGACTGACTACAAACCTTTTCAATTATTAACTGAGAGCCATGAAACATTACATCGTAGTGGCAAAACATGTGTAAGTTCTTTTTTTTTGGAAAAGTATTCTTGACCAACAGTAAAATTTGATTTTCTTTAAATAATTTAAAAAAAAATTTTATAAAAATTTTTGTTTTTGGAAAGTTTTATTTATTACAAGAAATGATATAATATAGTTTTTGTTGATAAAAAATTTAAAGTTTTGCTTAAAATGCATTTTCGGGGGGGGGGGGGGTATGTAGAGTTTTCTTTGCCACTGTATGTATGTACAATAATGTTTTCTTTGCACCCTTTTAGAAAACTACACGTGTATATTTATATTTCCTTCTAATATTTACATATTATGTAGAAGGAAATCAGTCACACCCCTACCCCCACACAATTATACAAACATTTATTTATTTATTATTGAGAAAAATGATGTATTGAAACAACATTAAATTGAAGTATAACTACGAGTCATAATAACCAAAACAAAATTAATAAAAAGTAATTTTTCGTTAAAGTAAAATTGTTGCTGTATGTTGTACATGTTTATTATTATTATTTTTTTTTCTTTTAATAAAATAAGTTATTGGACTTACACATAGTTGCCAGATTAAATGCTCACAGAAAATCCTAAGGGGCCTAGAGACGATCAAATAGACCTCGGGTTTTATATTTTTGCCAATACACACACACTGTTTTTATACCAAAACAGCTGAGGTCAGATGAGGGATGACATTGAGAATTTTAAATTGTAATTTTTTTTGACCTTAACTGTACTAAAATATTTTGTTAGTTCAAATAACATACTTTTATTTGTCTTTATTAAAATAATAGACTTTGTTTGGGCTACTGAATCGTTTTCACAAATTTTCTTTAAGTTGGGATGTTAAAGCATATGTCAACACCTGTTTAAGTTGAAATTTTAAATATACAAATTAATAGCGTGCGCTCTAGCATCCGAATTTAGAAGAAAAATTATTTGGAAATGGACGAGTTCAGATTTTTTGAATTTCTCGCTGCGTTTTGCTTTTTTTTTGCAAAAGACTGTTTTCAAGTAAGGAGTTTTATTGTTCAAAAGTGAAAATTGATATGCAATCGTTTGAAAATAAATGCGGAGTGAAATTGGGGAGATTCCTTGAATGTACTAAATTAGTCTTTGATGTACTATTGTACTTCCCGAGTTTGAATAGTACCAAAAAAAAGTACAATTGTACCATCTTTATCATCCCTGTGTCAGATGGTTTGTCAGACCAAAATAGAACGCGCTATAATTGAAATATTTAATTTATTCATTCATAACACGAAAACAGGAAACAGCTGATCGATATTGTTATGTGAAAAGTAATGCAAATGTGTATAGAGATGTAATGTAAAGTAACCTACTTTTCCTATAAAAATATCGATCAGCTGTTTCCTACGTTGCAGTTAAGTTACTTTACATTACAATCGGGTAACTGAACCTTTACAGTTGCAAGTAGAGTTTCTACGCGGGAAAAAAATCCCGGGAATTCCCGGGAATTATTTTTTTGTAAATCCCGGGAAATTTTCAACGGGAATTTTCGGGAATTTAATATATCAGTTTTTGGAATTGGCTTTTTTTACATTGCTGTTCGTTGTTTCATTACTTAAAAATACAACTCTGTAACGTTGTATAATATGTATAAGCATGTAAACAGATGTAATAGAGGCTTCCGATGTGAATCCAACAACTTCCAGCGTTACGAAATATTTTTAACTTATGAAGTCTTTATAGAAAAAAGTATCTAGATTGGCAGATGTAGATGGAATTTCCATCCATGCTTAACTCAAAGCATATGATTTTTTTGATAAGTTTTTTAAATATTGTTCTTCATGAAATTAATGAATAAAGTTGTTTTGTTTTTGATTTGAATGTTCACAGAAAAAAGTATTCACCAATTAATGTTTTCAATTAAGAATTTAATTGATTTAATTTAATTGAATCAATTATTAATTAATTTGAGTGGAAAAACTTAATTAATACTATCAAATTGTTTATAGGTGAAAATTTAGTTAATTTTTTAATTGATATTACAAATATTTTAATTGATATTACAAAATTATTCATATTACTTTTTTTTGTGATGTATACTTTTTCATAAAATTATATTTTTTATTGACGTCATTTAATTAAATTCATATGTTTTTGAAATTCCCGGGAATTCCCGGGAATAAAACATTTTACTTCTCGGTTCCCGGGAATTGAAAAAGTCCGGGAAATTAGAAACCCTAGTTGCAAGGTTTGAATGCTTTCATACGACATGTATGTTCGTATGTATTTTGCAAGTGACAACAACCCAGGTAGAAAAGTAGGCATTAATTACATAAATAATGGGAGAAATAATGTATTATTTTCCAAAGCAAGATAATGCATTCCCTTAAAAATGAGAGGGTAATTTGCTCAAACACAATAATTACACATGGATTACCAAGTGCATTATCACATCTGCAGAAGAAGAATGTACGAGGATAGTTTTTGCTCGTGACGAGTATTATGAATCATAGAATTCATTCCTCGGACGTATTAAAATAATTCATTACTTTCCTAGGACTGGTTCTGTGTTAACAGTAATGAATTCTGGAATGAAAAATTGTACATGCTGTGCATTACCTTCTCCTTTACTATTCATTACCTTTTCCCACTGGGAATTTAATAAAATGGGTAAACAACACACTTCGAGTTAAAATGTATTTTTATAGGAAAACAAATTTTTACCGCTTAAAACTAAGTCGGCAATGGCTTGGTGAGTAAATCATTTGTCGTCGTTGTTGCGTAAAACGTGTCAATCTCGCAACATTTTACATAGAATATTGAATCTTTTTACCCAACACCAACCATCGTTTATGTTTACATTAAATTGTACCTTACATAAGTACGTGCACATTTGAGGATATTTGCACAGAAATAGCACTTTAAATATTATTTAAAGTGTTGTAAACATATTTTAAGCTTATAGTTTTGCCGTTTATACTAAAAGGTTCTTCATCAACTGAGAATCCAAAATTATTTAAAGTTCAACCGTTTACACATCAAATATCTGTAACGGTAGGGCTTTTTGTTTAAAATGTCTTAAGGCAGAATTAGTTTTAACTTTCTATTCTGGTACGAATCAGCTGTCTCTTTTTTGTTTATAGAAATCTTATACAAGTCGTTAGTTTTTCTGTTGCGTTCTGTTCTGTTTCGGTTCAATCTGTGAAAATCAAAAAATTGTTAAGAAATTGTAAGTGACAGCATAAATTAAATAAAAATATTTTGAAATAAATTGTGATTGTGATTTTTGAATTTAAAAAAATAGTAATTTTTACCAGAAAAACATAAAATTATATTCAAATAAATGGACGATGCAAAACTCATTACATTAGTGGAAAAATGTGACTCTTCTGGTCAAAAACAGCTGATAAGTCACTAGAGAAAAAGTAAGTATTACAACTTAGAAGCAGAACGGCACAGTACAGAACAGCAACAGAAAGTAAAGACTAATGGAGCCTTTATTTGTTCATAAAATAAAGATTTTGAACTCCCGCTTAAGGCTATGTACTATATTATTTTGGCCCTTTTTACGTAACTCCATCGATATTTTAAATACCTACATCCTAATAATTCTACGTTTTAAAATAATATACCACATATATATACATATATATATATATATATATATATATATATATATATATTGGATATTCAATACCAATTATTTTCCTTTTTAGCTTGATTTTTAATAAAAACCATTTGTCAAGCAAGACTTTCTCGGACGCTAATTTTTTCAGAGGACAGAGATCAAAGAAAGAGGACAGAGTCCGGCAAAAAGAGAACCGATAACAACCCTAGCATAAGTTCGTGTTCCAGATGAAACAAGGAAATGTTTAGCATACAACAAACATATGAAGTAGTGATTAACTAAATTAAAAAAAAAAAATTAAAAATAAATTTTCTTTTTTTGTATTTTTTTTAGCTTTAAAGGTGGAAGTACATAACACGCGTTACTGCACGAGCATGCTGTGTGTGGACTTCTGTCAAAAAAAAAGTTAAAAGTTAAAAAAGTTACATATAAAACATTTTGGCACGTGTGCCGCAGAAAGTTAATGCGTTAACGAGTTGCGTAGTTTTGATGACTAATCAGCTGACGATCAAAAAAACAATTAAACAAATCTTTGAATCATGGAGGAAACATTCATTGAAGAGGTTTAAAAACATACAGTATTGTATAAAAACTGGCTTCAAATTATTCAAATTAATGTATAAATAAGTAAGAAAATAAAAAACGGCGAATAGGAAAGTCTTTTAACGCGCGTTATGTTGCTGTTTTTCAATACGCTAAAGTTTTCAAACGCACGATACTCCTCGACGAACTTACACGTTTTATGCACTTCTTCCTTAAACTTGTGACATATTTAGTGGCATATTTTGGGAGACCAATGGAAAAGTGATGTGAATACAAAATTTGACTTGTCGGCTTGTGTACATAGCCTATCCTTTTCAACTGTCAACTTCACCCTCTTTCCATAAAGGACTTGATGTCTCCTGTTTTTCACAAACGAGCGTCTCAGGAACTAGGAAGAATGCGAGCACTGACTTCTCTGAAGTTGTGGCTCCAAAATTACAGAACGTTTGGGTGCTCAGATATCAGCCCAATCACCAAACTTGGGAATGAAGGTTAGCAACCTACGTTACCTGAAATAAAATTGCTACCGAATCGCTAACAAATATTGATAATAATAAACCGAATTACTCGTTGACGATCTTTGGCTATCGTATATGGATTATAAGGCGCGATATGCTCCAGTGGGAGTTAGAGGAACAAACGTAATGCTTTTGCTGGAATCTACTTCTCTTCCTTTAATTTTGTTGCTGATTTGTTGGTCCACTCTTTATTTTTATTTATTGTTCGCTTCAAGTACAAAGAAAAATTGTGGCAACTCCAAAACAGACGTAATTATAATGTGCCGCCCAAAAATATGCTATTTAATTCTCATGCATAAAAGCTACACAAACTCTTGTACACACTTTCAATGTCCGTATCTTGCCAACAAATATTGTAATTTGTTATAAATGGATTTACAGTAGTGTACAGAAAAATAGCTACAATGATGTGTTCGTGTGCTGGTTGAAACATTTCTAATATAACACTCATCCTAAATTTATATCTTTATATTTTTTTAAGTGAAATTGTGCGTAAAAGATTTTTTCACGCAAACTAACACCGCGATGCACCGTTTTGTGGCATTTTGAACCGAAATTAAATTTATATTTTGGCTTATTTCTGCTGTTTGTATTGAATTTTTGGTACTGGTTTCGGCTTAGATATCATAAATAAATTTTCACATGGAAATTTCCGAACGTGTGAACAATTAGTATCAAAAAACTTCGTACTATTGCGAAATATTTTGACGATTTATAAAGAAAATTATTCACAAAGATTTGTATGTTCCAAAAAGTGGCAATATGTAAGTTTTTAATTGATGATACGAAATTAAAATCCATGTGAAAAAAATTTTATTCGGAAATTTTAACATTTGGAATTCATGATAAGGCTGATAGTTTTGTATCAGAATCTTATGGCGAATATTTTTGTGGTACATTTTAATGCGTATTCTTACGAAAAACTTATTTTTATAAGACTCTGGTGTACGTTTTCAATAAGTCGATACGCTAGAAATTAATTTATGTCCCCTCTGCAAGAATTACGAGACCCATGTGTTTTGTATTATGCAATGTTATTATTCTAAGTGAAATACTAATAAAATGGAGCAGCAGAAGAAATTAATTTCGATATAGCGCATGAAAATACCACATCAGTTTTAAGTTTAACATTTGTTAACGCACTAATAATCCCAAATTATTATTTTACTTATTTAGTAAAATATTTTTTTTATTAAAAATACATTGAAATTTATTATTGAGAGGTTTAGCTAGATCCTATGAGCATTTCACTGTTGCTAATGCAGATCATCAGGGAACATATACCCAAAAATTTATTAGAACAACAAAACAATAATATTAGTTAATTCTCTATAAAAAACAAGATCTCAAGCTTAATAAATATAAAAACAAAGTTAAAATTTTTATAAAATTATTCATTTGTGTAGTAAACTTTAGTACTTGTTTTACGACAACGAAAGAAAACTTTCGACTTACAATTTATACTGAAAACAAAAACAAATTATTTGTTAGTATAAATTTTCAGTCGAAAAAGGCCATTATAATTTAATTAACGCGAATAATGAAATAAGGAATTGTGCCTTAGTTTCGATTATTGTATGGTTTAATATCATTTATTGCAACATAATGATATCTCAATATATCGCTTTTTGCAGTTGATATGCAGAAGTTTTAGTAATATCTTATTTAATCTCGTGGAAATTTTTCCCACATAACGCTTGTACACTTTGTCCTAAGAAAATACATATTTGTAATATTTTAATTGTGTTGTATGTAAATTGAAAACTTTAAACTAATTTTCTGGCATACTTGGTTTTTTGAGATGTGACCATATTTGCATAATTTTTGTATTTTTAATGATGTACATTAGTGTGGCCGTTATTTTTTTTTTATTTCTTATATTCTCTGCCTCCATATCGGTTCAGCTTTATGTAAAAAAAGTTGACTTCAAGCCCATTTATTCGATGTAATGAATAAATGACAATCTTTGGGGACAAAAACATTTTACGAGAATATAATATATGGCAATATTTTAGCTCTTCTAGTCAACAACATTAGCTTCAAAGAAAGTTGTTTGCTAAAATTAATATTTTAGAAAATAATGAAGAAAATAACCAACAAAATGCCAAAAATTTTATATACCAAAATTGCATTTATATGGAAATGATTTTACTAAGTCCTCGTCCAGACTCGCAATTATTGTTGCAGCAATTCTTAAATTTATTGGTGAGAAGGAGGGTGAGAAGATTGGGGAGGGGTACACAGTTTCATGTGCTCGGCAATTCTCTTTTGTTTTGAAATTCGCTGTTGTTAATTTAAAATTTGTAGGTGCATTTGACGTTTTATTTTTAACCCCCGACCAAAAGAAGGGGTGTTAAAAGTTTGTAGTGTGTGTCTGTGTATCTGTGTGTCTGTCCGCGTCCACGTACAGCCCAAACGGCTAGACTGATTTTGATTTAGTTTTCTGTGTTTGAAAGGTGACTTGATCGAGATGGTTCCTAACCATGTTTGAAGAAAATCGGTCCAGCCGTTTAGAAGATGTCACATCTTTTCTAGATGTATCGGCGGGTTTTAAAATTTTTAATTTTTGTTATATTTTATTTGTTCAGTTGTATGAAAAACGCAAAATGTAACAAAAAGTAAAAATAATTGCTGATTTTTCAGGCAAATTTGTTGTGAAGTAGAATTTTTTAATACTTAATTTCAAAACTAGAATTTCCTAATGTGGACACTTATGCAATTTCAGAGCAGAATTTTAAAAAATTGCAGCAACAAAAATTGCAAGTCTGGACGTGGACTAAGCATGTACAATTTTTCATACATACATATTTAAGTATAGCAAAAAGATTGCATTGAATAAATGGGCTGAAGGCCAACTTTGAGGGTTCGGACGCACCCCCTAAATCGCAACTTATCGCTATGAAATTTTCTTGTATTTTTTTTACCTAAAACTGAACCGATTTGGGGGGAGAGAATAAAAGAAATAAAAATAATAATTATCCCTACAACTAACGGCCACTTTAATGTACACACATAAATAATTATTCAACTAAATTTTATTCCAGCACTGTATTATTTTAATTTTACCTGCAGTACTACGTCTTTCTTACAACCATTTCAATTTAGTTATATTTCGTGTCTTCTGTCAATAAGAAGTTCGTTCCTCTTACAGCAAACAACTTTGTTGAAAAAAAAAAACAAAATATTTTGAAGACAAGTTTTCGAAGAAAAAAATAAGATCAAGCCTGAAGGTATGCTTATTTTTTTCTAAAAAATTGTTGCAACTGTTTTTCCACAAAGGAATGGAAAGGAAAGGAGTGAATTTGATTTTCTGATAACAACGGCAAACAGTGCTGTTCTCCAACGGAAGGATTTTATTCAATTCAAATTTTGTATGGAATTAATTTTATATCGCTTGAGTGAAACAAACATAATTGAAACGGAATTGTTTCATAATTTTCTTTACCGATTGCGTTTGTAATTATGAAAATTTTGTTCATAAAAAGAATTGTGTGTAAAAAAGTAATAAATAAAAGTAAATAAGAGTGTATTATATGACGGAAGTGGAAATTTTTGTTAACAGTGGGCCTATGGAATGTGAACATAATAAGAAAAATATATTCTATGAAGGAATTAAAAAAATTATTGTTGGAAAAACTAGAATATTTGGGACCAGTGTTTTTTTTAAATGTTGCTATTTTTTTATTACTTTTGGAAATATTTAAAAGTTATATACATATCTATGTATCGTCGGTTGAAAAACCACGTTACTAAACACAAATTTAAAATTGCACTTTTTTAATTAATTAGTGAATAATAATCGTACATCGAAACACAACAAATATGGATATTTTCAGTGCTGCTAAAGAATCAAGTTCTTGAAGTGTAAGTAACGTTTGATCAAAAAGTGTTTTCTCAAATACATGTCTACATATCGTCACCTTAAATGCCAGCGGACTTAACTGCACTTTTATATTTTTTACAGGAGAAACAAAAAACGTTACAAAATAATAATAATAAAGTATTCTAGAAAATTTTCATTGAAATTTACTTGTGGTATGGCCACTTACCATTTATTTCCTTTATGCTTTTTATGCTAGTTTCGTCCGTTTCACTTGCATTTTTCTGAAACAAGAAGACGAAACTACACTTAAGTAATTTTTAGATGTTTAACCAATAATGGCATACAAATTTTAAACATTCACCCTTATTCCATTTGTCGACATCGACGTCACTTTAACACAATACTAAAAAATTGGGGCTTGTATACCCGTTCTCGAAAACAAATGACTCCTGTTGGCAGGCTCAAACTCTTTTGCAGACGTTAGGGAACAGAAATAGACTATCCATAGCACAAAATTGTTCTCGAGAGCGAGTAAACAAGCCCCAATTTTTTGGTATTGTGTTAAAGTGACGTTGATGTCAACAAATGGAATAAGGGTGATTATTGTTATATTAGTAAACTTTTCAAGGTTTTTTTAAATCAAAAATACTTATTGATGATGTAAATTATTTTTTTCGATCGTCTACACAAACACGTTTTTTATTTTTACACTCAACGAGGTTTACCCTACGTCTCGACTAGCAATAAATATGTCGACATATATTGCAGCAGTTGTCAAAATTATATATTGCAGGTACTTGCAATATATGTTGCCATAATTAGGTCCGTTTGTTTACAGCAAAATTTATGCAAGTTTGCACTGGATTTTACTGAAATGCGTTCGTTTAAACATAAATTTGCAAAAGAGAGTGCCAATTGAGAGAGTAAATTGACAGTTGTTGACTGAGAGTCTGCAAATTTTTACTGGACAAATTTTTGCCAGTAAAATCCAGCAGATGAGAAAAACATATGATTCAATAAAATAAACAAAAGTTAGGAAATACAAACTATAAATTTTTTAATTAAAACATTTAAAAGAAGAAAAGTTGAAGTAAATGTTTAACAAAAAAAAACTGAAGATTATTATGATCAAGGTGAAACAAATTAAAGAATAATAACCGTTAAATGTATCAGTTTTTAAATTTAATTTAAATGTGTTATTTACTTTAATTTTTTAGAGATGTAAGGCTTATGTATATGTGAATACTTATTTCTGCATACTACTCAGGGTACCTACTATCAGAAATCAAATATTGATGCATTTTCGTATGCCATTTACCCCCAGAATAAAAAATAAACACCAAATACAAGCTAAAGCTTTGACAGAACTTCTATTTTAGAAATATATGTATATCGCTTCGAATTTATAATTATAAAAATGCATGCATCAATTGCGAGTACCAAAAACATGTATTTGATGGATAGTCAAAACCACACATATTATACAACACTATGATTAGCTGTTTTGATTAATCTGTAAATTATGCTTTGTATGCTTTGTGCTTATACTCACGAGTATGCATATTTATTCGGACAAAATAAATATATACGCATGATAGTTAAAGCATTTATTCATCATACGCCCCCGTATGCATTTATGTGTATGAAATCTAATGGAAAATATGTTTTAGCTGTGTGAAAACATTAGTCAGATAATTTGGAGGTGAAATTAGAATAAATATAACATTAAAATAACTGATATTATTCCTAATAAAACTCATTAATGAACTGATGATTTTGTAATTTGTAAAACTATAAATGTACTTCTAGTACATATTTATTTAGAAACGTCGAGATTTATTAAATAGCAATACTGCAATCAATCGAATAACCTTGCCATTTTAGCGTTTTACCAACTCACTGTGTAGCCGAATAAATACTCATAGTATTTTTGTACTTATGCGTTTGATTACATGTGATAGAGTTATAAATTTTACTTTTGGTCGTTTGTGCTGCGTAATTTAAGGAATGTGTTTGCATTTTAAATCAAAGTTTGGCCCATACCAGCCGAACAGGCCCTTACATATGTATTTTATGAACTGATGCTTAATTTGTTGTAGTGCATAATTTATAACTTGATTCATAATATGTTTTCTTGGTCCTGAAAAGAATAAGTACGGGTATTAGGTACAATTGTTTTAAATAAAAATTACATAAAATCAGGAGATCAGCTTTCAATAATTAATGCTCAAAATTATTCAACAAATATTTCATTCATTGCCATCATCACATCGGGTTTATTTTATGTGTGTTTTTTAAGCAGCGATTTCATTAACAGGGCCTTGGGCACAACTGATGGCTCTTTCTACGTTCTGATATTTGATTGATGCGATCGCTCACAGGGACGAAATGTTTTTTTTTTTTTGAACTAAGCAAACAGTTATATAAGTTGTTTAATATAGTTGTTTAATATAGTTGAAAACAATAATAAATGTTATAAATGGAAAGCACTAATTTAGATTTTTATTTGATATCACACAGCAAAGCCACCCCTCGTACAACCCAATGATCAGGATTCTTGACAGTATTAAGCCACAATGGTGTAATGTAATTCAAATCAGTTCGATTTATTTTCTTATAAACAGGACACTATTAAAAATAAAATAAAATTACAATATTATAACGTAACACAACTAATCTATTTGCAAAACTATGTATGTACATACCGTATAGAGCTTGGGACTCATGGGCGCTATTGAATTAATGGCCGATATGTGCACAACAGGCATTAAAACATACAAAACTTTATTTGCGGACTCAATCAAACGTGATGTTTTTCGATCCCAACCGGCCCCATCCAAGTAGAGACCATGAACATAAACACCTTCTTTGGGAGGTTTTTTACAGTCCTCGGTGCCAACTTTCAGAACTTCGTTTGTCATTGTGACCTCATCTAAGGCCCAGCCTTCGTGGGCGCGAGCCACTTCCTGTCTCATAGCAGTAAGAAATCCTTGAGGATTAAAAAATCCTGACATCCAAAACACTACTGGTCGAGCCTAAATAACAATTTTCATTTGTATTGTACATACAAAATTCGCTTAGAGAACTTACAACAAAACACCAGGAGTGGAATTGAGTATTTCTTTCCAATAGTTCGGCAAACCAAAAACCCAGTGTCGATGAAGTCCAACTTCCTCTCAGCCACACCTCTGGCACTCGCGCATTAAATATATTATCTAAAGCATCTCTTAACTCTTCACTCATAATAATGGTGCCCTGAATGGCCAAAAGGAGATCTTTGAGAGTGGCTCTAACCAATATTATAATCTAAAATAGACGATTTTTGTCAAAGAAAAACATTTTCAACCCATTAATTTTCATTGTGTAGATTCAGTATGAATTAAAAGAAAACTTTCAGCCTCATATCATTCTGTTTAAATCTGTATCTATAGTGTAAGATTGTATGACAAAATTCGTTATACACAACGAATTTTTTTATATAAAGAGTGATTTTTTAAGAGTTTGGGTTTTGCAAATTTGAAAAAAAAACAACACAGTTTTCAAAAGTTAATCAAATTTTTATTTGAGGTGATAAATGAATGTTGCCTGGGGCTACGCGGAAGATGGTCCATCCGTGATCTCATATTTTGGCATACTTTTTCCAGCGTTTCTTCCAGGGCTGAAAATTCTGGGCAGTTTGTCACCCTACTTGAGGGACTTCTGCAAAACGGGAGATTGCTCACCAAACTCACCTCTCAATAGGTTCATGGTATCGCGTGCACTGTAGCATGTGACCGTCTTGTTGAATGCACATATCAGCCAAGTCCAATTCTTAAATTTTGGGCAAAAAAAAAGAGAAGGTAATCATCGCACAGTGCCTTGTTTCAATAACTGTAACGTTGCGATTTTAATCGTTCTTGAAGAAATACAATCCTTTGGCTGCTCGAATAACACAAGTCTATTGTTGATAACGACTATGAATTGGCTTATCGCGATTTTCATTGACACTGCCCGTTAGAGAAGCAATATCCTCCTCTGTAAGCACTCGTCGTATACGGATTGATGTATTCATCAACAGCTTGTTGGGTGGGTCGATTATGACGACCATAAAATGGATGTAATTTGTGAAACACATTTCTCACAGCGTTGTTCGTTTGTTATGCTGAGTACACGTCTGGCATTTCTGGTGGCATTTTCAAAATGTGTGCAACGACGTTCACATTATGGTTTTTATATGGAAAGCAATGCCACACATCGAAAAAAATCGTGTACTCGGCACTAGTCAAGGCAGATTCATTTCCAGGTAGTATCAGGATTACAAAAACAATGAAAAAATACAACAATGAAAAAAACAACATGGGTTGTAGTTCATCAAAAACTTCAAAAATAGAATTTGTTTAACATAACAATAATAAAAATTATTCACATAACTTTGAAAATATTTCTCCGCGGCAGCTACCACTAACAACATTTGCAACGTTTAGCACTTCTCACAATTTTTTAATAGTTTTTTCATATTTATAAATTTGTTTTCACAGAATTTTTTTTAATAAAATATCTTTCATATTGAATTTTTTTAACATTTTCTTTTAATTTCTCTTTCGTAAAAAATTTTTGAAGTTTCCGATGAACTTTAATTTGAAAAAAAAAAATAGCTCAGCTGAATTTCCGCTACTACCTTGTGAATGTGCCTTGGCACTAGTCTATTAATTGAAATCGCAAAGCTTACTGAGCATTTTTTGAATTTACACAACCCTCGAATCATTTGTTACACTAAAAAAAAAACAAATAGTAAAAAAAATCACCCGATACTAGGAATGCTAAACCGGAAATCCCAAAATTCCAGAATTTTTGAGGACTAATAGGGCATTTACATTGTCACGAAATCTAGTACTCACGAGATTTCGAGCTAAATCTTGCTGCTTTTTACTACATTTCCCATACAAAATGAAATCTATTTTGTCAGTAGATATGTAGGAAATCTAATCAAAATCTAATATTTTAATTTATCTTTTACTACCCTGTACAATATGTTTATAAAAAAAGATGAGTGAATTAGCTATGGTCTGCTTAAAAAGGTGTGTGAATTGGCTACATTGTAATTGTTTGGTTGTACTTTTGGAATTTTTTCATTTAATGGGTTTTGTTTTTGATAAAAAAAATCTTGATAAATGTCTCAAAATATGTTGTAAACGGTATGGATTTGCTAGATTTTGTGCAGGTGAAAATGCCCTATAACAAATACCCAATATGTCATCTTTCTTATTACAAAATCGGCTCTTATGAAACATTGGGCGCTTTGATTTTTCTGAAGCATTAATGATTTTGAAGGACAAAACAAATAATCAAAAGTAACTTTATGAAATCTAGGGCCAATTCCGCGATGTCGACAACGTTCGACTTGTCGCACACTTACCGCCTGGCCCACGATGTCACTAGAAATCGGTCGATCGACAACATGTATTGCAAACAACAATAACTTTAGAAAATTTGTTGTTGTTTGCAATACAAGTTGTCGATCGAACGATTTCTAGTGACATCGTGGGCCAGGCTGTTACATTTGAAACAACAATAAAATTTGAAAATTTGTTTCTATTTTGAATGTAAGTGTGCGACAAGTCGAACGTTGTCGACATAAGTGAAATTGTCCCCTAGTCTTTTGTTTTTATTCGAAAATGTTATAAATTTTTAAATATACATACATATCGTCACCTAAAATCCAAAAGGCCGTAACAACCAAAAAATTAAAAATAGACTTTTTGCTGGATTATGATGTAAATAACCAAAATACATCTTTCCTTAAAATTTTACTCACATATCGAGCCCTTTTTTCGATTTTATCGTAAGCGACATGTTATCGGAAATATACTTTTTTATTGAAATTAAAATTTTATGGGCCTACACATAGTTTAGAATTATCAAAATCGCAAAATTGTTGATAACTTTTAAGATACAGGCTGTACAATTTTATCGTAAGCGACAATTTACGTACAAAAACAAATTTGAATATTTTAAAAAAACCTTCTCCTAAAAAATTTAATTTTTGTCGCTTACGATAAAATCGAAAATAAGGCTCGATATGTTCAAAAATGCCGATTTTATTCATTGTTCAATTTGGCACCTAACAAATCAATAGTCTTAAATTTTTTGCTTCTCCTGTAAAAAAAGTAAAAAGTGTACTTACGGCCTTTTGGATTTTAGGTGACGATATGTATGTACGCTTGTGATAAAAAACTACATATGTGATTAATCAATTTAAAATGAATATGAATTAAACTTTTTTCTTTTGATATCAAAGAATCAGCCTTTCTTATTTCATAAACTTTATTTATTTATTTTATTCATTTATTCTTTTCCAAGAACTTTATTCTTTTTTCCTCACATTTTCGATATAATACGCAAGGTTAATGGTGTATATTAAATAAAAGTTTTTACTTCCCAAGTACATTCTTTGGTTTCTAATTCTGCATAAGTGGAATAAATTCACTTGACTAGATAAGAAGTACAGTTTGAAATTTAACAGTTGTCAAATTTCACGCCAAAAAATCTGGAAATACCCTCAAATTTAATACAGCGATAAAGAACGGAATATTATATATGAAAATTCTATATGAAATGCCGCTGAGCGCGGCAAACGTTGTCTTGCAACCTCCCCCCCCCCCACCCCCACCTACAAAAATCCACTTAAGTCGATCCAGAGGTTTAGTTGCAGTATAGATAAATAACCTAGATACCGACTGCAGCGCCATCTGTCGGGCTGATTTGTGAATCTAAACCATTGAGGGCGCCACTCAAACGCATACAAAAAATTCCGTGACTAGTTCTAATAACCAAATGATTTTTGCTTTGGGTTGCACAATATTACCACATTTAAATTGAACAAAATCAATCAAAATTTGGAGAGGTTAAAACAAAATCGATCGAAATATCAACGATCAAATTTGATCGATTTCTGTATATTTTATTTTTTGACCATCACCTTCATTATACTTAGGAAAAAAACTAAACCGTGAGTTTATTCAACATAGAAAAAAGGAAACTCAATTTAATAAAATAGTAAATCTCATGAAAGCAATAAAATCAATACAGTGAGCACATAATACTCTGATTCTGATTCTTACCTTCTGCATGCGATCGATTTCTTGTCGAAGAAATATATTCATTGAACTCGTGGCATCCAGTTCCTTTAAACGTTCTTTAACTTCAAACAAATCATAAGGTGCCGGAGTTTTGCTTTGCATTTCTTTGACCTGCCTAGCCACCTTATCCTCGCGGGTTTCTCCACTACCAATAGAAGACTCTGAATCATGTTAAGAATATTCTTTTAATATTTGACTAAATAATTGATAAAAATGCTTTAGTTACCCTTTGGCTGAATCGATATAATCGTATCCAATATATATCTGGTTGTATTTGTTTGATAAGTGATTTCAGCATTTGAATGGAAGCCATACACCTGAGGTGGGTCAATGTTTGGCATTTCTTCTATAGACGCCAAATAAGCCTCCTGCTCTTTGAAACATTGCACTTTATAGCCCTTAAAGAACTCAAAGTTTTCGGAAAATAGTTCATCGTGGAACCAGACGCGTCCAAAAGTATTAAGCAAACGTTTGTCGTAATCATCAGTAACACGACCACCATACTGAACTTCACCCAACATATAGCGTACAGTAGTCCAACTAATGCCTTTGCCCGGTTCCAAGTCATCCAAATGGTTCTGTACAAATAAACAGCTGGCATACCAATCGGCCGAATTAAACTCATACGGAATATTCCATCCCAATGGGCCGAATTTACGACGTTCCTGAACTACCGAATGTAAAAAGGATATGGCGAATACCAACGGGTGATAAAAGACAGATTGAGAATAGTCCAAAAAATCTTGAGATAAATTACTATAGGTTCTCTTGAGGCCTGCTCTAACACCAGCAGGTGGTTCATTAGTGAACTTCAAGGACATTTGCAGTAAGGATATAGAAAAATCGTTATGTGGTTCAGTTGTAATCCAAATTCTAAAATTCGTATTATACGATGATTCCCCAGTCTTTTCCAGTTCAAGCAGTAACAAAGTTAGCTCGTGCATATATTCCAAACCCAAATGACAATTTTGCAGTAAAACCCAATTGCCATCTTCCAAACAATTAGATATTAACTTACGAGCATGGACTTCCTGACCCTGTCCCATAGAAATGGGATAACATTTCAGTTCATTTTTCTTGGCGAGGGCTTCTATGTTCGACGAAGGATCGGAACCCATTGATAGAAAACATATTATGGGGGTAAGAGGTTTACTTTCTGCCAATAGACCATCAAAACTCAAAATAACTGGCACCGCAAACAGTTCTCCTAATGAACTAGCTATATATTTCCTACCCTGCGACAAGGTACGGTCGGTGCACCATGATCGTACAAGCAAAAGTTTTCGGAACGGGTCTAAGGTGTTGAATCCATCTGGAATAGTTTCATTCTCAGGACACTCTTTCTTATACCAATGAAGCCAGGCTCGTTCATTGTTTGCAACTTTATCTAAAATTTGAACGAATGGCCCAAGGTTTGACAACTGTACCAAATTTAGCCAGGCCTCATCAGTGATCCATTTAAACGGCACCGCGGGACAATCATTTAAATTTAGAGCAGCTCCTCCTTTAATAAAGTTCTGGAACTCTTCATAACTTATCAAATCCATTTGAAGATCTATGTTGAGCGCCATTAGCAAGACGAATAGGAACTTATCCTTTTCGTACAGGCCGCGGGACTTATACCTGTAGATCTCGAAAGTTAAATAATTAATAATACGTTTAATACGCTTTTGTGTTATATGGGTTTTAGCCGACAAATTCATGCTGGCATCAAAACGATCTAGAAATTGCACCAACGATGTCTGATACATCATATTCACATTCGCCATTGCACAGACCAAAAAGTACAAAACGCTTCCCCGCGTTGCTACAGGACGATATTCCTCTCGAGCAGTATTGATTTTAGCCTCTGTTATTTTGGCAATTTCTAGTTTTTCTTCCACATCAAGCGCTGTATTTTTGCTGGTATTTAAAACCTCTATAACTGTGACATCGTCTAAGAGGCTGCCCTCTGTAGTTGATAGCTTGTGTAGCAAATTTTCTTCTAGTTCCTTCATTTTTCTCAGGTTGCCCGTTACAGTTTCAACCAAAATTGTGCGCTCTTCTTCAAGTTCTTTGCGCTCTGTCAGTATAACTCTGCCCAACAGCTGATCTTCCAAGCCCTTCATGGTTACAGTAAAGTCAATTATGCAAGTACGTGCTGAAACTTCTGGTGTATAAGAAGGGTTTGGTAATTTGGTAGTTATATAACAACGGACCGCATCATTATAGTCAATTTCTTTATCGCCCAATTTGATTTTGTATGAGGTGCCTACTTTCAAAAGATTCCGGTCTAAGATATTGTCCAAACAGGGATCCAACTCCTCGCCTACATCTTCAATGATGACGGGTAAACCCATACTGACGGCATCCTCTATATGTGTACGGAAATAACGATGTGACAAGTTTGTTACAATAAGACCATTCTCCTTCTCTTTGTTTCTAATCCAAGATTTTCCCTGCGACTGGGGATCAATCAACAGAGGAAACCTGACAGCTTTTGTGGCTATAATACCATTTTGTATTGACAATTCATCAGTGGGTAGTCCCTGTATATTCCACTCTCCGATCTGAGTGCGATCAGTTAAACTTTCTATCACATTTATATTCGCCGATATGGGTATTAAATGTTTTGCGATTTGTTTTAACCACTGTGACTGCAAGTCGCTACGAAACTCTTGATTAAATGGACCAGTGTAAGATAAAAACGCTGTCAAGAGAATAGAATCACCCACCAAACGTTCTATTTCATTTTTAAATTGAGAAATCTGTTCAGTCCAACGAATCTTTTCCCCTGCTAAACCGTTAATAAGAGCCGTGGCAGCATCCATTTTTTCTTGGCATTTCCTAGCCTCTTCAAGGACAGCATTTTTCTTGCCAATAGCTTCATCGAATTGTTGTTGCACTTTCGCCAATTCACGCTCTTTGGCGGCAAATAACTCTTCAGCTTCCTGCAAATCACTAGAAGCTTTGGCATATTTAGCCTCCTGTATGGCCAAATTAGCTTTCAAAGGCAAAACTTCTTTGTTGACTTCATAGTACTTGGCCATGGCTATTGTCCAGGATAACAAACCAGCTACATTACCACAGGCCACTTTAGCAGCTTCAAATGTGTACATGCTTTAAGTAAAATATTAAATCATATATTTTAAGTATTAAAACAGTTTATATTCATACAGTGAATCAATAAACTCGTCGGCGAGAAACATGAAATTGTAATAACAAAAATACGATATATTGAGCCATGTTTCAGTATAAACTCTATATATACGAAAGAGGTATAGAATTCATATCAGGGAGATTATTATGTAATTCAGTTCGAAAAGAAAACTGTTTGAATTTGCGTGTAAATAACATTAGAATTTCAAAGCATCTCCATTCGATTCGAATTACATAATAACCCATGACATGGTGCAAATGTAAGCACTCGCAATGGCGAGGAGAAAACTTTTTAATGTCTTCAATCCGGTTTCAAAATGTCCTTATAACATGGGGTCAAGTTATGTTGAAAAGGGAAACCTATGTAGATTCGGTGCACTTACGGCCATTTTGGCATGTTGTGAGATATATTTGAAAAAGAATTCCCTATTCTTTTTATCGAAATAATTGGTTAAGTTCAGCTTTACTATCTGGGTGGTGACGCTTTTTATGCAATTTCAATTGCTAATTTTGGAGTACTTGCTTCCGGGTCTCTTTTAATTTATAGAATAACTCATTTTTCGCATATTTTGAGAGCAATAATGTGGGAATTAGAAAAAAAAAATCAAGATCTTAAAACTTGCTTCACCACGTAAAATTTTCGGATCAATAAAAGATCGATATTTGTGCGATGACTTTGTTGAGCCACTGTTTATGTTCATGTACCTGTAATTGAAATAAGGCAACATCAAGTCTATCATTTCGGCATTAATTACGTCTGTGGGATATTCTACAATCTTTTTGAGAAAACTAGTATCGGACATTACTTTAAGCGACTCTTCCCAAGAACTCTCTATGAATTGCCTTTCCAGGTCGAATTTAACCGGTTTTAAGTGTTTGCGGAACAAAATGCAAACACAATCCATGATCAGGGTAATTAAATAGGGTGGTTTACCCAACTTACGCACTGTGGCTATATCAGCAGCTTTAATAGTCTAGGGGAAGAATCGTAAGAAAAATGTTGAGAGTTTAGCTATGTGCAAAAATTACCTTTAAGGCTGCTTCAGCCTCTTCTAACGCCGGTTTGGCTTTTTCCAACTTTGATTCCGCAACTGCCTTGTCGGCAGATATTACTTTAACCAAATCCTCTGCTTGAGATTTTTTCTCTGCCACTTGGGTTTTTATGACCTCTGCAGCTGCTGTCGACTCGGCAACAGTTTGTAATACAGTCTCTGCTTCTTCGGTAGCCACTACAATTACCTGATTCATTTCCACTAACTCCTTTTTCAACACAGACACCGATGCGCCTGCCTCATCCAATTTGTCCAAGCCTGAAGACATTCTTTCGGACAGCATTAAAATGTTAACGTGTTTGTCCTTATAAAGCTTTTTATAACTTCCCAGAAATGAAATCAAAGACTTCGGCGTTACAAAGGTAGTTCTACGGAACCTATCAAAATAGGTTGTACAAGCTTCCGAAACAGTTTCATGTATCCAACTCATAATATCGATAACTTCTTCTTTGACCTCTGGCGAGCAAACGATTTCAAAGTCTTCCAGATAATGTCGGGATACAGCAACTCGTGCATCTTCCGGCCACTTTTGGAACCAATCAATTACACAGCCTGATATCAAGCCCGGAAATTTCAAAGAACGGGCACGAAATTTTTCACCAATCTAACAGGATGGAAAACAATATTCATTAGCTTCACAGGAAATAAGAAAGACTAATTAATAAGCTTTTTAGGGCTAGTTTTTTACTAATTAGTTAAACTTAGTTTAAGATACGTTTGAGTTAACCAAGAAACAAATTGAAACGGGGCTTAAACGTTAATCCAGTGATGGATTAACAGTTGTCAATTTAGCTGGAAGTGTCATTCAATTTAGATGTGGCATTCTTAAAAATAGTTTAAGTAAATAGGGCAAAACTTAAAAGGCGATATGACAATTCTTTAAATTTATTTAAAAAAAAACTTCAATAACTGAATTCTGAATTTTTGGAAAATAAAAAATAAATAATATAAAAAAATTAAAAAAATAGTCACAATGGACCCAACTGGGTCTTCGAGTGAACGTGCGTTATTGTACCACCCTTCCTAACATAAAAAAATAGTGACGCTCCAAAAATAAAACCAAAAAAGATCATAAAGTTTTAAATCCAACGAAATAGACTTTATTTCCAATTAATTCTAAAATCACCATACACAGACCTCTTTATTAAACGAAATCTTTGCAGGAACTCCAATTCACATAAAAATTATTTGAACGTATTTTTATCTCTTATTTTTGCTCACAATTGTCCTATCCAAGTTGTTCACTAAAATCTTCGTCGTCATAACAAGCATCCATATTTATGTATGAATAAATTTATTTATTAAACTTTTTTAGTAAAACTGTTTTTTTTCAAATGCGTAATATTTATATCATATATTTATCATTTGACAGTTCTAACTACAGTTTAACTCAGCAATGTTGCTCTGTTAAACCTAGATTATTAACTATATAATCTTTATTTGAAAAACAAAATTTTGAGTTTAAATTACAGTTAACTGAAAAACTAGATCTTAATGTTTTTAATATTTTCCGATACTTATTAAACAATTATTAAGGATCTGAAAATTTGATTAGTATTTGTTCAGAGTTTCATATACCATTATATCATAAATAGAAAATCGTGGTTCACTTCGGCAATATTTTATCATATTATTAATAAGAAAATTTTTCTTTTCTTAAATTTTTAATTCCTAAAAAAATTTGAAATTTTTAATTCCTAAAAAAAATTCGAAAAAGCCCCAAAAAAGAAACTATAAAACCTATCAAATTTGGTTAAGTTAAGAATCTAGATTACTCAATGTATTTTCTATAGTTTTTCCAATCTGATTCTCTAAGATATCTCATATCTGGTAGAAGATTTGTCTTGTGAAATAGACACAAGTAGTGTTCGATAGTTTCATCATCTTCCTGGCAAGCTCCATGTCACATATCACATCATCAACAACACAAAAGCGAATCAGGTGACTTTTTAAATCTGTATGTCTTGTTATTATGATAAGCAATTTTAAAAGTTTTGGTATTTTTAAACTTTCAATCTTTTATAATTTTTGAAAAGCTTTGTCGTTTTTTAGTGCGATGTAGTTTCAGTAGTGATCCCATATTTGCAGCTTATCCGCGTCTTCGCTTCCAGCAATACCCTGATGTAACGGAATTCATATTATCTCGATGTGTCTGCAATACCAGTATTATATTATCCCATTTTTGCATTGAAAGACACTTTGGGATTGAAGTATCCGTAGAGATACGGATAAGTAGTCCGATGTCAGTTTCCTTTACAAATTTAATATCTTCCGTAAAAGCCGGCAGGCGAATGAATTTACGTATGTAACTCCTCATGTCAAGCAAACTTTCTTAAACATTAATGGCATACAATTCTCTCTCTGATAAGGACAATTTTTTGTTTTACATTATGTAGCCTAAAAAAATATACTTACAGGGGAAAAACAAAGTGCCACGTGCAAGTTGGAACGCGCCCTAGATATAAAGAAATCATAAAGATTATCTTGAGTTGGTGGTCTTCTGGGCTGGACCTTTTTCATAATCGGTATGATTTCATTGTAGATCTCATCTAATATAAAATCTTACTTTATTTCAGATCTAGAAAATTAATTTTAATACTTTACCAATTTCATCTTTCGCAAATAGATTGGCTATTTCTCCCGAGCTCAATATATTGTTAATATACTCTAAGAAACCTTCATCTTTGATTTCATTATCAGTGAATATAAATGTTATGCCTTTCCCTTGCAGGCCGGCGGTACGGTATAATATCTTTAAGTCATCTACCAAATTACCGGCATTATAGGCACGAGTTAGAGTAATTTGGAAAAAACTGTAGCCAGCTATAAACGAAGCCAAACGGGTTATGCTTTGTTTGCCGGAACCACCGACTCCCACCAATAAAGCATTGCCCCTTAAAAAAAAACATTTAAATAGTTTTGTAAATATTGAAACTAATAACTTCTACTGAATTTACACTATCGAAATTTTCATAAAATTTTATGAAATAAGTTGTTTCATTTGCTAACTAGAGCGGTGGTGTAGAAAAGCACTAATCTTTAGAGGATTTTTGGTTAATTCCTCAATCTAATTTGCTTTTCCACGCCTCCATTTATAATTTTCATGAAAAATATCATAGTGTTAGCTCGGCATTAATCAAACAGTTACCTTGGCAAACTGATTATACGTGACACGATCATTAAATGTACTAACGCATCATGGAAGAATACCAAGTCTAATTGAAAACCTCGAACATATTCATTGAACTGGCCCATGTACCAATAAACACGACTTTTAACATCTTCCATGCTGTAGGAAAATAACAAATTATTTAATTGTTAGTTCGATTTTTTACATCCAACAAAAATAACCTTGGGATTTCTTCATATACTTTGGGAGGTTCCAACGACACCTCCTCATCATCTTCGGCAGCATCTGGTGGATCTCTGAGAAAATCTACAAAAAATGTTTCCTTCTCCGGAAACTCATTCCAATAGTCACCCAAGTATGCTTGAGCATCTTTCTCCATACGTTCCAGAAACCAGATGGTATCTTTATAGTCCGTGAAACGGTCGGCTATAACACGAGAACATTCATGCCGCCATAATTTCAAAACATCAACCACTGTGGTGCATTCTTCTGGAGCTACCTTCAAAATACCTTCCCAAATCCGAGATAGGTCACGCAAATTGAAAACATAATGAAAATTCGAAGGTGTAGGTAGCATTTTGATTTTGATATTTTGCCAAAATATTCTGGTCAGAGGTACTAAGACTGGCACAACATCAACTACTTCCTCGACAAAGCGTGCCAAGCAAAAGTAACCGGTACCAATTTTACTGAAAATTTGATCCATCGAATTATCACTGGGTAAAGTACAATTGAATATAGACATATGACGTTTTAAACGATGTGGTATATCATTACGACCGCCGCCTGGATGTATCATGGCCGCTATTATCTGTATATCCAGTATGTTAGAAAAGTCGCCTGAAAATGACTCAAGTTTAAAAATATTAAAAGATATCGCAGTATATTAAAATACCTGGCCTGTCCAAGGAATAGAAACCACGTTGTTCAATCATTTGACGTACAATTTCATTGGTGATTTGATCTCCCCACGCATTTATTACTGGCATATTTATATCGTCTATGAATATAGTCATAGACCTTTGGCCAGGCGGGCCATATGTTGTACCCACACGCTTCTCCACATATGATTCAATAATGCGCTACAGAGCATAAATAATTTTATTAACATTGTTTAATTTCTTATTTGATTTACACACCTGATACATATTGGGCGTAGTGGCCGATGAAAAGTTAAATGATTTGGACAAATGCTCCTCAGGATCATAATTTGACATGTAACCCTTAACCATTACCGTCTTGGCCGTACCCTGTTCCCCAATCAATAAAACCTGTTTACGTTGCTTGGCAATGTTGTGCATAAGGAAAGCAGTTCGTACATTGTCCACATTTGGCACCAAAATTGAAGCAAATTCCGGTATGCTGTCTTCGGGATAAACGAAATCTTCTACACGTGTATTCCAATGCTGCCAAATGCCACTATCATCCACATAGTATTCAAATATAGTTTCATTTGGAAGCTTTTTCGGCCATTCTACAGGAAGGAACATTTTATAGTATTTTCCCTAATTTTTCGACATTCACTTACTCATTTTAGAAGAATGTTTAAGTAAAAACTCTTCTAATTTTGCACGCTCGTCAATTTCCAATACCGCCCCCAAGGTCCACATCATTGCAAACAAAAATGTGTGTTCCAAATATCTTTCCGATCTGTTACTAGAATCGGCTAATAAGCCATCGAGTATTTCCAGAAATTGTTTTATGTAAATTGCCTCCAAAATACGCATTTTGGCGATGAGCTTCGTTTGTAGAAAGAGATGGGCATCATCGTATATTAACCCAAAATATTTTCGAAATAAGTCTTGCTCAAAAGGCGGTTGTCGTCGAACCCATGCTGAAATAAAGAAAATTAAATTGTAAACGACTGACGTAATTTTTTATGTGTTTGGTTATGTTTAGTTTAGGTTAGGTTTGACAGGTTGCTGAGGAGGGAAAGCAAGTTTTCAGCTCAGTTAAGTAAAAATAACCGTTCCCTTGTGTTACTGGACTGTAGGACAGGAATAGTGAAACTACAGATGTTGTAGTGACAGAAGAAAGAAGGGAAGCTTAATTCAGTTTTCTTTTCGATTTTACAAGTCTGCTAAAGAACAGACATTTTATTCATTATTTAGCTTTGCCAACGATTAGCATTAGCACAGACACTAATGCATATTATAAAGCTCTATAATGTGGATGTTACTGGGTCTGGCCAGGAGCTAAATTTATTAAAAATTAATTGCTTTTATATGCTCGTACTCACCTTCCACATAAATAGTCCACTTTAATACCGATGAACTCATGAAAGTCATGCCCACTCTTGAAACAGTGGCCGGCGAGGCATTATCCACATTATCTGGTTCAAAGACTAGTTTAGAATTTTCCGCCATTTTGATACGATCACCGTTGGCCAATGTCAATGTTTTGTTGTCATCCAAAACGGAATTTAAGTTTTCAATCCAAACAGCGTCCACTGGACCATCCAAAACAATCCAGGTGTTTTGATTTTTAGGCACCTTAAGTGAACGTCTCCATAGAGTAGAAAAAATACCATCAGTCCAATCGTTTGTGGCCACGTCTAGACGACCAAACATTTGAGGGGCCGTTATAGCTTTAGGATTCATTCTCATTTGATTATGTGGCTGACCCATTTCCGTAAAGCATTTCAGCAAAGCAGTAGTACAACTAGTTTTTCCTGACCCTGTCGGACCCATCACCATCAAGCCATGTCGAACCAAAGAGGTTTCATACAACTGCACAACTTTTAAGTTCCATTCGGGATTATTAACGTAACCCAGTTCCTCGGTAATGTTGGCTAAAGCCTTTTGCAAGTCCTTGTATGTATTGGTGGTAAGCTTAATGCCCGGAAACATGTCTTCAATGAGAGAAAGGAAAAGGACTTCATCTTCATCTATTAGTTTAGAGACATTCATGTCTCTTAAAACTCTCATGACTATAGTTTCTTCAGTATCCGAAGGATTGGCACGCTTTTGGGAGCCCAAAGTTCGCAATACTGATAAAATATTGCGTAGTCCAAAGTCGTAATGAACTTGTTTCGACAATTGTTCCTCGCATAATTTATAAAGAGTAAAAAACTTTCGGGATAGCACGACATTTTCTTTAAAGCCACAACTAGCCAATTTAACCCGTATAATTATTGCACGATCCGGAACCATCATTGCCACTGAGCGGAACATTATTTTTAAATTTTCTGGAAGCTCTTGACGACCAGCGTAGCCAGGATTCATAGTTATAAATAGACCGAATTCCGGATTCATACCCACCAAATCCCCATCACTGAATATGAACGAAGTGCGCTTTTCTCTGCGCGCCGTAAGAACAATGCTTAAATAATAAATTATATTAACATAATTAATATGGAAGTATGCCTTAAGAATGATGTGACATACTAAATTTGTTGGGCGGCTACCGATAATACCGGTAGCTCTATACGATTAAATTCATCAAAACAGCCCCATGATCCTGACTGGGCCAAGCCTTTATAGATGCGACCTAGGCCTCTAAAGTCCATCTGATCAGAGCAATTAAATACCACCACTAGCTTGCCCAAAGCACGACCCATATCTTTAGTAGTCTCCGTTTTCCCAGTACCTGCAGGTCCAGCAGGAGCTCCTCCCATAGACATGCCTATTAATTGTTATTTTCAAATAATTTTACCCAGAAAGTATTACTTTTGAAATGTTACCAATGGCTTGGGCTAATGTAATATAGCAACGATCGGTTAAAGGAGTAATGGCCAGTCTCTCTGTGACACCCAAATATTCATTTTGATAAATAAAATTGACATCAGTTATGCCAACAGTGACGTCATCGTTGTCCTCATTGTAATAGAAACGTGCTTGCTTTTGCCATTCAAAATTACTCGCTGTTCGTATACGCAGTTGACATAAATTGTCAAAAATATCCCTGAGGAAAAGTGTTAATTAAAGAAATATGTACATACTATGTATAGTACAAATATACTGTGAATCCCATACCTCTGATGCACATGTATCGTTACCATAGTTTCAAAACGAATGCGATCTAATGCCGTTAAATCTTTCACCGTCAAATCAATGAAATGATTTAAAAGATTTAAAAATCTTGCATTTGTTCTTTTCATGATCGTCTTGTCGGTACGACATTTCCTTAAGGCATATTCTGCATCTTTGGTCCAATACAATTGCACTCCTATTATACCTGCCTGGCCACAGAATGAGGGAAATTCTTCGGCAAAATTGAATTCTGGATCTTTTAAACTTAATGCCATGGTTGCCAGTATAGTGCGCATGGTGTCTTGCATTTCTTTTAGTAAACGATTTAGCCAGATTTCAACACCACCCGTACATTGAACTGGATTTTCCAATTTGATTTTTTCATGATTTGCTGAGTTCATGGCCACAATAATATCGTTTGTTTTTTCTTGAAAATCAACCTAAAATATGTACACAAAGTTATTGAAATCTTAGTCCCCCTTATTGTGAATGGCGTCGTCGACATCACATCAAGACGACAGTAAAAATGGCCACATGTCTACTCTTTGTCGACAACAATTGACTACTATTAACATGATCCATTGACTTACAAAGCCTAAGAGATTAGTAAGAGATTGTCAATAAGTGCCAATTGTTGCCAATAAATAGTAGACAATTGACAATATTTAGTGTCGTCTTGATGTGAACTTCTTGTTCACTATTAAATAAAAACTTGTTTAAAAGTGATGGATAGAGGACAGAACATGTATAGCGATCTGCGGTACAAAAATATCAAGGAAATGGGCTTAAAAGACCGATTAAGGCATCGGTACTAGAGATGGGCGCGTGTAGTGTGTTTTTCGTAAAAGAAGCGTTCGTGACAGAAAATCTGATTTCGTGCGTGTTTGGGTCGTATCGTGTGGAGCAAAATTGGCACGATAAAACACGAAACGAATTTAGGTATCGGAATGAATTTCCGCAAAGAAAAAATTTAATTTTTTGATATTGTAGGGGTTTATTTGAATATAAAAATGCTTTTTTGCTATTCGTGTTGGGGAAATTTTTCGCGTGCGCATTTCGTACGTGTTGGACATCTTGGTACTCGTGTTCGGGTCATATCATCTTGGAAAAATTTGACAGGTTACAGCCAATGGGTAATTGTTTAGACTAACAATTTCTTGGAGACCTAATTGGAAGTTGAAATTGTTGAAAGCTTTATTTTTAACTATTTGTAGAATTAAATTTGGTTTGCGTATATTTGTGGCTGCATCTTCATTTCAAATATGTGTGTAAGTACTCCAAATTTAAAAACTTTTAAAATATTTGTTTTTACAAATTCTCGTTGTATCCGAGATAAACTTTATTTGTAAAATCGTGATGTTGTTTCCGTTCTTCAAATTCTGTTTTGCGAATTTTTGAAATTTTCGCAATTAAATTGATTTTTTCAAGTCTCTAGCTTATATGTGGCAATTTCCGCCTTTAGCCAATATTAAGGAAATGTAAAACATATATAGATACCTATTTAGATAAAAATATTACCTTTCCACTTTTTCAAAAATAGGACCTCGAAGTACTGTAGGGAGGAAATTCTGTCTCTCCGATACTTTCTAACCTATTTTAATGATAAATATATCAAACATGGACATATCCCTTTTTAGATGGGGACATAAGCTATGCATATTTTCTAAGCTAGAATAAATTGGAGGTAGGAGCATAATTGCTGCCTCTCTAGAGCTATGAAACCAATTTTAATGAATTTGATGCTACGCTTTCCGATAAATGAAATAACAAAAATTAAAAATTTTAAAAACCCCCGAATTATCTAGAAAAGATGTTACATCTTCTAAACGGGTGGACCGATTTTCTTCTTAAGAACCATCTCGATCAAGTCACCTTTCCAACAGAGAAAACTAAATCAAAATCGGTCCAGCCGTTTGGGCTGTACGTGGACACGGACAGACACACATATACACAGATACACACTACAAACTTATAACACCCCTTTTTTTGGTCGGGGGTTAGTAAAAAGTAAAATGAGTGAAAGAAATATTGGCACGTATTACGAGAGTCGTATTAAGACTTTGATTACGACGATTTTGTACTAGACTAAAGAAGATTGCAAAATTTTTATTTAATCTAGTATAAAATCGTCGTAGTCGCAGTCGAAATACGACACTCGTAATAAGGCCTATAAATTCAATTGAAAACATCGCTAAACAACATTTTACACACAAAACTGCGAACAAACGCAAGTATACAATACTTCCCAAGAATAAATTTCAAAAAATGTAATCGGGTTTGGAGTTAAGCATTTTTGGTGGAAGCTGTTCTTCTCTACTGGATTACCAACTTAATGTTTTTAACAAGGTGTAATATTAAAATAATCGGTCCTTACTTGGCAACTGGTAAGTGCGAAATCCTGCGAAATCCTTCCAAACACGAAAAACAGTGTTCTGCTGAACGGACGATTTGGCGCATTCGAAGTTAAGTTCGTATACAATATCGTAAACATCTATAACATTAAAACTATTTAAAAAGCTGCAGTAAGTCACATTTTTAATTGAGTTTTTTCCTGGAAATTAGGCGACTTCAAAACGCGCGATTTACAGAACACCTCTGAACATGTTCACATAATCTATTTAAACTAAAAGAATCATTCTCTTCAATCAATTAACTGGAGAGTTGCAATAGTTAGAGTTCTAAAATTTGGTCCATATTACTTTGAGTGTAGCCTGGAGACTACGACTATGGAGAAAGGTACTTTCTTATATCTGGAAAACTACAATCGTGAGTGTCTGCTATTTAAAAAATAAAATGAATAATCGGGTAAAACTGTTGGAATGGGAGTGGGTGGTGGTGGTAGTTACCATAGTAATTATTAGTTATTGTATACATATATGGAAAACTATTTTAGGACATCTTCAAATTTTGTGTGTGTTACTTTGAAAACAGACTGGTATTCTAAATAGGGACTTGGCGGGATAAAAGCAATATTCTATACAAATAATTCCAGCAAAAAAGCAGAGGGACGTACAGACGCACAGGGACGTACAGACGCACAGGCCTTAATGTCCATCTGTCCATCAGACAGATTGACATTAAGGCCGATATTTAAAAACGGCACCAAATTTGGACTTAATTCAATTTAGATAAAGCAAAACATTTTGAAATCAGTTTGAAATAGCAGAGTTTTAAGGGAATAAAGATATATAACAAAATTTAAGTACTAACGAGTTGATAAAATTTTTTCCATTCTTGAGCTCGGATAATACATAAAAAAATATGGGGAATCGGTTGATCTTGTAGGTCATCCATCTATGAAACTTTCCGTTTCAGATTTTGGTACAATTTGTGGCATACGATGCACTTTTTAAGAATATTTAAAATCGATTTCGATTGACGAAAAACGTCTTTTTCGAAAATTTTCGGCTGCAAGATCTCTCAAACGAATCTTTATTCAAATTGACAGCAATCGATGTGTCTTTTTCAAGTTTAAACACGAATATCGCTTTTATAGGCAGTTTTGCGTTGGTCTGACGCTTGTCTTTCCTTTTAGCATGGTTCAATTCACACCAAAGATTCTGGTTTGCTTCACTACAACCACTGAAGGTTTTTGTTACTTTGATCGTCAAAATAAGTAAATATATAGTTTGTAATTGTATTTGCAACAATTAATAAATAAATAAAAAGAAATTAAATTTGATGGGAAGGTTGCATAACAATTCACGTCCTGGGGGTCTACTTTGTAATTCTAAACGAAAGGAAATGTTTTCGAATTGCATATTGTTAGCATAGAAATTCTAACGATTTTTTTTTTTTGTTCCGAATTGTAGACCTGAACTTTCATAAAATCTATTTAAAAATTTTGGTTTACTTACATAAGCTATAGCATCAAAAATGCTTAACAGATGAGACTGTATGGTTGTGGGATCTGATGCTTGTCCCAAAATCTCGAGAAGTACTGGATCTGATACAAAGAAAAAGCGAGGAAACAACAATCGTTTTGATTCTAAATAACCCGTCAACGATTTCTGGCACGTTTCCAACTGCTCCAATAGCCAATTCAAAGCATTAGTTACCGTGTCGTCACCCGTACAACATTCGACAGCATTGGGTATTTCACGAGCTCTGTACATTATCTTAACGTAGTTTTTGTCGATGTTATTAAAGCGTTTAGCCTCCAATGGCAGTTGTTTGGCTATATCGCCGCCCACAAATACCGCCTCCAGATACATCCACAAATTTTGAACAGTCAACCATTTTTCAAGAATCTCTCCAGTATTTACCAATTTACTTAGCCACAATATAATGTCTTTTTTAAAGGGAGCATTATAACGGTTGGATGACAAGGAGTTCATAACCATTATGCTGTCTTCCAAGGTAGCAATAATTTCCAGCGTTTCGGTACCTTTCAAAACAAGCTCACCACGTGTTTTGAACTGGCCCAATTGCACATTGACCACAGACCAATCGGCTATAACCTGTTTGAGTTTCGCTTCAATATCAAGTTCTTTGATGGCTCCTACACATATATCTTCCACATCTTCCTTGTGCTTTAGTATTGGGGCCTCCAGGAGATTGCCCAATGTAAATTTAGCACTAGTAGGGTCAAATTCGGATTTCAGCAAAGCATTTAAACGCACCCAGTGCCGTTCTTTCATGGCCTTATTAGTCATAAGTTCCAGCAAAGGACATGTTTCATTAAAATCATCTATTTTCGTTTTCAAATCAATGAAAGCTGGCCACGCTTGCATGCCTCTTGGCAATTTGCGACATCTAAGTTGAAAATCATTCAACTCACCGCTGATCTTCTCTATATCAACTTCGGCCCAAGGCATTTCAAAGTAATCGGAAATAGTTTTCAATACTTGTATGTACAGCGAATACAGACGGTTCAAATAGTTGAATTCGCGCTTGCGTTGATGCAGTAGCGGATATTCGGTAATGGGGAGGCCAAATAACTTTTCGCCACTACTGTACATTTCGTACTTCCGCCAGAGTTCATCAAAACGATTTTGAAATAGAAAGACGCGATCGCTAGCTTCTTTTGCCGAAATGCCCTCCACCATGGGACCACTGGCTGCAAAGTCAGCATTAAATTCATCAAATTCCTGAACAAATATGCCAATACCCTCGTTGAGTTCTTGTAGTAAGGGATCTTCCATTTCTGAAATGCGATATGAAGCTTTTTTTGCCTGCAAAATGAATTTTATTAAGCGTCGTTGAAGCTTTAATAGATTAATTCATTTCAGAGGATCTTACATTTTCCAGCATTTTATTAAATGATAATTGCAAACTGTCCACCTTATCGTAGTCATCTTGTGGCACAAAAATATTAAATTGGGAAAATAATGCATATGCATCAATTACAGTATCCAAGTTCATATCCATTCTGAAAATAAGCAAATTTTTTTTCAAACTACTTGCATACGTAAAATTGTTTTAATAGTTTTTACTGTATAAAATTATCTCGTATCTTCTCCAAACATAACATGACCAAACGTACATCATCCAAATCTTTAATGGGTTTTGACAGAATATTTTCCTGTTCAGTTATAAAGTCCACCATCTCATCCAATTGTGTCTTATACTGAGCACTTAATAATTGGCCACACAAAGTTTTCCATTTTTTCGATTCTTCCACGAATTTTTCAAAAGCTTTTTCTACAACAAAAAAAAAATTATTATTATTTTCTTAGGGCGTTATTTCGCAAGGGATTTAAAATTTTGGGTTTTCTAAGAGCTTTGTAGAAAAGTTTGGAAAATCTTCTTACTTAAGATGTTATGAAAGGCCACCTTAGGCACTTTTTTGAAGCTTAGCTGCTAAAGAATACCTTATAAGGTTTCAGTTCTTGAGCCCTTCAAATTGATGAATCACTTTCGAAAGAAGTGAAAGCGAAAGATCTAGCCCGCAATGAAAACGTGTGTAAAAAAGATACAAGTATGGAATGTAGTGAGTATGTAAATATATCGTTATAAAGTAACAAATTCTTTATACTTTATTTCATACTTTTTTTCTAATACTTGTATAACTTCATTTGGAGAGTATTCCATTGTTCCTGAAAATCGTTGCATTTTGAAACTTCAGATTTCAAGTAACAAAACTTCCAAAAAATCGAATTTTTATGATTATTTTTTATGTTTTAGTCAAGTAAAATATTTAAAAAATGGGATTGAATTGTGGATTCAAGTCATGACGGTTTGATTTAGGGGAAAAATGCATAATTTTTACATTAGATTGTCATTGGGGATCACGTGTTTGTGCGAGAATTTAAATAAATCGATCATCATTAAAATTAATGAATCGAAATATTATTGTTTGTGAATTCTCAAACAGTCTGTGCATAACATAAGAGGTTTGTGACTATTCAAAATGTGTGGTTGAAGTCTACTGATGATTTGTTACAGCAACAATGAAATGCATATAGACAACGCTGAACCAACAGCAAATACATTTTAAATTAAATTAAACTTCTGTCAATATGTCGAATAATAAATTTCTTGAGCTATTTTGCTGTTTTTCATAAAAAAAATGAGCAAATTTTCATAAAATTTTAAAATTTCACAACTCCAAAATGATTTGGTCTTTATTTTACTATTTTACTTTTGAACGTTTTAAAACTTATTTTGAAATGTTTTAATAAATCCCGCACACATTAAAATTGCCTCAACAAACAATGCCGCCCGAATTTAAGCTCTAAGTTTACAATTCTAAGGGCCTAATTCATAAAAAATATTTTGGTTTTATAAAAGGATTATTAATCAAATTTCCATAGAAAATTTGTGTTATAAACCGCTTATAAAACAGAAATAATTTTTATGAATAAGGCAGTAAATATTTTGATAAAAAGGAGCACATCGCAAGTTTAGAAAATGCCAGGTGACATCTTAAATCAAAATTGGTCACAAATCAAAATTTAATCAAATTTTTTTATAAACATTTTTACAATAAGGATCTCGGCAATTTATGATTTAAGAGCACATTTCACCAATTTTCCTTAAATACGAATTAATATTACTCAATAGAAAAAGAAATTGTTCATCATACCCATTCTTATTTCAATCGGTCCGATGCAGTGACGTTTTTTGCGTTCCTCCAATTCGCTGGTTATATTATCATAATAAATAAATTTATCTCTAATATCAGCTGTTAAAGGAGACGTGTTCACAAATTCTTGTATGATGCTGTCACGTTTAGGGGACCATAAGTATCTGTGTTTATCGAACACGTCCTCCAGATATTCCTCAACATCATTTTTAAATATCATCAAACCATTTGCGAGATTTTGTATTGCTCTAATGATATCCTTATGTTCGATAACAAAGCGATAGTAATTGCGGTCATAACGGTTTTCATCTAAAAATTAGAAATGCTTTTATGAAAATGAAAAAAATTTTATATGAATGTAGTCTCAATGTTTGAATTTTTATTTTATAGCTATGTCCGGCCATGAAATGAGCGCTTGATAGACCCAACATAGTTACCACAAAATTGTATACAAATAGGGGACTAATGCGTCCGAAATTTTAATAAGAGTGCAAGCATTGTAAATGCACAATGTGTGTCAAAATAAGATGTGAATGCGTTCCCAGAGTTTCTTAAAAATCCATTATGTAGTAGTACTTAAAAATCAAAATCATTATCTGTCCGTTGAGTGTGACTTCTTTTGCGTGATTGAGTAATGAACGCTCAAATATTCAAACTTTCACATTTGCTTTACTAGTAGCACTCCTTTTTCTTAACTGAATAGCCCAATTCACAGTCTTGGCCTTGAATCGTCGTAGCATGTGTAAAATGGTATAGTATATTAATACTCACCACTTAACAATTCTTAAAAATTTTTCTTTGTACAAGTTTGTGAATTGGGCTATTGATACTCACCACTTAGAATTGTTAAGTGGTGAGTATTAATATACTATACCATTTTGCACATGCTATGATGCCAGACCACTTCCACGAGATTTTGTCAGAAGTTGAATGTCAAGACTAAATGAGAGAATTGAAGTACTTTCTATATTTATATCATGGTTAAAACTCTGTGTGATTAATACTACAAATCAATCAAACTATTGCTTTGACATTAGTTGCTTGTCAAGCCCAGACAAACGTTAAAACTTACCCACAGTCACACGCCTCATACGTCTTTCATGTGTTTTGGCCTGTTTGCCCCAGGTACTAATGAAATAATTTATTTCCGTACAATTCAAGACGGCACGATGGAAATCTGCCTGCATATTTTCCATATTGGGTTCAATGCGGCAACCATTTTCCAAATCAATATCCATTTCAGTGTACAGTATCGGCGGTTGAGGATGCGTGCGCCAATTCGTTCTGTTCAGAAGCAATATAAATTATGCGTGCAATTCATTTAGTTATTTCAAAATATTCTGTTATTACCTTAAAATGTGATGACGCACATAGTCCAAAGATCTTTTCGAACAAGCAACTAGTGCCGCTATCATTCGGGAATTGTAATATGAAAACAAATCCATACAATCATTACGCAAATGATGCAGTTCATAGCGTGTTTCCTCGTAGTTTTTAAATTGCAAGCCCATTAGTATATCGTCTGGTACCAAATAAATTGTACGATAAATTTTTTGAAACTGTATCCAATCCCATTTATCTATTGGCATTTGCCCCTCGGTACGCCAATTATCGTCATTAATTTGGTCGAGCGGTAATTGATAGACTCGTCTTCCTTTCGAATCCTGTTCTCCAAAATCCAGCAGTTCTACAAACATATTACACAGATCGATAACAGCTCGTTCTGTGCAAGTCGACTTCTTTTCTAACTCCTTTTCAATTTCCATTCGTAAGTTGTTGCAGTTCTCATAGAATTTACTAGGTGTTACCGGTTCAGATGGAACGTACATGTACAAAAATTTTTTCAATGAACCTATTTCATTGACGATGCGAATGGCATCTATGTTTAGGACAGTTTGGTAAAATATATAAACTTCTTCGACGCTCTGCAAAAAAGTGAAAATAATGTATTAGGATGAAAGTTTTTATTCGCTATATTCAGGATTTAGTGAAAATGGTTCTGCGTAAGTGCAAATGTATAATATGGCAGCTTGAAAACGGTAAACCTTTTTTAACTATTTGTAAACAAGCAAATTAAATTGAATTAGAAAATTCACAAGCAATGGAATGTGCATATTCTATTAAATTCTTTGGAAGACTGCTCAGAGATAGACAGAGACACTCTTACTAATGATTTCGTAACAATATTTTGTTACGAAAGCGCTCGCCATAATTGACGAAACAGTTGCAATTTAAAACTCATTAGACATTGAATACCTCTATTGTTACTCTTATGTTAAATTTCCTTCAGCTTGACCGTGCACACTTTTCTATATGCTTAAGAGCTTAAAATATGTGTAAAGTAAATCTACGTAAAATATAATAGCCCAATTCACAGTCTTGTGCAAATGGTCTTGCATCGTAGGATGTAGTATATTGATACTCACCACTAAGATTTGTTATGTGGTGAGTATCAATATATTATATCATTTGCACATTCAAGATTATTTTGCACAAGATTGTGGATCGGACTACTATTAAATTATAATGGACGAAGCCTCGTCCATTGTTTAAAATACATTAACATAGAAGTGGGTTGGGTGGGTCTCATTATTCGTCCGTTTCGCAATTGCGAATGCATTTTTAGTGTGAAAGCAAAATTTTAAACTATTTAATATGTTGCTGCTGTATTCTTGCGTATCATCTCTCCCGTATTATTCATTACATAGAACAAATATTTTTCTCCATTTGTCATTCTCTCAAATTGTATAACGAAAAGCTTAGATACTTTTCGGACCCGCAAAGGTTGCCTCTGCAAATTCTTGCAAAATTTTCTTTTAAACTTTGTTTCACTATACCACGAAGTAACTTTACATAATAAAGGAAAGACCCCAAAGAAACGTACAAAGAACAAAGCAACTTGCCAAAGTGTTGTACCCATTTCCCGCCAGATAGCATATGAAAAACTTCTACCTGTGGGTGGCGTTTGCTGAAGTAGTTTTGTTTTCTTTTTTAACAAACACAACACAACCCGCGAAGCGATTAGCTATGCTGCGGAAAACACCCAGGGTCTATGGCGGGAATCGAACCCATGACCTCTGGACTGAGAGGATAGCATCGCTACCACTCAGCCACAGGGGCACGTCCTGAGTTCAACCCCGGTATCCAACAGTCATTAAATAACAACACCACACATTTTTCTGATGTGCATTAGTGTTTCTTTGTATCAGTTGTTGTAGGAAAGTTCAAGTGATGAAGCCATAGCCACTGGTCACTGGTCACTGAACTATACCGACTTCAGCAGATACTAATCCTAATGTAACACCAGAGCGCCCTCCTTCGTTGTGTAGCAGAATCATCGGCGAAGTGAAATAACCAATAGAATAGCTACTAAACACAGCTTCAAAAAAAATTAAAAAATTTAATACGCCTCATTTAACAGCAGAGGCGTTGCAACACTGCATTATTAAAAAAACGTGCAAAAAAGCTGAGTTGTAAAAGAATAAAGCTTTCCTCTATATCTTCCTTCACCACCTGTCTTCTCTATCACTATCCATTTCCTAAAGAAGGTAACACCTAGTAATAGTAGTAGGCATTCATTGCCTGAGTGTTACTTCTTTAAAAAAAAAATAAAATAAAATGAATATGAGTGTTGGTAGTTTAGCTAAATATCGCACTAATTTGTCTAAAGAGCGTAAACTCTAGTCGGCAGCTGCTTTTTTAAATACTTTTGGCCTTTTTATATTCATACACTTACCCTTTCCACATTTTCTACAAAATCCTCCAAGTTTTCGGACAACCAGGTCACTGTCGACAAGGCCGGCTTCAAAAGCAACGATATTTCTTTTAAACGGAAGCGCATGATATTAATGAAAACCGGTGTGATTTTTTGGCGCATTTGATCAAAACGTTCAATAACACATTTCAGTTTTTCGGCTGGTTTTAGTATGCTTTCCTTGCAGTACGTTACCACAGCTGCAATATTTGGTACCTCCAACTTCAGTTTCCACATCCATTCGGTTTCTTTGATCATTTGTTTTACAGCTGGATCTAAATTAATCATATACTCAGCCGTTTGCCTATTACAAATCAGTATCGGTGTGTTGAGGAGACAGCGGATTTCTTCGCAATAATCAAACCATGCCTTGTGATAACTCATCTCATAGTGACATATAATGCTGTTCATATAATTATAATAACGAACGGTTCGCTGGGCTTTCTTGTGGGCCAACACACAGGAATGTCTCTTCAAAACTTTCATTGGTTCATCAATTTTCTGAAAGATTGAACGTATCCACATAATACGACCAGCTACGGGTGGCATATTGCGTGAAATGAAAGGATTACCACGTTCTTCGTTGTAACTAATATTTAAATATAATAAAAATAATTTAGATATGTACGTATGTTTTGGATATTCATTAAAAAGAAACACTTACACATCCTTTAGCACAAACATTTCCTTTTCCAGCATTTCAGCCACTTCCAAATAGCGACGATCCAAACACAAACACTCCAAATTTAAACGTTCAAACCTTTTCAAAATCAATATAACCGATTCTGTTATGGGTACATCGGCAATTTGTTGCTTAACAAACTGCTGCATTCCCACTTCAGCCTGCTCCAATTCCTTTATGAAATTGTTGTAATCCTTGTCGAAATTGTCAGAACGATAATTTAAGGGATCATATGCTTTCGAACTAATGGTGGCCCTGGCATTCTTAATGATGGCATTAAATTTATCCATGCCATTTATGCGTATGCGATCTAATACCGAGTATATAATCTCCACATTGAAAATATTTTTTATCTAAGATTTATGAAAAAAAAAAAACATTATGATTGAAGTGTTTAAAATTCCCGAAAGCATGCTCATACCTTTTCCAAACGTTGTATAAATTTTTCTAGACACGTGAATATATACACGGGCGACACGATCCAACGTTTTTCTTTTTCTTGGGCCATATCACGACAAGTGTTGAAATATTGTTCTTTATAGCTTTGGATAACTTGGTGGCATTTTTCAATTTTGGCTATAATATCGTTTGGCAATAACTGCCAAACTTTCACTCGGCCATTATCGGTTAAATAATTTCTGCAAACTATAGTCATTTGATTCGATATCTTGACGAAAAATCCAGTGACATTGGTGGGAGTATTGAAATAGTGTGCGGTTTTTGATACATTACGTAAGGCTACCATAAGGCCGGGCAAACTGCTTATAATGTCATCTGGTGTTGATCTTTGGTATTTGAAATATAAAAAAGCATTAAAATCATTATTTTTTTCACTTTTTTTCATGTGTTATCTTCAATTTTGTTCGAAGTCGGTACCAATCAGGTTAACAAATTTTTAATATCATTGTTATTGCCATCAACTTTGAATTTTTAAGAAATTTTGTTGTTTACACGAGTTTAAAGCATTTTGAAGAGCAATTTTGAAGAAAATTTCAATCGCGTAAATCTAGCTTAACTGCATATTTCACAATGTCGAATGAATTCTTTCTTTCTTAGAAATACATTTGAAACAAAAACTAAATTTTAAAATTTGTAAATTAAATAAAAATTAAATTATTTTTAACTTTTTATTGCTTATTTTTGAAGACGTTTAAATTTTTTTAAGCTTTATTTTAAAATTTTAGTGCCAATTTTGATATTTTTACGGCGTGGTGACGGCCGATTTTCAAAATATTAATGTCAGTCCACTTTAACTAAATTCAACATCACGCCACTTTCAGAGCTCATGGTGCGTGCCAAGTTTTGTAAAACTTGGTCAAGTAGAAGCAAATATAATATTCAGGGCAATTATTAATAAAATTCCGTGAGAAATTTTTCCCGGTGAACAATTCCAACTAATGGCAAGTGATAGTGAAAACAAAAAATTGTAATTGGAAGAGGGAGAAATTTCACTCGGAATTTTATTCATAATTGCCCTGATTATGTTTTAATTGGCATTACCAAGTCCACTTTTAATGGAAGCGGTCCTGCCCGCTTTTTTTTAAATTTAATATTGAGTCTTTCTTAAATTTAAGAAATTTATTATTCGACATATTGTCAATTTTATTTTAATTTGAAATTTATTTGCTGGTGGTTCAGCGATGTCTATATGCATTTCATTGTTGTTGTAACAAATCGTCAGTAGACTTCAATCACACATTTTGAACAGTCACAAACCTCTTATCTTATGAAGTCTACTGACGATTTGTTACAGCAACAATGAAATGCATATAGACATCGCTGAACCACCAGCAAATAAATTTCAGTCTTTCTTAAAGCTGAAATTATTCAGGCTTATCATAAATAAAATTTCACATGGAAATTTCCGAACATTTGAACAATTGGTATCAAAAAACTTCATACGATTGCGAAATATTTTGAAAATTTATGAAGAAAATTATTCACAAAAATTTTTCTCTATTTGGAAAAGGGAGAAATTTATCGCGGAATTTGATTCATAATTGCCCTGGATACGAAATTAAAATCCAGTGAACGAAAAATTTGATTCGGAAATTTTCACATGTGGACAAGGCTGAATATTAATTGTTTCAACTTCGCGATTGTGTCATTACGAAAGTGCAAACTGTGTGCTAAATTTAGCAGAAAGATAAGTAGATAAGAGATAATAAAATCAAAGTAAAAAATAGTGGCCGGGAACACGCCAAGTAACAAACATAAAAAAATACAAACGAATTGATAACTTGCTCCTCCATTGTAGCTCTCAATTGTAGGACTCAATTAGGATATTGTAACAATAAGTTATCAAATTTACATAATAATCGCCAACAAATGTAGCACCTGGTTTTAATTTTAATTTTAGTCGACTTGAAGCATCAAGCTTGTGAAGTATTATTTATTAAATTACTTTTGTGCAGATTATCTTCCCTTACAAAAACGCTTCTGGAAAGGAGTAATTTTTGCTGGGTATAATTCGGAATAACCCAGCAAAAAATTTCAAAAAAGGTAATCGGGTTTGGAATTAAGTATTTTTGGTGGAAGCTGTTCCTTACTGGATTACCAACTTAATGATTTTAACAAGGCGTGAGACTAAAATAATCGATTCTTGAGAAGTACTTACTTTTTTTAATTTAGCAACTTGTTCACGTAATCTATTTAATCTAAAAAAATTATTCTCCTCATTTAGCAACTTGTACACAATTTTTTTTAAATTTTTGGTAATGTGTTTTGTAAGCGAGTAATGAAATTTGGTAATCAGAAAAGTAAGTCATTATACGGCAAGTAGTTCTGATGGTAATGTGTAATTTTTTGCTGGGAATTTGATAACTTAACATCCTATTGTTAACAAATTAAAAAGGATTGAAATGTAAAGTACTTTTTATACAAAGTAGTTAAGGAAATTGCTCGAATATTAGACAAAAATCATTCGAATAAATTTTTGTTCTAATGGCCTGTTTTCATATTTTATTGTTGTTTTCAATATCAATTTTCAGTCGAAAGTTTCGTTATTGTGAAACAGGCCATAAATTGAAATTTTTTTTCGTTTCGAAACAGTTTTTGTTCGAATGAAAGCACTAGTTGTATGACAAATCAACAAAACATTTAAATCTAAAAATTTAAAATGAAATGCCAATGGAATGTAACAAAAATACAAACAATTATACTACATATTTTCAAAACCATTCCGAAAGTACTGAAATCGCTTAATGTAATTTGAAATATTAGCAATTACCTGTACAATGGATCCCAAAACTTTTGCAATGATGTTATATAACGAACATTATCTTTGGCTTCATTTAACGCTAAAGTTACATGATTGTCAATTTCAGCCCATTTCTGAATATGAAAAAAAAACCAGAATTATACTGTATGAATGTACCATATTTTTCGAATAAAACCTTCAAAAGTTTCGAGGATCTCGACAATACTAAGCAAGTTTTGTGATTATTAAAAGCTTGCGATGAAACAAATTCCATAATAGACATGTAACGTGCCAACATTCTACGCCAATTCACCAGCATTTGCAGGGGACCAGCATCGGCCGAATCTCTTAAAATTTGCTTGCCCTCCACCAAAATGGCTTGTATTTGGCGCAACCATTGACCAAAATAACGTTCCACGATACGAACACGATTGACATTTTTTGAACTGTCCTCTATTTGAAACTTTACGAGAAGAAAGCCTTTGTACAGTTCATGGGAAACTTGAAAGTTGACCCTCGATGAAACTGTTGCTTCTGAAGATTTTAGAAATATATTGAACATGTTAAGTGTGTGAAAAAATTTATTCTTTTGATCATTTTCGACTACGCCAAATTCTGAAACGGCCCCTAAAGAGCTGGTCAGTATGCGATCAACAAAATGTTTCATCACATGCAAGCAAAAATCTTTCTTGGCGGCATCCCAACAGAAAATAGCAACATCTTCGGATACTGTACGATTGTCAATATTCTTTTTGTTGTTATTTCTATATACCACTACCCACTTGTCGTATAGATTTACATTATCACTACGCTGAACGATTGTACGTTTAATGTGTTTTCTCTTCATACTTCCAATATAGCGACCCGACTTGGGAGGATAACCCTCCATGTCGGCATAAGATATTAAACAAGCACGCGGGCCACCATTCTCAAATACGCCTGACAGTAAATCGACAAATTCTTCATCGTCTACAACGCCGGCTATTATTTCCTCCGTGTCAGTTCCCACGAGATCGGCCACAATTTCCAAAACATATCTGTGATTGGCACCAAGTGAAGAGAGGCGCTGCTGTCTTAATTCTTTATATTGATGCGCTTTTTTTCGTTCGCTTTCTTCCCTTTCCTGATCGGTGGCGCTATGGCCGCGTGCTGTATGTTTTTGAATTGTGTATGAAACCGCAAATACTTTACGTAATTTTTTAAGATTACGATCTGGATCGATGCCCTTTATTTGAATATAGTCGGAGGCCCGCGGCTGGTGAGCGTTCTTTTCGCCAGCTTCCTCATTCATATTTTATTTTTTTTTTTTATTTTTTTATTAGTCCTTTCGGTAAAATATTATTAAAAATTAGAAATTAAAAATATATTTCAAAATTCAATTTCCTTTTTAGCTAAACTGGTGACTTTTTTTTTGAAAAAAAAAAATTATGATTTTTTTCTTTTGATGAAAGACGTTTGTGACAATTTGTGTTGTATTCAAAATTATTAGACGAGTTTATATTTCTTGCCATATTTTTTTTATATAAAAGTACACGGAGAAAAGCATAGTGGGTTGCTAAATTTATTATGTTCCCTGTCTGTAAGAGTTTACCACTTGGATCGAACAAAGTGGATCCGATTTTACACATTTGAAAATCAATTTAAGTTGTTATAACTTGTTAGCAACACAGGTCTGGGCTGAAGAACAGCTCTCGTGCACATCGTACGGCCAGGCTTGTGTGTGTCTTGTTTGACCTTCGAGAGTTTTTTATCTCGCTCGCACTGGTTGAGTGATCTGCCACGGATAACCGTATAATCTTGCGGTTCTTTCGGAATTTCGTTGACAACCACGTTGCTACTTCCTATGTGAAGGCATATATCGTGTATAGTCAGACACAACAACTTTTTTAAAATACTTTTAATAGCATCTTGGGCATATGGTCAAGTTACTCCACCCATATTTGTGCAACAATACTTTACAAATTTATTTTGTAAAGAATTTAAAAAAATAAACATATATTCACCGTATTGCGTATGTTGAGTCGAATATTCGTCTACGACAGTTTTGTCCTAGATTAAAGAAAACCTGTACACGCTTCCTTTAATCTAGAACAAAATTCTCGTAGACGAATATTCGCCTCGACATACGCAATACAGTGATTATTAATTAATAAAAAGTATCTATTTGGTAATAAAGCCCATACTGACTTATAGTGAACTAGTATGGGGGATTGCACTAGACAATATGATATACTGTCGGATCATAGGAAGGATTCTGCGAACATCCGCTTTGATGATTACACCATCAAATGCACTGTTTACAATGATGCACTGGTTGCCAGGTGAACTCATGATTAAACCAATAGCCATTAACTCTGCAATCAGGCTGGAGCCAGCAGGAGCGTGGAAGACTGTTACCAGAGGACATGCCATAATTCCATAGTTTGTCGGAAAACATTGATTACTATTCACGCACACCTCTGATTGATAAAGAATTTGCCGTTAAGTTCTAGGACACGCCATCCTATGAACATGAGAGCGTGCAAGAGATCTATACGGAGTGATACAATTTAGATTTTTGCTGTGGGTCGAGGAGTTTTTATTTCCCGTTTTCCACGGGCTACTGAATCAATACAGCGTAATACAGGCTGAAATGTCAGCCATAAAAAGAGCAGCTAACTGTATGAGGTACTATAGAATATACAATGATATAATGATGATTATATCCATCGGGTGTCTATATAACATAAAATTTTTTGTATGAATACCGTATATCTATAAACGAGATAGCACAACATTGGAAGCTGGATCTTCTCCGGTTTCCAGGGTATAGCAATATGCTCGGATATATTGTCGCGGATAAACTAGCCAAGTCCGGAGCTCAAAAGGTTGGCGTTACCTTAAAATGCAAATTCATCAATATTTATTTGGGACCAAGTGGTCTAACGAGGTCACCTGCTCGATGACGAGGCAAATATGGCCGCAATATGATTGTAGCAGATCTGCAATCCTGGAGGGGACCTCCACGCTGACAAACACGCAAATACCCTGTCGGGATTTGAGCTAACTTAACAATAACTAATGGTTAATCAGAGACGAGTGACAACTCACTCAAAAGCTAACTCATTTTACAAGTTAAACACATACGTTTCAAATAACCACAAGTTAGCTCATTTCGAGTTAGTTTTTGGCTGATAAAATTCAAGTGCACTATTAGTTAGCTGCGAATTGACTAACTAATGGTTGGCCCATAATGAGTTAGTTTGTGGCGCAGCAAAGTTTTAGTCAACTTAAATTTGAAATAATTTTAAATTATTTTTTTAGAGACCAGAATGTGTATCGAGCCGTGATCACTTTGTTTGTCAGCCATCATACTTAACACTTTGCCATCGCGCCATATAAAATATAAACGGCACAGAGTTAATATAGACATGAATTCTATGCTGACATCTCGTTTAACTTTAACTCATCTCTGTATCAGCTTTGAGTTAGCTAAATGTTAGCTCAAAACTTATCGAGAAGAAGTTAGTTGTACAAAAACAACTGACTCACATCTGTATCATTTATGAGTTAGTTCAGAAGCTAGTTGTAAACGAGTTAGCAAAGAGTCACTTATATTTTGAACTAGCTAATAAAAATTCGACTGAGTACCCTTAGATTAGTTGTCATATAATGAGGAGAAGAAAGACTCTGTAAAACACCTCATATATATGTGCCCCGCGTGCTCTCTCTGTCTCTCTCTCTATTTCTATCTTTCCTTCTCTCTCTGAGAAAATCGTTATTTCATTGGACAGTCTGCTGCTGTAGGATTTGCCAGCCCTGTCAAACTGCGACATCAGCCAGATGAACTCGTTTAGCACTGAAAAGAATGAAGAAACATGGAAGAAGCTACCTCTCTTTACGTCTCTGTTCCAGGTAATACAAAAGCACCAACTAAAATCCAAGTTGCCTGTTTTTTTACCTTTAAACTGACAACGTGTGCAACCTAACCTAACTTCATAAATAATTTACAATAATGAACAAAACAAATTTTATAAAGTTTAATTTAAAATATACATATGTATTTATGTTTTCGTTTCTTTTTCAAATTTTTAGCTATTTAGAAAGAGCAAGATGCGTTGGGGTTTGAAGAAGACGGTATCAAAATAATTTTTACTAATTATTTTCTTTGTTTTGTTTACTTTTGATAATAAAAAAAATATTAAATTAATATAAAAGTTGTATATATTATTAGTATGTATATCACTTTTACATCAGTACTGATTAGTAAGCTCTGACGATGTTTACATTAGTACTGATTAGTCAGTTCTGATGATTTTTACATCAGTACTGATTAGTAAGCTCTGACTGATTACTAATATACTGTGGAGTGAACAGTTCCGATATATGTTTTACTAGTTCATGAAGTTCACAAGTATGAGAGAGAAACAAATCACTTGTACACGAATGTTTACATCACTTTTTTCATATTGCCCTTAACAAAATTATAGAAACTTTTGATGTACATATATACCCATCAGCAATTTCCATCAGATGATGCATCAAATGACCGTCATTGTTCTTGTATGGTAAGAAGTCAATGCTTACTTCAATTAAAAACAGAAAAATAAATGTTCTGTAGTTTTTTAAATTCGCATGAGTGATGCTTATAATCACCCTTATCGGGAATAAAAGGCAAACATTTTGTTCAAAAAATTAGAAAATAGTATTCTGACACAACAACAACGCAATCATTGGCGATCACAATTTTAGGGAAAGGGAACACTTTTAATTTTTTCAAACTTTTGATGCATATACCCATCAGCAATTTCCATCAGATGATGCATAAAATGACCGTCATTGTTCTTGTGGGGATATTTATACATACATAATTACGTTTGAAATTGGTCGTTATTAAATAAAATTTAGATTTCTTGCTCTTCCAAAAATGCTATCTGTTTTTAAGATATACTGAATATCTTTCGAAACACAAAAAATTTAAAGAAATTGAACATTCGCCCCTGTTCTGTAAGCCGAATCCGAGTAATACAAATAATTAATAATGGTCCTGCAGACGTGTTTAAGGATGTGATATTTGAGAATCTATATAATAAAAATATTTTAAAAAATTTAAAAAATATTTCTTGTCGGACTTAGTTTTCTAAAATCGTGCGATTTCAAATCGATCGGTTTATAGAAGAGGGCCAATTATTCTATATTGTTTCTTCTTTTTTAAATTTGTAATTTAGGGGCCACACGCTAAATTTTTGCCTTTCAATTCCATTCAGTCTGTAATACACTGCCCCTTTTTTTATTGAAAACTAGATTGCTTTCAAATTCACCTATCCAATTATATGGCAATTTAATTTTCAATTTGAACAGCTGGTCACAGCACACATTGATTGAAGCTATAAATTTGAGTTGTTTCTTCGTCGGTGTCATTAAAAAATTAAATTGATTATCAATTTGTGTCATAGCTATCAATTTCAAGCAATTTTGACATACAGCATGAGTGATGAAATTGAAAGCGATTTATTGAACGTGTGGCTACAGCGTAAAGCAAAACCAGGGCTATCATGAATAAAATTCCACGTGAAATTTTTCCCAAGGAGAAATTCCAACTAATAGCAAATAAAAGGGAAAGCACTGATTAACAAAATAAAATGAGTAAACAATGCTGCCACATTATTTCATAAGTCGATATTGCTAGTTGAAAGCAAGAAAAAGCCCAAGGTGTATTTAAACACGTGGCAGCGCTACTTCAGCTGATAGTTTTTTGCTCTAAACATCTAAAAATCGTCGTGTTTAAGCTCTTAAACACGAATGAGGAGTTAAACACGTAAGTGTGAACTTAGTATTAGTTTCAGTCATTAATTTCTTGTAGGGTACACCATGAAAAAGCTCGTAAATATTAAAATGTGGCCATATCGAGCAAAAATTAAAAAGGACTAAAAGAGCTGAAAGATAATTGTAAAAAGTGCTAGATTAGCGCGCTTTTTAATTTGGGACCAACATTTCTTTTCGCGTTCTGGATGACTGAAAACGTGCTAAATCTGGCTCGAAAAGGGACAAGTTGGCATTACTGCTACTATGGTTCCAGTTTTGTAATTCCCAATAATTTATTGGGAGTTTGCTTATAAGGATAGGGGTTTTGTAAACTTTTTTTGAATTGTGGTTAACATCTACTGATGAGTTGCTTAAGCTAAATGCATGTGAACGTGCTTTACCAACAAAATACAAACTTTTTTAAGTGTGGGTGGCGTTGGCTGAAGTAGTTAGCACGTTGACTACAAAATCGAAGGTCCTGGGTTCAATCCCTGTATCCAACAGTCATTGAATAACAACACCACGCATTTTTCTGATGTGCATTAGTGTCCCTTTGTATCAGTTGTTGTAGGAAAGTTCAAGTGATGAAGGCATAGTCACTGGTCACTTAACTATACCGACTTCAGAAGATACTAGTCCTAATGTAACATCGGAGCGCCCTCCTTCGTTGTGTAGCAAAATCATCGGCGAAGTAAAATAATCAATAAAATGGCTACAAAACACAGCTTCAAAAATTTAATACGCCTCATTTGACACCAGATGGCGCTGCAACACTGCATTATCAAAAAAAAAAAACGTGCAAAAAGCAGAGTTGTAAAAGAATGAAGCGTTCCTCTATCTCTCCCTTCACCACCTGTCTTCTCTATCACTATCCCTTTCCTAAAAGAAGGTAACACCTAGTAATAGAAGTAGGCATTAATTGCCTGAGTGTTACTTCTCTTTAAAAAAAAAAAAAAAAAAAAAAAAAAAAAAAAATATTTTATTTCTTCTGAATAAATATTTATTGAACATCGAAGGACTAGCAACTACATTATAAAATTTTTCGTGAAATTAATTGCTGAGAAAAAATTTATATAAAAAAAGTGGACAAAAATGTTTCATACACACATTTTGCGCCATTTTTGTATATTCTTCAGTGCTTCTATTACTGAATCAGTGCTGGCTAGCGAAAGTAATGTATTCGGCACCCTGGTGCCACTTTGGCCGACTATGTACTAAATAGAAAAAGTTTCGTGCTGCAAATTTTATGAAATTTTGTCAAATATTTCAATTTTTTAGAGGCTGTTTGTGTAAGTCGTATATTACACAAGCGCTAAGATTTTCATCGTCAACGCCTTACACAAACAGGCTGCTAATTTTAGTAATACTTTAAATTTTTCAATAAAAAAATTTATCATAAAATTAAAAAGTTTGATACAACATATTTTCGATTTAATCGTAAGCGACAAAAATTAAAGTTTCAAGGTTAAGGTTTTTTTTTATAATATCGAACCCTACGACAATTAAATCCAAAATAAGGGTAGATGCATGATATAAATATAGAAGGTACTTCCATTCTCTCTTTGTTTTTAAAAAATAAGTATTTTTGAAGTTTGTTTTTTGAGAGAAATAAAAAAAATGCTCCCATATCGTAAAAAATATAAGTCTTCTCCCATAAAATTTTTAGAAAAATGTGTAATCATCTTAACAAAAGTTGGGAAAAAAAGTAGTTATGTAATAACTTGGCGTATCTTTTTAAGTTTTTTGCCTAAAATAAGTATTTTATCTATATTTTCATCCAAAATGATACATGATTTTGATTAATTGACAATGAATTTTCATTAAGTTTAACAAATATTGATGATATTACATCTTGTTTAATCTATATAATTCGCTTCTTGTTGATTGTAGCATGTTTTTCTAAAAAAAATTACTTAAATACCCGATCAGATAATTTTGGCAAATCTATTTCACAGATTTTGCAGGCTCTTAGACACTGTTGGCGGACGCCAGATAATGTAGAGAGCTCAAAGAGTGCTACATTCAAATTTTTACAATGATATTTTGTAGGTCCACAGTTTGTAATATGCAGCTCATTTTCGCTTTCTTTAACACAACAATGCATTTCATTGTTTTTCAAGATAATAAAACATTTATCATCACATTTTTTTTAAATTGTTTGAATTTATAAAAAAAAACTTCTGAAATAATTTTTCAATAAAATTTTCAAACAAACAGGAAACAGAGGGGAAATATTAAATTAATACGGTAGCACGATTTTACTGGAAACTTCAGAATACCTATCCTTGTCAGAAGGTGAATGTCAAGAAAAAATGAGAGAATGGAAGTACCTTCTATATTTATATCATACCTACAAGAAATGAATGACTGAAACTAACACAAACAAGATTTGTTCACTAACACATTTGCACTAATTTTACATTGAATTCAATACTGACAGTCAATTGACTAGTCATTTGATCGGAAGTTTTGATGGATTTATTTATTAATTATAGCTGCCCCACTCTAGCATATATATTAGAATGGGACATCTAATGTACATATGCCAAAACTTTTAAAACATCGAGTTTTATTTAAAAAAAATACAATTCATTGTCTGTGAAAATTAAAATTTATAAGTGTTAAAAAAGATAAGTAAAAATTGAATAAAAGAAATTTACAAAATTTAATTTAATGCATTTGTTTTCAAAATTTTAGATATTTGTTACAAGCAAGAGATTAAAAGGTGTGAAGAGGGCTAGATACCGCCTAGGTTATTCTGTTTTTGCTGAACTTATCTTTCGTTTCAAATATTTTATGTGCTTTTATACTTTTAAGTGACTTTTTATAATAAAAGAAAAACAATTAAAATAATAAAAATTATATTTATTGTCAGTATATCAATAATGTATGATTGCTCAATTGTGGGGGATATATTATTCAATTATGATCAGTCAAACTTGAGTAATATTTATGCTATCATTGATTACTAAAAAGAACTAGAGTGAGCAGTTCAACTATATGTTATATTCATTAGTTAGAGAGAGATGCAACATCACACGTACACAGAAGTTCCATCACATTTTTCATTTTGCCTTTAATAATGTGATAGAAACTTTGTTCTAACCAATGATGAATATATCCTGCTTTACTTCCGATCAAATGAGCAGTCAATTGACTGGTAGTGTTCTTGTAGGGATGGGTCGATGTATTTGAAACTTTGATATCAAATTAAAATTTATATCTAATACCTTTCATCACTAATGTTTCATAATATTTATTTATTTCTTAATTTTTTTTTCAATTAATTGCAGTTGGGATTTAAACTATGTCAACAGTACCACCAATACACTTACAACAATCATTTCAACGACGACCAACTAAACAATTACAAGAACAACAGGCCAGGACATTTTCTCACATTCAACAACAATTCAATGAAAGAAAATCAATAGAGTCGTCAACAGAAGAAAGTGAAAGAAAGCAGGCGACAAAAAAAGAAATCAAGCCCAAACAATTATTCAGACAAGCAACTGTTGCTGCAATAAAAGCGGAAGAGAGACCGGAAAACGAAAAGGACAAGCTACAAAGTCAAGATATAGAAGCAATAATAGTGCAAGAGTTGGAGGACACCAACTTGAATCAACAACAAAACAGTAAAACTAAAAACTATCAACTTTATCAGAATGGTAAAGTAAATGAATTTTTCCAAAATGCCACATTACAGAAGCACAAGAGTGTAGCAGATATTTGTTTGCTAAATGACAACTACATTTTGGTGAAAATGCCTGATCTAGAAACTACAAGTGCATCAGGAAGTCATAATAATTTGATTGAAGCGTCAGCACGCAGAAAAGAGTTTAGAGACTCAAAGGAGCACAATGATAAGATTTTCAAAGAAAATGAAACGAAAAAAAACAAGAAATTATGTCGATATTTAAGAAGTAAACGAAATCGTATCACCAGAATTGCACCCATACATGAAGAACCTGAAGATATTAGTGACAATGAGGAAAAGACACAATCAAAATCGTATTGCCTCAAAATGCAGTCTTGTTGGCAGGCCAATGAACAAGAAGTTGAAATATATGAAACGCACACCAAAATTCATAAAAATATACCAAGTTCCATCTGCGATCATCGTCAGCAGATAACTGCACCACAACAATCACGTTCACCTAAGCTGGCAACTGACGAAACTCAATGCCTTGACAGTCAAAAATCTCAACATGTAGAAACCATATCTGGTTCTTTACTAAAGTCTTCCTTGCACTACCAGGTATCATTGCATAATTATGGTTCTCTTGTAGAGAGCCAAAACAATAACAACAAGCATCCGGAAATTGTTAATAAACCTCGGCGAAAAAAATGTCCGCGTTTGGAAAGTTTCTATTGCTTATTGAGGCCATTTCGCAGCAAATCTAAACCAAAAATACAAGCTGTCGTTTACAAGACCTATTTTGTTAAATGGACCAAACCGCCAGATGCTCTAAATCATGGTTACGGCATCAAATCGTTGAAATCATCACATCACATCGAAATGTCTGTTTTAAGGCGTTGCCGTTCAGCTTTATTTTGATATTGCATTGGTGATACTTCAATACTCATTTTACAAATGTAAATATGTATCTACAAGTGAATTTTATCAAGAATTTGCAACAATATTTGTTTAAATAAATTTTAGTGCGCATAATTAAAGCTTTGTGTAGTTTTAATTTTGACTTTATTTTAGCATTGAAATAACACATAAAACAAAACAGCTGATTTCGAAAATTTAAAATTATCTCTCATTTTTTACATATCTAGCTGTCTATTTAGAATAGGAAGATTTTATTCTTGGAACAAATTCAGCCTCACTACGATTCTCGAAAATGTTATTCGACTATTGCCGTTTTGGTTCTCGAATTTGTTTCTTTGTGGTACTATGTAAAATTTTGGAGGTTTTTGCTTAATCGGTTAACTTCGATATTAACCGGTTAACCGATTAATAAATTTTTTCCATAAATCAAGTGTTTTCAACAAATAAAAGTGATTTAATTATTTATTAATTTGAATTTATTAGTAAAACAAAAAACACACATAATAATTCCTAAACTAAATCAAGCAAAAAAATTCATAAATATGTATTCAGTAAAAATTAACAAGTTTGTGAGCTCATTATATTAGTTACTTCAATCGTTTAAAGAGATCTTCTAACACAATCTTACAGAAAAATAATTTGGTTTAAACATTTGGGATTTATGTAAGGGATTCTCCTCTTTAGTTTTGGTAAAAACTGACTTGGAAAAATTCTTACACTTATCGTAGATGTTAAGGAAATCGAAAGCAATCCATAATAGAGAATATCTAAGTTTCTCAGTAATTATGCTGGATTTCTCAAAACATATAAAATCATTCATTATGCCACTAGAATCCTCTTTTATTTTTTTTTTCAAATTCTTAACACATCTAGTAGTTCCTTCTATTGGCGGGTCATCATCTGATTCATGCTGGCAGAGCTCAGTGAGGAATATTCTACAAACATGTATGTATATTTCGAAATGTCTTAGCTTTCGTTTTCGTACTGTATGTTTTGCTAGAAGGAAATATTTAGGTGTAAAATAATTAAATTCGTCCTCTCATTAAATCTAATCCTTAATTAAATTGTTGCCACCAGTACTATTGGCTTTTATAAAATTATTAAACAAAAACTTCATAATTCCCTCTAGTCTTTACTAAACTCTTTTATAGCCATGTCCAAAGATTTTGAAGTTTTACTTAAGTTTACTTTTGTAAATGAGACGAAACGAATAATTATTCACACAAAAAAAAATAATGTAATACTACAAAATTTTGAAAAAATGTCTGTAAAATTTGTAACTGGTTTAACTGTTAATCGAAAAAAAGTCAATTTTAAATTAACCGATCAGTTAATCGGGTGGTAATTAAGCGGTTAACCGATTGAATACCCTACTAATATAGGGCTGCCAAATGTATGAGCTCGTCAATCAGGACACCCAAACACTCATGCTTTCTTTTAGGCATTTCCATGAGAACTCTTAAAATTGCCATTTGTGCAATTGGGCTAACTTGCGAGACTTGTTTCATGAAGCCATTTTTAACCTTTTGTGCAAACAGCTTATGTAAATTGGAAACAAACGTCTATTACTTCATTTAATAATAATAAAATAAGAAAGTGTCAAGAAATTTTTAATTTAAAAAAATATTCATATATTTCTATAAAAATAAAAAACGTGTGTGTATGTCTAAAAATGCCTAAAGAAAGCCAAAAAAGCAAGAAGTTGTGGTTTACAAAATGCACAATAGCACAGCTTACGATTACAAGTCAAAATTATTGGGCAAACTTAACAGGTTTGTGTGAATAAATTTCTATAAAATTTTTGACATTTTATGTACGAGAGTGTACAAATGCACAATTGCACAGTTTGCGAGGCTTTTGAACATTCTCATGAAAACTCTTAATATTTTAAACAAATAAAACAGAAATAAAATAATATTATGAAACTCAGCAATTCACAAATGAAACAGATGTTTAACATGTTTGCCGGTCATAACCTACACAAGTTCACTGCACAAGCCTGGCACTGTACAGTGCGTTTGTGTAGTGTATGGGGGTGGTTGTGCTATTTACGCAGTGAACTGAGTAAATATCAAAATCATTTTGATATTTGCTCAAGTTTGAAAACTGTACAGTGAATTTGTTTAGTGTATGTTGCAAACGCTCAATTGTGTCGTGATTTCTTAAGAGTTCACAACAACAAGAAATGAGCGCAGAACAAATATTCTGGACAGAGTTCCTAGAATTATGCAAAGAATCACCTGCATTATGGCGAATTAAAATAAAAAATGCACAGTTTACTTGTATAGTGTGTGTCACAAGCTTAGTTTACGCAGTGCCAGACTTGAGCACTGAACTTGCGCAGTGTATGGCCGGCATTAGAGAAACCAATTTGTATTCGGTTCTCGATTACTTGTAGCAGTACTTTACACGATGCAATTTTTTATGGCACTTAGAGTCTGACCACAATGCAACGATAATTTATTGCGGTGCGGTTTTTCATACGATTTTGAAGTAAAAAACCGCAGTGCGGAACGGAATAAAATTAAAATCCATTTTATTTTCTCTGCGGACTTTCTTATTCTCTCAATTTTTGACACTCTTTCTCTTTCTGATGTTGCCACAGTTTTTGAATAATTGGCGGTATTCACAACATTGTTTTAACAAAAAGCATGATTTTTTTTGTCATAATATATAAAAGTTTAAAAAATATATCAAATATATCTGCAAATGTATAAAATGTTAATAATTTTTTTTGTTTTTAGTTACTGCCAATACAAAATATTCAACACAAAGAGTATTTTTTTATAAAAATGTATACACAAAAAAAAAATTAATAAAAATGTAAACAAACAATGACAAGTATTGCCGTAGCCGTTTTCCGTTGTATTATGTTTATTTTTCTTTCCCGCAACGAGAAATCGCACCGCACCGCAAACATTGTGTTTAGACTCTTAGTTGAAACTAAAATTGAATCAGAGTGGCTCCCGTTTAGCTTTATTTTAGTTGGTGGTAAATTTAACGGTAGAAAAAAACCAGGACAATTTGTCTAAATCTAGGACAAATCCTGGAAAACCAGGACGTATGGCAGCCCTATAATAATAGCCTTTTAAATAACAAAATTTTGTATTTTTACGATTTTTTTTTTTCGTAAATTTACGGAAGACATAGTTTATATTGCAAACGAAATTTTGTATAAACCTAAAATCAAATCTGAAAAAATATACATTTTCTTACTTATGAAAATTATTTTGTAGTATAATCTCTTATTCTTGGAATTTAAGGTTGTAATAAATGTCATGTAGTGCATATTAATTAAAAATTGATAATCTCCTTATATTTGACCACGCCTATACCGCCCACCATTTGTTGAAATAAAAGAAAAAATATATTTTTCCACATCGGATTCAATGCAACAATAAGTACGCACAATTACATTCCATTAAATATATTTTATATATGTATTTACACATATGTTTTTAATTTTCACTCATAGTACAAAAAATATCCGAACTTCAAGAGGTCATAAAAATTAAATTCGAGCTAAGTTTTCAAAACCCTTTGGCAGTTTTGTTTACTTAATGGTCTACTTTCATATACTATTGGAATTGGCTGGTTTTTCTTGTTGCACTGTATTACTTATGACTTTATTTCAGTGAGCCAACGTACCAAGCGGTACATGGTGCCGATAGTGTGATCCAAGCTTTAGAAGTCGGAAAAAAATTACTTCTACATTAAGATCAACTGTACCTGGATTTAGAAACTTTTATTGCGATAATCGTTATCAGTATTCAGTAACATATTTTAACGATATTCGCAGTCGGTTGGAGGAAAAAAATACAATTACAAGCTCAAATTCATTGAATTTTCCTTCATTATTATTTGTGCTTTCCGCTTATTTTCACATTTTCTAAACAGAGATACCACATAGTATTGAATTAAATGGTTAGTAAAATATAACTGGAGACTATCGTAAAAAGAGAAATTACGGAATCATATTACCTTTACCGCAAACGAATAAATGTGGCGATAAATATTACGATTTTCGGTTCGTCAAAAGTTACAGAATCCAGGTACTGATGGCACAGGATCAGCTGATTCTCGATAACTTTCAATCAGAGCTGTTAAATTTTAATTAGATTACATTAATGATTATATAATTGCCTTCAAAAGAATAGCTGATAAATAATTGATTACGATTACTAATAATCGAAAAGTAATCTGAATTATTTAAAATTACTAAAAATAATCAAAAAGAATCAAAAGTAATCAAAAAGTAATCCGACTACTTTCAAAGATTACTTTTGATTCTTAATAAATAATCAAAAGTAATCCTTAGAAGTAATCGGATTATTTGTTGATTACTTTTGATTCTTTTTGATTATTTTTAGTAATTTTAAGTAATTCAGATTACTTTTACATTATTAGTAATCGTGCGAAACTGAATATAATCGTAATTTAATCATTACTTCACCTTTAAAAAAAAGTAATCAAATTGGTAATCATTACGATTACTAATAATTACTTAACAGCTGTGCTTTCAATAAGCATACCGGTTAAAAATATGCAATAATAAATGGGTAAAACTTAAATTTTAATAAAAGATATTTTCATAAGCTCCCTACCCTACTTCAATCATCTGCAGAATTATTACCACAATAAACAGCTTTTAAGCCACTGTGCACTTATAATGTTCAACAACAAAAAGTTGACCGCATACATACATTATCTTCCCTTGATTTCCTTGATATTCACATTTCTAATCACTCATATTTAAATACAACTTGCCAACAAAGTTTACAAGAACATGCATTTAAAACATGAAAAGAAACATTCAAGACGACATTTACAACATTCGAGTTGAATATTGCGAACACATGTCAGTCAGTGTACTTGTTGTTAATTTTTATGACTTGTTGTGTTGCCTTCTAGAAGGACATTTTTACTGCTGCACTCCATTCAAAAGTCACGGTAAGCTATTTTAATTACGCGTTCACAAAATGTTGGGCAATGTCGTTCATTACTCTTTTTAGAAAAAAAATATGGACTAACGAAGTTAATGCCAAATATTTTACTTGCATGCATATTTGTTAATGATTGAAAACTTTATTAGTTTTGATGGCGATAAAGGTAGAAGGAGAAGATGGAGAAGTCATCACTAAAGAAAGGCGCAGTAAAATTTTAAGGAAATGACAATTCTTATGACAAAAGCTTTGCAATTACCGCTTCGGCCAATCAATCAAAAGTAATCAAACAGGGAAAACATGTAAAGTAGTCTTATTAAACCCAAAATAAATATATTAAGTTGTTATAGAAATACAAAAGACGAGGAGAAAATCTGGTCACAAAAAAAATCCTCAACTGTAAATCTAAATTTTTCTTCAAAGTTTTAATACGAGCTTTACTAAAAAATGTAAGTTCGAATAAGATCAAATTGTTCTTGGGATGGATAAGGTGACATAGTTTACACACAGAGAACTTTCATATTAAAATTGTCGAAAAGAAGATTAATTTAATATTTTTCGATAATGATTTTGCTTGTTTCATGTTAATTCAACATGATTTACGATAACCTTCAAAGAAAATTGTTTCATTTTGAAATAACTTTATTTCATGTTGGTTTAATATTCCAGCACTGTTATATCAAAATTAACAATCAATTTTAAACAACATGAATTTTTTATTTAAGGCAATGGTGCCCAAGCCTTATGCTCTTAACGCTCATTTGTTTTTGTAAATGCTCTTAACTATATATAAGCTGTGCGTTTCAATACTCACAGCATACACTCAGCACTAGCAATCAGGGTTACCGATGGTATTTTTCAAAAAGTGGCACCAAAAGGGGATTTTATCAAAAAAAATTAAAAAAAAACGAGAAAACTACATTAAACTTTTTATTTTAAATGTATTTTTATATAATTCACTTCAAAAGAAGGGGAAAAAAGCGGCAAGGCAGTCAAAAAAGTGGCAATTTGCCACTTTAGTCGGTCAAACGGTCACGCTGCTAGCACATGCAGCAATCAACACTACCCACTTGACCTGAGATTCGATAAAAACGAATACTCACTAAAGCGAAAAAATTTCGAAACAAAATTGTTCGATATTTGTTCGCAAATCTAAAAAAAAATTCGAATGTCCGCTAAAATTCCGTGAACTTCTCTCGAACGTTTTTCGAATGTGGGAAGGTAGCTGCGTGGAAGTGTGTCAGCCTGTGAGTCTAGAAGTACCAATTTCGTAGCATGACAGCACTGTAAGTTAAAAAATAAAATAAAAACACTTACTTACATATGTGCAATAATTGAATGAAAAAAAAAATTGCCACGATAGCCTAGTGGATGTGTGTTAGAATGGAGGTACCATGTTCAAAGCCTGCACCGTAAGTTGCGGAATTAACCAAATAAATAAAATAAGTAAGCTAAAATAAATAAATAAAAAAAATACTTTTTGACTTCTTCTGCTGCTTTTTTGCGGTATCGAAATTAATTCGATAATCTCTCACTTTTGATATTGCTAACGAAATCCGAGATCGAATGTTTTTTGGGACAAAACTGAGCGACAGGTGAACATTTTTCGATTTATTTTTGAGAGTCACTCTCGATAGTTTTACACGATAAATGTTCGAGATATATTCGAAATCGATATCATTAACGAAAGCCGTGGTCAACTGGGGTAGCAATACGAAATACACAAACAACTTTGTATTATTAGTTGTTTTCGTCGTTCTTCACTGTATACACGCAAGTGTAAAGCAACAACACTTTTTCTTTTTTCTTTGTATGTATTGGTTTTAAGAACAAGAACTCTTCCATAAGGAACTTTTGGGCGCCCCTGATTTGATGTATGCATTTTTATTTTATTAATTATTTAACTTACGTGATTTGTATTGGCAAAGGCATCAGGAAATTGTTTGTTGTATTTGGTTCTCCCAGCTGGTATGACAAACTCCTTAAGAACACGTTAAATTTTGCCACTTATGCTAACTTCATGCCAATTTTTCGTTATGCATACGGCTGTAAATAAATACCGTCATAAATAAAGTTTTAATTTAACATAATTTAATTTATTGTAATGTGTAATAAATTTGATATCATTAATATATTTGCACTATCTAAAATATGAGGTTTGCTGTAAAAAATGCGGTCTTAATATTTTTAGCTCGATCCGACGGTGCCTTCTGGTGCCTAGTTGGGCCTAAAACACCTGGTACACAGTGGGGGATTTTGTTAAAAAAAATGGAAATAACTGCAGTTTCTAAACGGGCCAATTGTTATGAGATTTCATACAGCATGGTAGGAGTTTTCAAAGATCTTAAATCTGGAATTTTGACCACATATCTTTAAACGGGGCGGAGCCACAAAGCATCAAAGTGGGCAACCTTGGGTTAATGAAACATTAAATCCGATGCCAAGCTGATGTTTTTGATCTGATAAAAAAATTTATTGCAAATGGATTTTTTTTTTCTATCCAAGAGCTGAGAAAAGTCTGATGCATTTATGGGTTTTTACTTACAGTTTAGGAAATATTCAAGAAAGAAATTAAAATTTTGGCTTTTTTACCAACTATGGTCCACTGTTCTGCTTATGGAGAGGTCAAATATTGTTCGACTTAGAAAAGGAAACTTATTATGAATTAAGAGCAAAATTTTTAGCATTAATAATACAATTTGGTATCAAAAGCACAATTAAGTCAAAAGTTATACGCAATTTGAATTGAATTTGAATTTGAATTAATTTGGAGGAAAAAAGTGGGTTCATTATTTCGCTATTATTATCAAAAGATTTCTCATTAGTATTTACTGGTTACGCTTTTTTGGGCAAATGTTTGTCAAGTGTGACCGTACCTTAATTTATAATCTTAATTTTTTGTGTTGTACAGTGTTATCAAATAAATTATTTATATATCCACATACATACATATGTATGCATATATGTCTGTCCAATATTAAACACCAACAACATTATTTGTTTAATTACTTTTGTTGTACAATTGCTATGAATTTTATTGTTTGCTGCTGCATTTGTTTTCTTGATTTAAAATAAGTTATGAAAAGTGTTAAACTTCATTATTTAGTTAACGGCATGGAAGCGTGACTGTTGAGCGCCATAATAACAAATTAAAAACTTCACGCTAAGCGGGAGTTTGACGATATGACGCCACTACACTAGAGTTTCTAACGGCAGGGTAAGTTGTTAATTACAAGTAATACATGCATACATATATACATACATACATATGATGAAAAAAGGAGCAAAGTGGAGCTGAAGAGAGTTTAATGATTTGAAATAATTATTGATAGCAAAAGAAAATTACACTGTTCTGCAAAAAAAAAAATTATCTTAAATATATGTAATAAAAAGTAAATAATTAGTTTAATGTACCAGAAAAATTGTAAGTTTTCCAGGTCTGGAGCTATGTCTTTTATTTTTATAATTTTTATGCCAAACTACTTCCTTTTAAAACATAAAGCATACATAATTTGTAAACAAAAAAAATTATTTGACCTAGTTACTTTATATGCATAATAATTAATTTTTCCAACCCTGGAACCATCCTTTTAGATTTTCCTGATTCCTTATACCAATCTTGTTCTCTAAAGAATACATAAAATATGTTAAGCGAACAAAGCAAAAAGGAAATAAGAAAAAAATTATTTTATTTAGTTATCTTAATATCAAAAAAAATTCAAAGCTTACAGCTCTGGAGCTGTGGTTTTTATTTTTCCAATTTTCTACATCAAACTTTTCTTTCAAAAGCGTAAAATATATTTAATTTCAGTCGTTAAGCAGCTCTGGGTCAAAGAACATTATTTCGCGTCATCGTAATTATTTGTTAAGTGCGGTCAGGCTTGTGTCTTTTGTTAGGCCTTCGAGAGTTATTCGTCTCGCTCGCACTGGTTGACTGATCTGCCACGGATAACCGTATAATCGTGCGGTTTTTTGTGGAATTTATTTAACAACCACGTTGCTACTTCCTATGTGAAGGCATAGGTCGAACAGTCAGTCAGGGAACTTTTTTTGAAAATACTGTTGAATAACATCTTGGGCATATGGTCTAGTTACTCCGCCTATATTCGTGCAACACCATACTATGCAAATTTACTTTGTATAGTATCATGGTGTAATTATACAGGTGACTGCGTAAGGATTTGTTATACAAAAATACGGCAACCATAGCAGTGTAAAGAACCGAAGAATGTCAAAAACACAAAAATAATTGTACCAAAACCAAAACAAAAAGAAGTTTTTGACATTCGTTATCTATAAAGCACATAGAGCAAAAAATTATCAGCTGAAGTAACGCTGCCACCTGTTTAAATACACCTTGTATAGTATGTTACAATAAATAAATAAATAAATATTTAATTTATAAAGAAGAAGAAAAAAGTTAATTGAACCTAGTTACTTTTATATAATACAAAAAGTGTAAGTTTCCCAACCATGGAATCATAATTTTGGATTTTTCTGATTTCTTACACCAAGAGAGAGAGAGAGAAACTGTATGCTCTGTGTTGATCAGTTTTTAAGATCAAAGGGGAAAGGTACTCATATCAATTTATCTCTCATCTTAAATTGACTTGATCGCAGCTGGATAAAAAAAAGAAGCATGAAATTTTTAATAGCGACTTTTTGTTGCATAAAGGTTTGAAGTTTGTAACACACATACTGTATATACATACTTACATATACTAATTAAATACATTTTGCTTTTCCAGCTATTTGGAAGCTCGAGCTTCTGCCCAAACGGTTGTTAATACGAGTACCACCTAGAAGTTTCTATTGTTCGCGTGCAACCTACAAGGCAGTTAAAATCAATTACAACCCATTGTGTTGACACCAAATTTTTTAGGAAAATGCTTCAAAAAAAGAGATACAGAATAAACTGATGATAAAAAGTATGAGCGAAATATTATATATCAAGATCTTACTAAATATAGTTGCATGACCTTCAATTTGTATGTATAAATAAAATTTATATGATGTTTCATTTGTTGCTGGGAACAAACAATTTTAATTTTAATACACAAATTATTTAAATGACCTCGAGCTCATTTCTTTTATCTTTCTTCAGGTCATTAAAAAAGTATGTATGTATATATACATATGTACATATACATATATTTGACATGTTTATTATTGTGCAGCAAACGAATGATCAAAATAATGCACAAATAAATGTGCCAATTGTTAAAGAAGTTGCATGTAGCAGTTGCAGCTTCTTCTCTCATTCGTTCGAACCAAAATGTTTCTAAACATGCGCTGCTTGCTGTCTTTGCTTTTTCTTTCTTTTTGATTTTGCTTTTTGATGTCCTGTTGTTAACATGTTGATCTCACCATGATGAGGCACAGCGTGGTAAAATTTTGGAAATACTGATGGAGGAGACGGATGTGCACATACCAGTGTTGCCAGAATATCAAGTTTTCGCTAACGCAAATGCGAAACTTTATTGCCGATTTTCTTGAATACAAATGTAAGCGTTCAGTTTTTAAAAATTATTTTATACACTTAAAAACAGGTTTATTTTAAGCAAGGCATGCACTTCCTAGTCATAGAAGAAGAGCACTTCTCTCTGACTGCCCAGTCTTTCCATATTTTGTGATGTGGACTATCTCTGGAAAGTACCACGTTCAACCTGTTAAGTTTGCCTCAGTTGCATGGTTGCAGATATGGCGATTTCTCGCCAAACACGGCTATTTTTCTTCAACTTGATTTGGCGATATGCCGATTTTTCTAGCGATTCTTAAAGTTGTTATTTTTATGGGTATTTTTCAATAAAATACCCAAAATGTTTCTAATTTCGGAAATTCCTACCAAAACTCGTCTGCAAGATTTTAAAACAATTTCATTTTGATGATTTTTGTTATATGTACTAATTATAACTATAGTAATTAATACGTTTTGAATTTTGATGAGAAAAATTTACAAGAAATAATTTTTGGCGATTTTGGTATTTTCTGACAATTATTTTATAAAAAAATTTATTAAAAAAACAAATTTATTATCAAATATATATGTATATATTGAAAAAAAACTACATAAAATTGATTTTGGCGATTTTTAAAATCAATTTCGCGAAATAGGTCGGAAAAAATTTTACAACCCTGCATAGTAGCTGCACTATTCAGAACAATGTGAGGGCTTTCATTGGTGCTAGGTTCTAGCCATCCCAATGGGCCGAATAGTTCCCGATTAGCATCGTCTTTTAGATTAGCCTGAGCTTTGGTTTCCCAGCTAATTGAAATGTAATTTAATTCGTTTGTTGAAATCATAATTTATTGAAGAAGTTTTAAGTCATTGTATTCTATAAATATTGTAAGTAGTTTCTACATTAACAAATCTTCAATAGACTGTGAAAATAACAAAAACGTACGAAAATTTAACAACAAATTTATTGGGAAACACACCGATTATGAATGCGAATATTTTATATTTTATATTCTTATATTCTCTCCCCCCCCAAATCTGCTCAGTTTTATGTAAAAAATAATATAAAAAAATTTCATAGCGATAAGTTGCGTTTTAGGGGGTGCATCCGCTCCTCAAAGTTGCCTTCAAGCCCATTTATTCAATGTAATTTGTGACTATCTTTTTAAAAAAACATTTAACAAGAATATGATATATGGTAATAATTTAGATGTTCTAGTCAACAGCATTACTCTGAAAGAAAGTTTTTTTGCTAAAATTAATATTTTAGAAAATAATGAAGAAAATAACCAACAAAATACCAAAAATTTTATATAACAAAATTATAATCAGAAATAATTTCTTAATCAGGCTTAACTTCAGTAATTTCAATTCTTACCGAATGAAATATTTTTATTAATTAATGTGAGTTTCTAAAGAAGAGAAGAAAAATTAAACTATACTTTATTAGCTTTCCCCCAACCGATATTTTTCTGTGCAGCAACGCACTTCATCAGTTAATTTATTTTAATTTAATTTAAGTTAAATAGCTGATGTTAATAATAATCTCTACCCCAGTAGATAGCCATGGGTGCTGATGAAGTGCGTGGCTGCACAGAAAAATATCGGTTGGGGGAAAGCTAATAAAGTATAGTTTAATTTTTCTTCTCTTCTTTAGAAACTCACATTAATTACTAAAAATATTTCATTCGGTAAGAATTGAAATTACTGAACTTAAGCCTGATTAAGAAAGTATTACTGACGGCCACTGTAACGCTCGTTTAATTGAACAACGTCATAACTATAAATGAAATTCTTTTGGTTGATAATGGAGAATTAACCTTCACATCGTTATTCACGTTGTGTAATTTCATACAATTATATTGTATGTCCAGCTCTTGAGCGAAAAATAACATTTTATTTTCCCATTAAGTGTGCGCAAATTGAAAACTTTAAACTCGTTTTCTGTAAAACAATTTTTTTTGAGTTATGACTTAAAACGAAATGCTCCAAAGTGGGACATCGCAAACAAATATCATGCCACACGTAAGCAGGTTTGTAAGCCAATAGAAGCTTGACATTCCCTTACAAACCTGCTTACGCCAAAGCACTAATTTTTGCTGAGATGTATGTACGTCGGTAGACATATTAGTTACCTGAGTGTAGTACTTCTTTTTCTACGGAGAAGCTATAGAAAAAGAAGTACTACTGGTTGCCCTGCTAGGTTTCACTAAATGCTGTTGCTGGTTCTCATAAACTAAACAGCTTCACTATGTAAAACGTAAAATGTGCAACTGCGGTATGCTTGAATTGCTATTTTCTCCAAACACAGTGGAAATTTAAAACTTTTAAATGCTCAAATACGAGTATGTATAAGAGACATAATAGTTAAATATAATAAACTCAAAAGGAGTGAACTGTTTCTTTGGCCACCATCTGAGCCACACAATAAAGTAAAATTAAAGAAATGAGACCAGTAGCCTAAAAAGCATCTTAAAATCTTTTGGTTTTCATTGTGAATTTTTAATTATCATTAAATAATTGCCCAGTGCGAAGAAATAATTTTCAGTAGCATCAATTGGAAGCCACAAAATATAATTTAAAAATATTTCAATTGAAAATATGAAGCCGACCAACAAATTCATACTAAAAAATATCTTTTATCTAAACTTAAAGTTTAGTAAAAACAAAAATTTATGATTAATTATTTAATTCTAAGCGAATTTCATTTCAATGGACTCGAACGTTTCTAAAGTTTAGAGCTGTTGTCGATATTGATGATGAAAATGATTGACAGATTAATTTATGATTCGGTTTTTTATTTTAAACTGGGCTGGCTGGGCATGTTCGTATATGAATTTTGTTTTCTTATTACAACAACTACAAAAAAAACTACAGCATGAACTCATACAGATCAATAAACTTTATTATGAATTCGTTTTACACAAACACGAACAACTGCTAATTATGATGCGTTCAGGCGGCGAGTCTTTCAACTACTAATCAATTCCGACTTGCAAAATATGAAGGTGTCATAAAAGCTAAAAAATTTGCTCGAATCGTAGGATGGAAATGAGAAATGCTATTTCCAGATATGTATGTATATCCGATTTCAGGATTTTTTTTTAATATTTTAGTTTCTTTCAATTAGTCAGTTCAAAGAATTCAATAACATAGGAATTTGTTCAATAGATGACCCTTACTTCGTTATTTATAGAGACATGTTGATTTTAAAAGTATTTGAGATTTTCTTTACAAAAGAAGTGAGTTAAAACATTATTCTTAGAACCCCTGAATTTCAGCAAGATATCAAATAACCTGTATAAGCAATAATTATAGGTTTGGTTAAATTACAACGGCAGTTCGCAACTATTAGTCTACATATTTTTTCATTATGATGTTCAGAGGATCATTTACATCCCATATTCCAACAAGATTATGCCTTCACCAGAAAAACGCAAAATCATTCACGAAAAACCAACTGGCTGGTTAGTGGCACTTCTCTGGGATAGCCCAGATATTAAAAGGAAATATATAAGTCTGCTTTAATTCAGGGCCAGGCACTAACAGAAAAGGTATTGAATTAGTGCTGGCAAATTATATTGCTTTTCATTACTCAATAATAATCAATATTCGTCATTTGTGTGCCCGAAAACTTTTAACGGAACGCAAAATATAATTGAGTAGAGAAATTGCAAAAAATATAAAAAATTATTTTTGCTCTGATAGAAAAATACAATCAGCTAGCCAACTTTGATTGTTCTTAATTCAAAAACTTAGGGTGTGCCCCTACAATGTCGACGAAAAACCTTCGATCGACAACGTGTGTTGAAAACAACAATAAAATATGAAAATTTGTATTTGTTTCCAATAAATGGCTTTTATACTTTAAATTTTCTACTCAACTTCGATCATAAAATACAAATCTGAAAATATAGAGCAGCTGAATGTGAGTATTGCAAAGTATGTTGGAAGTAATCGACACTTGGTACCCACCACTCGTTACCACTATCTTAATAGTTTATTTTTATTCTTCATCGAACAACTTTTTCAGTGTTCTATAAGTAGAGGAAACTCTGGAATTTCTGATAAGAGAGAGAGACTACGCAGAGTTTTATAATGATGAAACCGAAAGTAAAAACCAAAGATTACTGCATATCCTATAAGTGGTAATTGTGGACCGCCCGAATGGCTTCTTTTTTAGAGCCTAATCATTAATCGGCTCAAGGAAGCAAAATTAATATGATTTTGAAAATTTGTAGGCAATCACTTGTATTGCGTATGTCGAGTCGAATATTCGTCTACGAGAATTTTGTTTTAGATTAAATCTTTCTAATCTAGGATAAAACTGTTGTAGACGGATATTCGCGACGACATACGCAATACGGGTGAATGTCTGTATGAAGGAAACTAGGGTGACGGTGAATTACTTGTTATATAGCTGGCCCACGTCGTCGAGAGTATCGACTTACCATCTTGGGTAGCAGTTACTTTACAAATCTGACAGGTCTGGCAAATATCATTCTGAGTAACATATTCAGAACATCTGCTAGTGATAGTTTATGGGATATAATTGTATATGAATTGTATCAATGGGCTTTTTAATGCGGCTGATTCACAGCGGGCTAATACCGAAGCGTTTCTATTAACTCAGACTATCCTGACATTATCAAAGACAAAGATTGAATAAATACGAGCACATACTTCCACTTCCTCACCTTGTATTCAAGGGTCCTGATAGAGGTTATAAAGGTTTCGTTATACAGTTTTGCTTGTGCTGAACTATGAGACCAAAAGGTTACGAACTTTAAAAAAGACACCCAAGTAGTACCATCTTCATTTTGCAGCCGATATGCTTAAACTTTCTGCGTATCATCCATTTTATAGTGCCGTGAACGAAATTTAGTTGAAATCCACGGCAACGCAGTCAGGCATTACTAGAACTTTTTTGTAAAAGATATATGGTGGGAGGAGGATACTGGGAGCAGTGTCTGTAGACATTTGATTTGAAATTTTCCACATTGATAGACTGTTCCTCTAAATTCGAACGATAGATTCCATCCAACATTTATAATAAAAACAAAAACTTAATGCCCCTATCATGGTTCTCAACTAAATTCAGTTTGGTCGTCTAAGAGTAGACAAAACTTACACACGACCAAACTGTGTTTTAGTATCATGAACCACAACTGTCTTTTAGTTGAAATTGTCAACGTGTTGCCAACTTAAAATATCAAGTTTGACAGAAAACAATTAATTTGTTAGTAAATTTAAAAAACACAAAGTTTTAGAAAATATATTTTTTTAGTGTTTTAGTTCAAAGAAACCATCCCAAATAGATAAAAATACATATGTGTAAATTTATTTTATGAGGACGAAAATGTGCTACGTAGCAAAAGAAAAATTCGTGGTGATTCCAACCCTCTTGAACTACCTAATGCAAGGTAAGGAATAATCAAAATAGGGAACGAATTCCTTAAAAAATATTTTGGTGGGTTTTTTAGTTATTTCTGACAGAACAAAGAAACATTTTGTTATAAGTTGGATCACCTAAAATCACATTTGAAGAAATGTTTTTATGTATGTTGCACCCCCGATACTGAAACTGTTAAAAAATTTTGTTATTAAGCATAATAAATATTTCTAGTTGAAAATTTTCCATTTTTTCTGCTTTTTATACCGCACCAACTTATAATTAGAAAATCACAACCACAGACCCAACTACTAAAAAGCAGTTGTGTATACTCAACGTTTTTCTCAACCAAACTTACACTGAGTTGTAAATGACGATACCAAAACACAACTGAAAAGTCAACTGTTAATTTAGTGGATAATGGCAATGCAAATTTATCAATCCCAACCAAACTATTTTAAAAGTTGAAAACCGTGATAGGGGCATAAAATTTTTTTGTTCCGAATATCCAAACTATCGTTTGCATATGTGAGAGCGCATAGAGAAAGGGACCTAAAGGTAAAAAAAATCAATTTTCACTTTTTTTTTGATGTGGACAACATCTGAGCATCGAAGGAGACCGATCCCATGCCCCAAAAGTGTTCCCTCCCAGAGATATGCGCGTTTTATGAAATTGAAGTCGACGATTCTAAGGTTATGTGAAAAAATTTTCGTACTAACAGAGTGATATTCACGCTTTAAAAGAATTATAAATGAGTAGTTATTATAATTCACAATTAGTAATTTCAGAAAATAAACAAAAATTGATATCAAACTCATGGAAACAGCGCGCTAGGTAGAAAACAGTAAAAATCAACTACACAAAACAAGAGGTAGGGACGACCTACGCGCGTTTTCAAGGTTGACCAACACGTTCCTGACGTCATGAGATGTGTCGCTTTCAAATGAGTCAAATACCAACACGCTTTAAAATGGCTCTCCTGAACAAAACCGCTTTTTACCCTTAGGTCCCTTTCTATTTTGTGCGTCACATATAGAGAACCAGGCCCTGAAAGTAGCAGACGAGACCTATACAGGTAGTTTGTTTCACATACGAACAGTACGACTCATTTTCTCTGTGTTCTTAATGAAGTATCTGTTATCCGTAAAAATGTGCGGATTTCAGGAACAAGTTCCCTGATTTCATTAGCGATAGAACAAGTAATTGCAACCACATCGCATCGATGCTCCAATTAATTAAGAAAGTTGGATAGCCTACTGTCAGCGATAAACTTCTTCGCTCTCTCCTGTGCGCGGTCGAGCAGTGCCAAAACGACTTTGAAGTGCCAGCCCATACGTGATGACGTTTTCCCTACAGTTATGTTTTAAATAGACGCACTGGCTGACTTCCAAAACATATCAATACAAAGTTTGTATCCTTTTCGAATGCGGTATTTATGTACTGGTATAAACGTTTATAGATGCAAAGCTCCTATACATTGTAACTATGTGTGTCAACTTTGAAGCTGCTGAGGTGATTGCCTGTTTGCTGCGTTCTTAATACATCCATTAAATAAGGGAAAGATCTGGCAGTGCGACACCTGCTGGATCTTTTGTGCCATAAATCTGTAAATTTAATTAAGCTCTGTTTGACTCTCCTTATGAAAGTCAGAGTAGAGATTGGAGAAGCCCGCCTAGCATCATCTGAACACAGAAACTCGGCATGAAAAATACGGCTTTGACTGTTATAGAAAACGATACACTCGCAAAGAATGTGTGCCGTTGTCTCGCCATCTTCTAAGCATAGACGACATAAGGGTGAACCAACTTGATTACTTTTCCACAGAGGATAGTTCAGTCCAAAGAAACCCAGTAGCAAGCCGTAAATCATTCCTGTTCAGGTTCAGGATGCCACTATATGAACATTTCTGCATCAATGCTTCGGCTTGGCTTAAACCATAAGAAGTCAGCAACATTTCCTTTGGGGTCGAAGTATTGATCAGAGAGATTTCAGTCGACCAACTTACGCGACAAACGGCTCTGGTCCCATAAAGCAATTGACCTTTAGAAAGTCTGCCACTCTTCAAGTCTAAGTTCCATGTCACATAGAATTCATCACATCTTATACATGCGTCACCTTTTTCAACGGCCATGAACCCAAGGTGGAGGAAGTTAACACAATGAGTACTTTGTTAACGGAAATATTTAAACAAGTTTAATATGTTTGTTCTCCATTTTATTTAAAAAACTTACGCCCTGTCCCACGAAGTCGACAGAAAACGTTCGATCGGATTATTCATATTGAAAACAGAAGCAAACTTTACTATTTTATTGATGTTTTCAATACTGCTGCTACAATACACAAAAACCCTCATCAAAACAAACCAACTAACATATAACTGTCAAATTACTCAACGTACGTTTGAAAAAGGCATCGTATAACGTATGACGGACTCTATTTGGCATAAGGGCAGTTAAGTTGATCATTGTCCCCCCGGCTAATAGTTTTGCATCGGTAAGATTAAGCGCAAAAATTAATCACCCTTATTCCAGTTGTTGTCATCGACGTCACTTTAACACAATACCAAAAAATTGGAACTTGTTTGCTCGCTCTCGAGAACAATTTTGTGCTACCTACTATATATTTCCGTTCCCTAAGGTCTCGAAAATAGCATAAACCTGCCAACAGAAGTCAGTTGTTTTAGACAAGGGGTACACAAACCCCAATTTTTTGGTACATATTGTGTTAAAGTGATGTCGATGTCGATAACTGGAATAAGGGTGAATATGTAATTTATAAAGTTATAAATTATTTAAGAGCGCATTATATTTCTAAAAATAATCCTATTTCAGGTTTGCCCAAATTTGCAACAATTTAATAAAGCTGTTAAATTTCTAACTTATCGAACACCACAGGTGATGCGGATAAAAAAAGGAAAAAAACCAAACGAAATAATATTTGAACAACTTGCAAACATCTTAAAAGTAACATATCGCACACTAAATCATAAAGAGTCACAACTCAAAAATTTCAGACGCTGAGTAGTTGCAAACAACTGTTGAAACTCTGCAAATGAGGCAAGTAAGCAACATAACAACAAGAATCAGCGTTACCATATATATTTTTTAAAAAACTTGCTAAATCTGAATAAAAAAACTTTTTTCCAAAACAAAAACTTTTTTTCTACAAAAGTACCAACATTTTAAAAGAAAACAGCTGATCGCTATTGTTATGTGAAAAGTAATGAAAATGGTTAGGCTAACTGACCCTTTAGACCAGCGTTGTCTACAAAGAGAAACAGCTTAAAAATGTGTGTGTAGTGGTGAGTGCACTGGGAGAAATTTGCTGGTAAATGTATTGAATAATGTTTTTGTATACAACATTTTTTATGTTCAATTAATAACATGAACTGAAGTATGAATGAAGCATTCAAAAAATTAAATAGTATATCCATGAAAAAGATTAAGTGGAAATAAAAAATAAGTTCAATTACGAATGATTGTTTTACGCCGCCCCTTTTTTGCTAAACCTAAAGCAATTAGGTATGTAGCCTTTAGTTGGCTGCATGTTGCGGTATTTGTATTGATTTTACAATCACGCAAAGCTTTATTATTTTTCAATTCCAAATTCTTTTTTAATTTTGTTATAAGCCTATCTCTGTCCTCCCCTGACAAACTACACAGTTCTAAATGGCGACTTTCATAATGACGCTTAAAACTGTATGCACTTATTTTTTTTAATTTTTGATTGCATACAAGGCACTCAGCTTCATTAAATATGTTTAGTGAAAATAAAAATTTTTTCTCATAATATACCTTCCACATTTCAAAATAATAAAAAATGGTTAATATGTAAACATAAAGTTATTCCAAGTGTATTGAAATCAGTGTGACCAGATTTTAAAATAATGTTAAGCTAAATCACGTTTGAAAAAAAGCTAAAATAAGCTAAAAAGTTACATTTTAGGCTAGAAAATAAAGCTAAACTTTTTTCCACTTCTTTGATCACTTTTCTTATTGCTAAACTAACGTTAAATATTACACAAACATATTTTTTTATTATACATATAGAATATTTGCTTAATGAAATTATTTATTAATTATTATATTTTAGATCAATGATAAGCAACAACATACATCTCTAATATAAAAGAGAGCAAATTGCATACTTGTACGAATGTACGTGTAAAAAAGAGCATAACAAAGTGCCCACGGGCGGCCTTTTGATGATCAATGTTTTAGATTTAATGAAGAACAAAACAAAAACTTCCCCAAAAAAATTTTAAAATGTTTTTAAAAATGTAAAAATGGTTTTAAAAATGTAAAAACATTTATACTAAAATACGAAAGCTTTTTAAGTGAATTAATCAGTGATGGTATTTTGGTGCGTTTCGGGTTTTTTTGGTGCTTTTTGCCTCTTCATAAACGCGAAATTTTGGTTAATACCCTTTTTTAAAAAGCGGGTATTTACAGTGCTTTTTAACAATTTCTCACAGTGCTTTTGGTGCTTTTTTTGTAAAATTAAAATATTTTTAATTTTAATAATAGCAGCATATCTCTTTAATTAATTCTCTGCATAATATTTGATTGATAGTAGTACGCAATAAGCATTTGTTCAAGTTTACACAAATATTTAATCATCCTAGAACAATTGACAGGATGAGGTTGTCAATAGCAGTCAGTTATTTTAGACAACGGGTAGCCAAATCCCAATTTTTTGGTATCGTATTGACGTGTTGTCAATGTTGACAACTGGATTAAGGGTGAATATCGCAAAAAAACAAAAACTTTTAAGCTAGTTAAGAAAAAAGTGTTGCTTTTAATGCATTTTGCATGTGTAAATGATTTTTCAGTAACATCTTTATCCTAATCTAGACCTAAGCTTCACTTACCAAATGACTAACACAGATCATATAATTACTAACATTTTGAAAAATTAATATAATTAATATTAAATATTTTGACACAAAAACTTGAAATTATATAATGAGGTTTTACACCCCAAACTCTCCTTTTTTTAAATGGCTTAATGTATTAAAATGAAAAAAAGTGTTGGTGCTTTTTTACCCTCTTTTTCGTATTTTTTTCCGCTTTTTACCCTTTTTGCAACAGCTTAATGTGCTTTTGCTCTTCTTAGAGATATCATCACTGGAATTAATGCTATTTAAGGTAAATAAAGTGAAATAAAGTCATAAGTAAAGATTTTGCTCTTATTTATCGACTACTTGAAATACAAGGACATAATTGAGCCACACTGCATTGGTTATAAGCCCATATAGACTTATTCCAGAATTAATTGAGTTATAATGCCATTTTGGCTTAATACTTATGACTTTATTGAGGTGGCCCGACGAAAATCGGTACATAGTGCTATCCAGGCTTAAGGCTATTTCAGGTTTTTGTTTTAAGTTAATTGATGCCGCAGAAGGAACGTTCAACTCAAGTCAAATAATTTTATACCCAAAAAACTCAAAAAGTGTTTTGGCCACTAATATGAATTTAACTTTTTGCATTGGAATTCTAACCATTCTGCCATTATCCACTATTTTTCTTCTTTCCATTTCTGTTATAAAATTGTCGTATAATTTACATTTTGTATTTTTTGTAAACTATTTTGCAATGCTAAAAAACTATAATTTTTATAAGTTGTTTATGTTTTTAATATATTTTAGAGAACACGCAATTTAGACTAAAAAAAGGCTAAAAAAGCTAAATGACTTTTTAAAAAAAGCTGAAAAATAAGCTAAGAGCTAAATGAAAATTTTAAGGCTAAATCTGAAACAAATAAGCTAAATTTAGCTCAAAATAAGCTAATATGGTCACGCTGATTGAAATGCTGGAAAAAAAATCATAAAAATAATCAGTTGTTCTTCTCTTTTTCTCTAACTTGTAATCTCAACTGTGTATTTTGTTGTTGCATCATAACAAATCAAGCGACATCAACCTTCTTGCTTAAAATTTGGCATACAACTGAATAAAATTATAACTTTTGTACTCTTTGTAGTGCGCTTCGTCAACATTTCTGTTGTGTATGTGTAAATCGCGAAAAGTGTTCGGCCCCCGGGGGCATTGTGTGCGCATCATTGCTTTAGACCAATGATAAGCAAACACATACATATGTAATGTAAAAGAGAGCAAATTGAATGCTTGTACGAATGTACGTGTAAAAAAGAGCATAACAAAGTGCCCACGGGCGGCCTTTTGGTGATCAATGCTTTAGACACTGTTGCAGTAATAAGTGAGTGAGAAAATATAAGGTCGTTTTATTGCATACAAACATCACTTAATATTTTCATTCAATATACTGCAAAAGTTCAATTATGGACATATTTATAAAAAAAAAACTTGAAAAAAATTTATATTTTCAAAAAACTTGTTGGCATCTCAAAAAACTTCCAAAAAAAGGGAAAACTTGACAAATGGCAACGCTGACAAGAATAGCGGTATTTTATATTCTTCAAGAAGACTTTATTGCAAAATAAATTGTTGCGGTCGTTAGGGGTTTTGTTCAGGTAACTGATTTATAAAAAAGAAAAACCACTTTGATAATTTTGTGTTGTGACTGTTTATGATTTAGTGTGCGATATGTACATAAATTCTTCACTATCCTTGACTTAAGGACTTAACAATGAAGAGCAGTTCAGTTCAATGGTTTCTGCTTTATAAAACAATAATTGACATTTAGTATGGATTATGCAGACTAACTAAGAGCTCTAAGACGAAAACAAAACACACAAAATTCCCAAGCAATCCTCTATTGATCAACATTTGTAAACGGAAATAAATGTGTATTAGTATTTACCTAAGTTCTTTCTCTTACCTGTCTTGCATGATTGACTCAATTTTAAGCCTTTTTCACTCTTCTATCCTTTGAGTTTATGTCTTGTCTTGAATTTCAACGCTACTTCATGCTTAAATCCTTTCTCTTGCTCCAGCCAAATTAGTCGAAAAAATACAAAATGATGGTAAATGGTGAGGCGAATTAAATTCGCCTTGTCAATCAATGTGACCAGATGTTATATACTATATATAATGCTGCAGCTAGATCGACTTTGAAATCATGCTAAAAGAAAAATTTAAAACACAATTTTAAATTAATAAAATGTCTATCTATATTTATTTACAAGTTAAGGGCCAATTTTACCAACTTTACTTAAATATTTTCATTAATTTTTGTATGAAAAAAAGATACTTTTAAATGTGAATTGATATTAAACTAAGTTGATGAAATTGGCCCTGAGATTTTATTGTAATTTTTAACTGTTTTTATAGTTATTTTCGTGTACTCATATACATATGTATCCATTTTCTTAGTCCACCTTTGTTCGGCATTCTGCTTTGTTTGGAAGGTAAGTAAGTAATGTGTAATGTGGTACATTATATAAAATTAGCGTTTGATGCAGATATTTACTTATTTTAAAATTTTTACTAAAGGGTGTTTTTTAGAGTATCACGACTTTGAGTTGGCATCACTGCTTTATTTTAGCACCACAGCTGATAGTTGCTTTTTGTATAGTTTGCTTTGCAATTTCATTATGAATCGACTTACATCAGAGCAACGCGTGCAAATTGTTGAAATTTTTAATCAAAATAATTGTTCTATTCGTCAAACTCATCGTGCACTTCTTCGATTATCTGATTAAGGCATTGATCCCCACACATATACATTCAAACTTATGATTGTTTGGAGCATAGTTTTTGAGCGTAATATATTTTTCTCTTTTATAGCAGGGCTGCCAAGACATATCTATATATATATATATAAAAATGAAACGGTCCATGTATGAAATCGCATAACATGAGAACGGCTGGAGCGATTTGGCGGTATTGAAGATCTTTGGATTAAGCCCATTTCTGATTGAATGGGTACGTAAATAAGCAGAATTGTCGCATTTGGAGTGAGGAGAATCCACACCAGAAACACCATTACATCCACAGAAAATTACTGTTTGATGAGCTTTATGGGCTGCCGGGATCATTGGCCCATATGTCTACAAAAACCACGATGGTCAGAATGTTACTGTCAACGGTGAACGGTATAGGGGAACATGATTCGAAATTTTTGCGTTCCTTAAATACGTGGCATTAATCTTGCTGATATGTATTTGGTTCTAACAGAAAGGAACTTTTGATGAAAAAATAATTTCACGTAATTTCCCAATTAACTGGCCACCATGATCGTGTGATTTAACCCCATTGGATTATTTTCTTTGGCGTTATGTTAAGTCACTTGTCTACGGCAATAAACCACAAAGAATTGAACACCTGGAAATCAACACTCAAGGAGTTATCGGCGAAATACGGCCGCAAATGCTGCGAAAAGTTGTCGAAAATTGATGTTCCAGATTGCGCCTACTACGCGGCAGCCGTAGCGGACACATGACAGAAATCATACTTAAATATTAATTTCATAAAATTTACTTTCAAATAAAGACCGTTTCATTGATATTAAAAATATATTTCCTTGTTTTATTATGATTTAAGCTTGCCTCACTCTATAAAAACACCCTTTACATATATACACACATATCGTTACCTTAATATAGAAAGGCACTAACTGATTATTTTATTGAAACCGATTTTTTTGCATTTATCTATACATTAGATGTTCTTCTACCGAAATACACAAAAAATCGATTTTAAAAAAATAATGAGTTAGGGCCTTTCTATATTAAGGAAACGATATATACATATCTCAATTGCTCATATTATTAGCCATTGTAGTAGATACCTAAATACATTAATATTACACCCAAGTACATACTTTCAAATACGCTTTTAAGACAAGATCGAATTTTTTAACAACACCCAAAAGAAATCGATTACACAGCTATTCAATTTTTTTTCAACTGACACCCAGAAAAATTTGCAGAAATAAAACAGATTAAAGCTTTCTAATTTATCTGATAGCCATAAAGTATTAAGCATGTTTCCGTTATTTTTATATTGTTAGTTTAAAAAATGATACGAGCACTATACCACATTACCAACCTATACCACTTTGCCTCCAAAAATGTAGAACTTTATTAGAATCTTTTAGCCAACGTGTCTCAACCAAGTTAATTCTAGCAAGACGAAGCAAGGAAGTGGTGACTCGTTTTCTAAACGAGTCCATTACATAAACTTAAACAAAATAAAAGATATTTGGGGGATTCAAATTGTAATCTTAACTGTCATAATGTTTTAAAATTTTTGTTGAAAACAAAAACAATTACATTAAATTAATTTAAGACGTTATAACACTAAGTGAGACTACCTTTTGAGTCCCCTAATTGTTTAAATGTTTGTTTTTTAATAAAACCAAGACTATCTCGAATTTTTTTGAGATATCTATCTCGAAATTTTTTGCAGATTTGTTCATTAAAAATTGCTGCTTTTGTATCAAAGCAATCTGGCAACAGAAATATTACTAATAAATCAAATAACAAAAAATAAAATAAAATTACAGTGCGCTCGGGATAACATTAACATCATATTTCATCAACATCCCAAGACGTCAGCACTTTTTATTTATATTGTCTACTCTAAAACGTCAATAAAACCACAAATTAAAATACACACATGCAATACATTATAAGTATGTTGTATAGAAATGTAGTTAAAATTGTTTTTTTCTGTTCAGTTGCTGTCTTTTTCTAGTAAAAGTTACGCGTACAAAATGAGGTCAAAGAATCGAAAATAAATGCAAATATTTTGAATTAATAACAAAAAATACCGAAAACGTGTACAATTTTACCCCTTATAAGTGCGAATTTTCAGAAAGAGCCAAAAAATCGCTCAACAAAGTTCTCTGCTTCAATACTTTAGAAGATGCGTTGAGAGTAAAAAAGTTTACCAAAACTACGCTTTTCCCCTTTTAACCCCTAAAACTACACATACAGAAAAAGTATCAAGCACCCCTGTCGGAGAATGTGTGGTTGACTACAAAAATAGTTAACTTATAGTTAATTTTTCTTAGACTGACTAAAAACTAGCTGCAAAGTCATCCAGAAGAAACCCAAAATTAATTCGAATTTGATGAGAGCCAACAAATTTATTCTCAGCTACTTTAAAACTCATTTCAGTTTTATACTAACATTTTGCTGTTGTTATTTTAGATGGCAGCTGAGCCGAGTGGTAGCGCGTTGACTACACAACGTGTGATGTTACATGTTCGAACCGCAGAAAAAAAATTTAAATTTTCTAACTACCAGGCGATTTAAAAAAGTCAACTTTAAGTTAGCTGAAAGTAGTGCAGAGTGAGACAATTGACTACCGCCTAGGACATCGCAATGTTAAAATAGTCAGTTGATTACATTGCAAAGTAATCCAAGTGTCAGTCAGTACTAGTTGCGAAATAGTTAGCTTAAAGTTAGTTTAAAGTTAGCCAAATTTCCGACAGGGACGTGTCGGGTTATTTTGCAGCAATATTTGTATGCTTTTAGAATTTTGAGTCTATGTGTCGTAGTTTCCGAGATATGTATAAAAATACCTATTTTAACCTTTTTTCTTCTTTTTTTTTAGAATTTCCAAAAATCCTTTCAAATTGCATCTATGCATCGGAAGGGGAAGCTACATATATAGTGGTTTGAGCTGGGAGATCATATGTCAATCAGACAGTCATTAACGTCACTCTTATGTATATATGACAGCGCATAGAGAAAGGGACCTAAGGGTAAAAAAATCAATTTTCACTTTTTTTTTATGTGGACAACATCTGAGCATCGAATGAGACCGATCCCATGCCCCAAAAGTGTTCCCTCCCAGAGATATGCGCGTTTTATGAAATTGAAGTCGACGATTCTAAGGTTATGTGAAAAAATGTTCGTGCTAACAGAGTGATATTCATGATTTAAAAGAATTATAAATGAGTATTTATTATAATTCACAATTAATAATTTCAGAAAATAAACCTGGATTCGAAAAAACGCGAGCAAAATTGATATCAAACTCATGAAAACAGCGCGCTAGGTAGAAAACAGTAAAAACCAACTACAAAAAACAAAAGGTAGGGACGACCTACGCGCATTTTCAAGGTTGACCAACACGTTGCTGACATCATGAGATGTGTCGCTTTTAAATCTTTAAAATTGCTCTCCTGAACAAAACCGGTTTTTACCCTTAGGTCCCTTTATATTTTGCGCGTTAAAAATACTGAAATTCGGACATTCATAAAAGTCAACAATCTGTCAAACGCCAACTTTCGTTGTTCTGATTAGTTGACGTTATCCCGAGTGCACTGTACAGAGATTAATAATAAATGAAACAGTTCGACAAATGAAACAGTTTTTTTAAAACAATATGTTTTGCTCATAATGGAAACGCACTATACAATCTGATGTTTACTTAAAACTTAGTTCGTAATACATACGAAAATTTCGTAAGATATTGTAATGATTATTTTCAGTGTACAAACACATGCACATATGTATGTATGTGTGTATGTATATCAGTGAACCGCACGCCATACCACAATTTTGGACAACAAAATCACACACATGATTATGCTCTTTTATTTAGTCGTCACTGAGAAAGCGACGCATGACGTCACTGAGAAGCGCACGCATGTACGAATTTGTTCCTGGTTTTTTTTTTTGCTTATTTTTTTTAAACACACGGAACGAAATTAAAGTTCAAATTTGGTAAATTTCTACAGCAAAAAAAATTAAAAATTATAATGGAAGCTAAGAAATATTTCGTTATAAAAAATGCTTATGGCAAATGCATGGAATGGAACATTAAAAAATATTAGGGAAGATAGTTTAAAATTAATTTTAATAATTTTCACAGCGCTGTGAATAAATTTAACTTGGAATTTATGCAGTACATTGTTGAATGAATTATTAGATTTTTTTAGTTTTTTCTTAAGTTTTTATTCAATTCCTTATTTACAAAAAATTTCAAACAATGCATAACCCTAGCATGTATTTTAAATTACAAAACTTTTCTTCAAGTTTAACTTTATTTTACTCTCATTTTACAAACATATTTTATTTTGCGGATCACTGATGTAGTCAAATCGTTTTATGATCGTCTAACAAACAAACCCTTTAAAATGAAAAAGTAAAATTTATGAGTTTTCTCCTTGCAATTGTATTGCTACACTGTACTGATTTCTGGCTAATAGAAAAATTAACAGAAGAAAGGACGAAGAAAGGATTAATTCGGAAATTCTTAAGTCTGGACAATATGTTCAATTTCTATTTACCTCAGATTTTGCCTTGTTGATCCGTTGGTCTTTCCTTTGAATATGAAAATATATTTTTTTTTTCTTTAAAGAGAAGTAACACTCAGGCAATTAATGTTTACTACTATTACTAGGTGTTACCTTTTTAAGGAAAGGGATATTGATAGAGACGACAGGTGGTGAAGGGAGAGATAGAGGAAAGCTTCATTCTTTTACAACTCTGCTTTTTGCACTTTTTTTTTAATAATGCAGTGTTGCAGCGCCTCTCTGATTTTAAATGAGGCGTATTAATTTTTTGAAGATGTGTTTTGTAGCCATTTTATTGATTATTTTACTTCGCCGATTATTCTGCTACACAACGAAGGAGGGCGCTCTGATGTTGCATTAGGATTAGTATCTGCTGAAGTCGGTATAGTTCAGTGACCAGTGACTCTGCCTTCATCACTTGAACTTTCCTACAACAACTGACACAAAGGGACACTAATGCACATCAGAAAAATGCGTGGTGTTGTTATTTAATGACTGTTGGATACAGGGATTGAACCCAGGACCTTCGGTTTTGTAGTCAACGTGCTAACTACTTCAGCCAACGCCACCCTCTTGGTTAATTGACCTTTTTGAATTTATATTTCAAAGATTTTCTAACATTCTTATGCTGAGTACGCATTTGGCATTTATTTTATTGTCATTCTGTGATGTCATTTTCGAAATGACTGCAATGTCGTTCACATTATGATTTTTAATTGGAACACAATGTCACGCAACGAAAAATATCGGAAATGACAAACATTGTCACTAGTACAAGCTATTGCGATGTCACAAAATGTCACAATGTGAACTTGGCATTACAGTATACATATGCACATGTGTTCACGTATCTATGAATGTATGGGTGTTGTGTGGCAACAGGTAGCAGCGTTACCGTTTATGATACAAAAGTGTCAAATTGACAATTTGTCAGCTGTGTTGAATTTTTTCTGACAATTTTTCTAAATTGTTATTTAACTTTTTTTAATTCACATAAATTATTAGAAGCTTCACATATTCCATTTGCAATAAAGTTTCGTATATAGGGCAGACATCTATGTACATCAACTGACACCACATACGGTGGACCAAAACAGAGAAGAACGCTGATGAGGAAGGTTTAGTGGCCTTCGAAAACGGCTGGCTGTTCCGTTCAACTATGTGTTGTTGTCAGAATATTTACAACTAACTTGATGTTATTTGTTCATTAATAATTATCACATGTAATTTGACTTAAAAAGCGTTACGAACAGTAGCCTAATTCAATTCATAAGAATTTAAGAAACAAATACAGTTCGAAAAATAATAATTAATTAAAATTAGAAGTTTTATCTATAACAAATACAAATTAATTTTTTTAGAATACGGCCGTCATAATTTTTATATATGTAAATTAGAGTGGGTCAATTTGTATGGACTAAAAAAAATTCACGATGCGGTTGTCAAAATCGTAATATACGATGAATTCTAAGAAGGTTTGAAAAAGGAACCATGGGTCTAAAATCGAAATCGAGCTTCCCATTTTAACGAGAAGTTTTTCTTTAAGTATTTAATATTCAATACAATTTAGGCAAATTAAAACAAAATTCATATACGAAAACAAAAGTTTCTCGTTAAAAATGGGAAGCTCGATTTTGATTTCAGACCCATGTTTTCTTGGGCAAGCCTTCTTAGAATTTGATGTAGATTACGATTTTGACAACCGCTCGGTCGAGAAAAAAATTGACCCACTCTAATATACATACTTGAAAGTTTTTTAATTGGTTGAAAAAGATTTTCCGATTTTAATTGTACTTATAAAAAGTGTTGCCGTCCGGTTATAAGTCTTGCAACACCCAGCAGCTTATTTGTTGTTGTTGTTCATAATAATTAGAAAAAAAATTTTGTTAAAAAAACATTAACTTAGACAGGATAATCTTTTGAAACTGTTGTCTCCTTAGATGAGTTTTTTTTGTTTTTATAATCCACTTTTTGTGTGTAAAACTGAAATAATAAACACAAATATAATAAATGTTTTTTGTTTATTTCACTCAAAATCTGGTCGTAAATTTAACAAATCATCACTGCACTTTGGCACTTCACTGGTTTATATTTATTTATTTAGTTAAATCCTTTCCCTAACCATCTTTTTTTAGTTCACACCTTAAATAAATATTGACTTTGAAGTCAATTTACGACATTCACACTTACATACATACATGCATACGAGTTCATCAGTCATGATTAGGATTTGGTTTTATCTGTAAAGATATTGAAGTCGTTGCTAGACTGACGCCGCGATTTAAATATTTGCAAATATTTTACACTTTCCTATTTTATTTGTCTTCCAAAAATTTCATTTAAGTTGTTTTTAGGATCGAGAGTTATTTCTATTTCAAGGAACTACTTTGCAAGATTTAAAGATATAAGTAATTTTAAAAACAAATCAATCATCTTATTTATATTTATGTACATATGTATGTATAAGTACTTATCTTGATGAATAAGAAATTTATTGGCAATTTCAAATCAAAGATTTTAAAAGAAATTTTCTGAAAAATAAGCAAGTTTTTTAGTTGTAACAATTACACAGTGGAACAGTGCTAAAAACACACCTACTTGACAGTACTCGTATAGATTATAGGTCTGCACAGATATAACTTTTGCACCAGTTTTACGTGTGTTGGTGGTTCTGGTATGTACAGATACTGTATGTTATTCAGAGTTTCTGTTACTAGTCATGTTTTAGAAATGATTGTTTTTCTTGAACCTAGACTGATTTTATCAAAGAGAGAGAGCTAAGCAGAAAGAAGAGTGGTACTTATTTGCTTGCACCGATAAGTTATGACCAGGGAAACCGCAAACATGCAATTGCATGTTTTTCCTTGTGCGACGTATGCATGCGGGGACAAGATATTTATCCGTTTCAGAACTTTTTATGAATTTTGGCATCGATTTGTTAGTGCATATTTTTGCATATTTTGCCCTTTAAAGCATATTTTTGCATATTTTACCCTTTAAAGCATGTTTTTGCATTTATCACTCTTACACGCATATTTTTAGCATAGTTTCTATATATATAGCATAATTTACGCTTTTACGGCATATTTTGATACTTTATAGAATTTTTTATTTTAATTTGCTTACAAGCTTAAGTGTTGCACAAAATTTTTATTTTTATATTTCGCCATCTGAATGTCATTTCCAATGCTCCATGTGGTGTATACATTTTCGTAGTTATTACGAACGTTAGTTTCACTAAAAATTCGGTTTTTCTATTTGTGACGGACTCTACTCCGAGTAGACGTTGAAGGAACATTGTCAATATATAAAAGGTGTTTAGATGTGACATCAACGATTTTATTTGAAAATCTATATTGACCTAGATTGTTGTTTATTGCATAAAAAATTATACATAATAATCGTGTCTTATTTATCGCAAATACAAAGTTTTAATTCCGATATCGTGATCTCTTTTGAACTTGAAGTTAAAGTTTTACGAGATTATCCAAAAAAAATTAGTTTGTATTATTTGCTTTAGTATGGCAGGTTTGTTTCAACGTCCACTTCAAACCCAGATTATTGTTTTTAATACGGCAGTTATTCTTTGTTAATTTTTTTATTGTTTCCTTTTTTGTATATTTTATATTTGTCTTATTTTATATGCAAATTTTGTTGAATTTTTGAATCAAAAATATATTTTCATTTCAAATAAACCAATTTATTTTATTTTAAGAACATATTTTTTGAGTTTTTAGTGCATATTTTCAAGTTTTTAGTGCATATTGAATGCGCATAAAACACTTTTTTAGAGCATATTTTTGGTTTCCCTGGTTATGACTACCCTGCAGGAAAGGGAACTGACACAAGACTAGCCACGTGACCGATCCCCAAGTGATAGGGACCGGTCCGAGTTCTAACACTTCCTATGAAGTGGATCTTTTCCATGGGGATGGCCTAGGATGGGGTTAATTGATACTTTGTATGAACCTTGTGGCTCATCACTGAACTATCTTATAGGGACCTATTCCGTGTAGAATATAAATTATATATAAATGTCATTCCGACAATTATGTAACTGTAACAACGCAAACTTGAACTTTTTTTATTATTTTTATTTTTCAGTAAAAAAAAATTTTTATATTCAAACTATCAACCTACACACAAAAAAGTAATATGAATGATTTTGTAATATTAATTAAAATATTTGTAATATCAATTAAAAAATTAATTAAATTTTCACCTATAAACAATTTGATAATATTCTGTGTACACAGAAAAAAGTATTCACCAATTAATATTTTCAATTAAGAATTTAGTTGATTCAATTAAATCTTTAATTGTATTTATTAATTTAAGTGGAAAAATTTAATTATTATTATCAAATTGTTTATATGTGAAAATTTAATTAATTTTTTGATTGATATTACAAATATTTTAATTAATATTACAATATCATTCATATTACTTTTTGGTGTGTACGGCATGGCAGGATAGCACACTACCTACCCGATCATAGGGGCACTCATATTTCAAAAGTATAAATACATACGTACCAGTTAAGCTTAGGTTAATATCTAAGTATAGTTACGGGACTTGTTCCAGAGTGACTTGGCAATTTATTTATATTGATTCATTGTTTAACCTTCACAGTGAACAGATGTCCCACCGAAGTCTTTCTTATATACACATATAATCAACCAAAAAAAAAAATATTCGTAATACATAATTCATGCCCCAGCGGATTGTTTCTTATATAGACACACTCAACCAAAAAAAAATATTAGTAGTACATATAATATATAATATTCGGAATAGTATCCTATTGAAGTTATGGAAGTGAACGAACAAAAGTGTGTTCAGTAACATTTACCCTATGAAGAGAGATAGAGAGAGAGAGAGACAGAGAGAGAGAGTTGTTCCTCAACATTCACAAGTGAAAAAATACCTTGGTATACACCTTGATCGAAGGCTTACATGGAAACATGATTCTTAAGCTAACACAAATGAAAATTAAATTAACTCAATTTAAGTTTGTGCTGGTATAGATTTATAACCCTTGACACAAACTTTGAGATTTAACAGAACTGTTAATTAATTTCGAAAGGACTTTTGCAATAAATGAGGCAACCGAGACGGAAAAAGTAATGCAAATTTATTGACAAGATGCTCCTTGTCCTCCTTTATTATTGCCAATGAATCTATTTCCGAATTTGAATTAGATATTCGACACTGTTCTGTAAACCGATCGATTTGAAACCGCACGATTTTAGAAAACTCACTCCGACATTACAAATATTTTATTAGATTTTTTTAAAGTTTTTTTATTATTCATTTCCAAATATCATATTGGAAAGAAAATTATTGTGTATGATTTTAAACACGTCTGCAGGACCATTATTAATTTTTTGAAAACGAGAAATTTACTCGGATTCGGTTTACAGAACAGGGCCGATTGCCAAGTTTTTAACTTGGAATTTTCTGAATTAATGTTGACGGATAATATTGGTGATTGATTCATGTCCAAGTGGTCCTCTAAAAACGTGAATACTCAGAATTGCTTGAAGTTCGAGTTTTCAGGAGTTCTTCAAAAAACTTTAAATTTGCCCTACCCACATATATTAACATTTTCTCATGTTAGAAACTGTGAAAACTGTGTATCTTAAGTACATACCGCTTTTTCATATTTAGTTTTAAATCCCGCTTTTTGAGGATATATTCTTCAAAATCTCGCCACATCTGGCCACGATAGCTATGGGGCACTGCTTCAGCTTCCAATGTAGAGAAAATCCAACGAAAAAAACATATATTTATACTATTTGATAGGTCCTGTGCCCCGTTTCTGCAACTTGTGAGAAGTTCTCGCATCGAGAAAAATTAAATAAGTATATTGGTTGTCCCATTTTACACAGGGTTACTCACATAAAAACTTATATAAACTTACAAAAAATATCAACAAATACAGTTGTTTTCTTACTCACCCTGTGATTCACAGGATGGCAAAAATTTTTTCGAACATTCCTTACAGAAACGAGCCACTGGATTCAGCCACAGCAAACATGTTCAGTGCCGTTTACTACAATACTAGAACGAGTCCCAATTCAAGAAAAAGGTAAATATGTAACCATTTACACGATATGTCGTCTTTTCACCATACACTACTTCCTACTTTTGTTAACACTCCTATTTTCTCAAGTTATAGGATGAGTACGCTTGGTTCAATTGTCACAAAATTTTCTGCAGGGTAGTAACAGGAACGCTGAATAGCATACTTATGTACCCGGACATACCAGAACCAACACACGTAAAACTGGTGCAAACAGTTACATCTGTGCAGACCTATACTATAGATGCGATTCTACTACCAAAGAGTAGTAAAACCGCTATATTCACTTTATTATCCTCGAAAGATTTCAAAAATCAGTGAGCCCACAAAAAATGGTGCCATTAGTTTTTGGCAAAAAAAATGCACTATGTTTGTCTTTTTTTTCCACGAATTTTAAAAAACCTGTTTGGAGCTTTTTTTACCTGTCACTTTTTACACTTCTGTATATTTTGTGGTCGAATTTTAAAGCACGTCACACAGTGCACGTCATCGTTCCCATATAACGATGGGAGAAAAATGCTATTTAATGCAGACTTCTGAAATTTGGTACAGTATTTTCATTAACCTTAAGGTACGGTCACACTTGACAAACATTTGCCCAAAAAGCGTAACCAGTAAATACTAATGAGAAATCTTTTGATTCAGACAAGAATTTATTTGGCTTAAAAAGCGTTACGAACATTAGCCTATTCAATTCATAAGAATATAGAAACAAATACAGTTCGAAAAATAATTAAATTAACTAAAATTAATAGTCATTGGCTTGTGGCAAAAATTAAATTAAAAATATACTTAATAGTAACAAACCAAAAAAGTTTGTCTTAAGTAGAACAAAAATAAGCAAATTAACAAACATGTGCATAGTTAGTAAGGAACAAAACGACAATGGTAAGACTGTTGTAATATATATGGAAGATGGTAAATTTTGAGCCTTCATTACTTAACATATATATGAGCAAATTGAAAAATGCAATGAATCAAACCAATTCACATATTCCATTTGCAATAAAGTTTCGTATATAAGGCAGACATCTACATCAAATGACACCACACACAGTGGACCAAAACACAGAAGAACGCTGATGAGGAAGGTTTAGTGGCCTTCGACAACGGCTGGCTGTTCCGTTCAACTATGTGTTGTTGTCAGAATATTTACAACTAACTTTGATGTTATTTGTTCATTAATAATTATCACATGTAATTTGGCTTAAAAAGCGTTACGAACATTAGCCTATTCAATTCATAAGAGAATTTATTAAGTTCAATAGTTTCCAATAATATTGTATTCTATAACTTTGCCTATTTGTTAAATATAAAACTAATTAACTTAATAAACACGTGTCTGAAGCAAACAGTTTTTCATTAGTATTTACTGGTTACGCTTTTTTGGGGAAATGTTTGTCAAGTGTGACCGTAGCTTTAGTTAAGAAAAATTAAAATTAAAAAAAATTGGGCCAAGGACACGCCTATTGCCCTTGTTCTAAAAAGTTAAAAATTTTTGAATTTTCTGTACGAGTATTATTCAAAATAAAATTTTATGAACTTGTATTTGTTATATCCATCATAAACGCATTTTGTGAGTTGCTTTTTACTGTAATTGTGAAAAGGTCTTTCAGGGCCGAAAGTGTCCTTTAAAGAAAATATGCCATATCCCAGCAAAAAATATTCGACACTTAGAAGTACTAAAAGCTGTTAGAAGCAATGCATTGCGTATTTAAGTAAAAATCCTTCCTAAAATGCTACCACAAATGCACTAAAGTAATGTGATATTTGTTGACAATTATTATATAGACCAAGACTGGCCACTGAGAAAACACCGAGAGAAATGTATTCGCGTATGTGTATTCATCTGTAAAAGAAGCCTATTGATGTTCGTTGGGCACTCTGGTGCCAGTTTGAACAGTCTTGATATAGACCATGAACACTTATTTTTTAATGATAATTTTCAAATGTAAAAATATAGGCAAAGCAACACAAGCACTTTAAAATAAATTTTTCTCACTGACGTTAAAGGGCTATTATAGTATGTTTCCACCGGCATGATTTATGCAAATCACGTTAATTTCTTCATGATTTACCATACATTTTGCATATGGATAAATCACCTCAAAGTGATTTATTTTAAATAATGTCGAAAATTCAATTTTTCGAACTCGATTTATGTATGCAACCCCTGTGTTGCTTTTAAAATTACAAACTCCATCCCTGGGTCATCCATCAATAGTGATTGACAATTTCGAAAAAATTGCATTAAGGAATATTTAATCAATTTTAAATGTCAACCACATGTGAATAAAATTCACATTACAGCTGCTGCGCCCACCTTATAAAGCACGTGCATAAATTGAGTACGAAAATTCGAACAACAAATCACTCAAAAGCTCGGTGGAAACACTTTGAAGTGATTTACTTAAACCAACTTGATTTAAAGTCGGTGGAAACATACTATTAGACAGGCATACTTGTCTTAAGACATGTACGATGGCATACCAAGTCTCACTGTCTAATAGCATACATAAATATGTCTGTAGCAATAAGGCAAACGTGCTTAAGTCATATTTTACAGTTTTGAAGGAGAGCACTTTTAAGCGTTCAAATCGATTTTCAGAAATTTATTACTTTTACATACTACGTTTATACGCACGGCTTATTTGCAAATAAAACTGCAACTTGTTGCCATATTTATTGTTTAATTGCGACTTACTAACAGAAAACTATTCACGATTAATGCACTATTTGCAAATAAAATGTTTGAGGTTGCCACACTTACAAATTTTTGCTAATAAAAAATAGTAAATTTATATATATTGTACAAAAAACATTAATAGAAGCAAATAATGACAATAAAAACAAATGATTATTTGTTACTTTATACATTTACAAAATTTTTTTGCAAACATATACCTGGTTTACATTAAGCATTTTTTCATGAAATTGCATGAAATTTGTTGCACGCAACTTTTTTTATTTGCTAACAGCAGCACTATAGAAGAGAGTGGTATATAAAAAATGTTGTAGTATGAATCTCTGAAGCATTTCTGCCACTTTTTTTAATCAGATTTTCTTCTCCAGGCCTGCTATTGACAAATGAACAAAATTTCATGCAACTAATTTCATGAAAAAATGCTTAATGTAAATCAGGTAATAAGTAACTTTTCTATAGAAAAGCTACCAAGTTGTTATACATTTACAATGCTGTATAAACAGTGAGTTAAATAATTTGCAAATATTTTTATTTGCAAATAGTGCGCGTATAAACGTAGCAACAGTTAAATTGGGAAATTCTCTGTTAACTTTTATTTTATTTTTTATTTTTTTTTATTTTATTGCGAACAAAAATCATGCATTATAAAAGCGCAATTTCAAGTGATTCCATCTCATTTATAAAAATTTATCCAGCAAAGAAAAATTTTTGCTGGGATCTTTTACCAAAATTTACCGATTTCTGAAAATCTAATAACACAGAAGTGCGAGTGTCCATTTTGACTTAAGTGGGGTACACATTATCGAACATGAGTGACAGTCAAAAATTCATCAGTTTTGAATGATAGTGTTGGCTGTTCAGACTATCGATCATGTTCGACAATAAAACCTTCATTCAAGAAAAAAATTAGACACAAAAACACAAATTGGATGCGCATTGTTGCTAACAACATTTTTTTATAATGAATTATTTTCATGTTTTCTTATCTTTAACAACTGTCAACACTGTCACTCATGTTCGATAGTGTGTACCCCACTTTAGGATGACGTACACTCACGATAAGAATATATTTACTCACTAATGTGTGTGTGACAGATGAGAATATATTTACTCCGGCATCATTACGCACAATAAAGTTAAAGTTTTGCATATCCTGCAACATAAAAATTAATTTATTTTTTATTTAATTTTTATTGTAATTGATTCAATTAAAGAACAAATACAAACACAACCCGCAAAGCGATTAGCTTGTCTGGGGAAAACACCCAGCGTCTATGGTGGCAATCGAACCCACGACCTCTGGACTAAGAGGCATCGCTACCACTCCGCCACAGGGGCACCCATTAAGGAAATTTTAAAATAATATGTAAGTTCGTAAAACTATTTCATAACTAAAAACTCTATAAGCTTTCAATCAATTTTATTTCAAAGGTCACAGGACCTTTTTAATTAAAATTTTTTTCTATTGAAGGTCATCATCCTACTAATTAAAAGACACCTAACTAATTAAAATATAAAACAAATAAAACGAACAAAAAGTTTTTACAATTGAAGAACCTCAAATGCATTTTTTTGCAGAGCAATTTTTATTACAAATTAGTTGACTTAAGCGTCTTCGAAAAAAAAAATCGTTCAGTATTCGACAGATATTTAGCTTTCAAAAAATATATACGTACAATGTACAATATACGTCGTACATATGTATTATATCAAAATCCGTGATATAAAAAGCGCCGTGCACTTTACGGTGGATATATGTAGTTGTACCCTTCTGAGCGTCGTGCTATTCAACGAATTATTGAACATTTTCGCAACACTTATTCACTGTATGATACGAGTATTAAGCCATCAACAAAATAGATAAATGTTCGAATCAAGGAAAACCATCGCCTCTGACTTACATTTACTTTCATATTGCTTTTTATTTACATCCCACAATGTGTTAATCATTTTCATACTCACGCTCATATGATTCGTAATCACAGAATTTTTTGCATTTGAAAAATTTTTGTGAATAGCATATGATAGTCATGCAATAGTTTTCAAAGCAAACTACAACATATATTCCAATGGATTTTAAATTCTCATTAACAACCTGTGAAAATTGTACAAGTTAAATTAAAGACTTTTTAAACGAAATTCACACCTTCATTCAGACATAAATGCTTTTCTGTTTGACAGTCATGATAGATAATACAACAATTAACCCTGTTCGCTTAATGGCCAACACTTTAAAAAGAAAATATAAAAAAAAAATTAAATGAAATTGCAACCTCATCAAAAGGTTCTAAAAACAAAATCGCCCACTTCCGAAAATTATTAAGACAGTAAATCTTTCTGCTTTCAACTTTATTTCAAAAACATTTTATTCTTGTTTCAATTACCTTCAGAATTTTTTTTTTTAGAATTTGTTGCAAGCAAGCACAGTGTGTTGTCCAACATAAAATATGTACAGACATTTGTCTGTCGATCCTCTTTAATAAGTAAATACGTGCGCTTTGCATAAACATCCTGTGGAGTTTGTTGAGATTTCATGCCGTGTTGCCAAAATATTGCTACTTAAGGGTATTTAGGAGAAGCAACAAAAAGTCTCTATTCACTAAAAAAAAATTATTTATCAAATTGACTTGTTATTCCTTATGAAGACATCGCTAATGAAAATATTTTAGCAATTATTTTTTCTTCATTGGGATTTTTATTCCTGCAGTTTACGGAAGCGTGTCAAGGACTAATAGGCAATTAGTGAATTGGTAGGAGGCAATGATCCTGAACATGTTGCATTTAGTTTTAATGGCAAAACAGAAACAGCAGAAACCTGATGAGAACTGTCAATGCTTTCTTTTAAGATTAGAAATAAAATTTAAAAATTTATCAAAAGGAAGAAACCATCTTCTGCTTGCAAATATCAATAAACAGATCTTTGTGTTATCGCCAAGGAAAGCAGAATTATGTGTTTGTATATTTTTCCTGTGCCGTGTATTGGAAGCATGAAAATATACTCAAGGTTTGAAACCTTTTTGAAAATACTGAGATTTTTCAAAGCAGTACTTTTTTGGGAAAATACTTTTACGAAAATCGCTCAGTGTAAGAGATTAATTTTTCATAAAAGTATTACTTCTTTCAACTAGTACTCTTGCAAAAAGTATATTTTTAAAGCATTTTTCCCAAATATACTTACATTTTTTTTAACTATTCTTTCATAAAATGTTTTTCCCAAAATTGGCTTTTTTCCAAAAAAAAAATTATATGAAATATAACACACTTTAAAAAAGTTTGCTTTAAAAATTTAAAATACAAAAATTATATATTTACAGCCTTATGCTAGGAACGCAATTGGGACGAACGACGAATTTCGTTCACGTTGACGAATTCGTCGATAAGAATTCGCTGAGTAAATTCGTCGTATGAAGCACAATAACGACGAATTTACTCACCGAATTCTGCTGTCATAATTGATAAAGTTGGTTATTGTGTATACAAGGAGAGAGAGAAAATTGTTTTTTAATATATATAAATAAACCTATCTTACAGCCATCCCTAAACACGGGCGGCAAGCGTTTTTTAGCTGTCAAAAGTTATCATGTCCATACATTTTGTATGGAGCATACCGAAATAACGCGGCGGCAACGCGACGGCAACGCTTTGCTACTGGAAAATCCGATTTTGACAACGCGTTTTACAATGAAGTTAGTTGCAAAATGAAACAATTGCCTTCTGTTTGTCATCATCAGAGTTACCATATGTATCTTATTTTCAAAGTTTTTCGGGATATTAAAAATATTAAAAGATTTCTTTGTTAAAAATAAGGTTTTTAAGAATATGATATTTAATACTTTTAGTTTATTATTGAATGTCCTTTTGACTACAGTACTGAAATATCGAGCCTTATTTTCGATTATATCGTAAGCGACAAATATGAAAGTTTTAAGGAGAAGTTTTTTTTAATATATTCAAATATGTTTTTGTACGTAAATTGTAGCTTACGATAAAATGGAACAGCCCGTACCTTAAAAGTTATCAACAATTTTGGCATTTTGATATTTCTAAACTATGGATAGGCCCTTAATATTTTAATTTCAACAAAAAAGTATATTTTCGATAACATGTCGCTTACGATAAAATCGAAAATAAGGCTCGATATTTTCTTCTTTCCTTCATTATTATTATTTTGTATATACTGTGCCGCAAACCAGAAACCAACCGACGATTTGTTGAAAGAAAGATGTGTTGGCAATGAAAAGGTGTGACGAGGACTAGATACCACCTAGGTTATTCTATTTTTGTTTATTTCTGTCTTTAATTTTAAATATTTTATTTACTTCTGTTTTGAATTGACTTTTTAAAATAAAAAAATCTGTTAAAATAATAAAAACAATATTTATTGTCAGTATATCAATCATGTATGACTGCTCAATTATGGCGGATATATGTATTAGAGTCTAAACACAATGTTTGCGGTGCGGTGCGATTTCTCGTTGCGGGAGAGAAAAATAAACATAATACAACGGAAGACGGCGACGGCAATACTTTTGTTTAAATTTTTAATTTTTTTGTGCATACATTTTTATAAAAAAAAATTACTCTTTGTGTTAAATATTTTGTAATGGCAGTAACTAAAAACAAAAAATTATTAACATTTTATACATTCCCAGATATATTTGTTATATTTTTTCAACTTTTACATTTTATGACAAAAAAAAATCATGTTTTTTGTTACAACAATGTTGTGAACACCGCCAATTATTCAAAAACTATGGCAACATCACAAAGAGAAAGAGTGTCACAAATTGAGAGAATAAGAAAGTTCGCAGAGCAAATAAAATAGATTTTAATTTATGCCATTCCGCACTGCGGTTTTTTACTTCAAAATCGTATGAAAAAACGCACCGCAATAAATTATCGTTGCATTGTGTTCAGACTCTTAATCAATTATGATCAGTCAAATTAATATTTATGCTATAATTGATTAGTAAAAATCACTGGATTGAGCAGTTCGACTATATGTTATATTCATTAGTAAGAGAGAGAGATGCAACATCACACGTACAGAAAAGTTTCCATCACATTTTTCATTTTTCCCTTAATAATGTGATAGAAACTTTGTTATACGCAATGATGAATATAGCCTACATGACTTCTACTCAAATGACTGGTCAATTGACTAATATTATTCTTGTAGGGTTAGTTCATTTGAAACAAAATAAAATTTTCCTGAATTTGAATTCAGTAAAATCAATGCATATTAATATATGCAAAAATATTTTTAATGAGAAAAAAATATTTTTTTTATTCGACTTGAAGGTTTTTGATAAAACACAAGCAAGTTTTCCAAATTTTCTAAATAACTAATTATTTAAAATTTGTTTATTATTTTATTTTAATTTAAATAACAAAATTTATGTAACAAAATTTTAATAACAAAATCACAAACGACAATGTCTTCCGTGCAGGTGTTAAAATAATCAGGATTGTTTTATTTATTTGTTTGATAACCCTGGTTCTATCGTTTTGACATAACGTTGCCGCTTTTGTTTAGGTATGGCATTTCAGCGTTAAAGCTCGGCGGAAAAAAACGTTCCGCTTTCCGCCCTTGTTTAGGGATGGCTGTTAGAGTTCGTCATACACGACGAATTTCATTCTACGATGGTGTTGTGTTCATTTTCATATGCGCAAAAGTGTTTTATTTTTTATGACGAAAATTCGCAACGAAATATTCGTCGTTCGTCCCAGTTGTGTTTCTAGCATTATTTATAAAAATTATTAAGGCTTTATAAAGACTTTTTAAGAAAAATTTTTTATGAAAATTTGTTTTAAAAAACTCTCCCAGCAAAAAATATTCGACACTTAGCAGAGCTGCCAATGCAGAATTAACAGTTTAATAGGGTTACCATTTTTTGCTCATATGAAGAACTTTTTAACTAAAGTTCTTAATATGACTTCATACTCCAGTACACTGTTTAATACGGCCTTATGTATAAGAAAAAAACTTGCAAGAAGTTAGCATAAGTGGTAAAATTTAATATGATCTTAACGAGTTTTGCCATACAATTTTACATTAAAAATCACGCTAGGATTTAATAGTGGATTAAAATTACATTGTGCGCCGATTTTTAATGTCAAATTGTATGAAGGAACTCGTTAGCAGCTAGTTTAATGTCGTCACTTATGATAACTTTATGCCAGTTTTTTCTTATACATAAGGCCGCATTAAACTAAAAAGATAACTATTGTTTAACTAGGGCTTCATACTCCAGTGTATTGTTTAACTAAAGTTCTTAATATGAGCAAAAAATTTTAACCCTATTAAACTGTTAATTCTGTAGTGGCAGCTCTGCTATAGCATGTGGTTTTTGTTTGCATTTGTTATATTACTTCTTAAAAATTGATAAAACAAGTGCTGGCTCTTCTAACCTTACCGTGCAAGATAGTGAATTAGTGCTGAAATTGGTTCGAGAAAACCAAAATATGTATAATAGAAAAAAAAATGTGTTACTGCTAATTACAAAGAATATGCTTGACAAGGTAAGTCCTAGTTTACACTATGCAAGTCTTATTGCTAAGATGAAACAGAAACGTTGCTTTTCCCCTCGTCTCTCTCTCCTAACAAACTATTCAGCTTAGCAATAAAACTTGCATAGTGTAAACTAGGGCTATGTGTGAAATGAGTGTAACAATACAAATAAAGTTTGCAACGAAAAAGCTGTGAATCAAATATTATTGATTAAACTATTGCTATTAGCTAACAAATGACTGTAAGTTTGGCCCTTAGAAGCACTAAAAACTGTTACAAGCAATGCTTTGTATTCCAAGAAGCGCTAACACGTTATCGAAACCATTAAAATATGTCCTACGATAGTACAAGAACAGTACACAATTATATATACCCAGCAAAAAATTTTCAAGATTTTGTAATGGGTAGTACCCTTTTATTGGCTTACAAAGTAATGAGTGGTACTTATTTATCTAATTATTTTATGTGTATAATAATGACTGTTCTTTTATGAATAAAATAACAACTTATTTATATCATTACGGGAAAGTACTTATTGTAGTACTTTCTAGTTAATAATAAAATATATCTAGAGAAATTTCTTTTTATTTATTGATCGTGCTACAAAATTCTGATTATTTTTATTAAAAAAAATTGCCAACTAGCTTTTAAATAATTTTAAGCAAATTTGCATATTTGTAAGCAAAAAATAACCCATTAAATTTTTAATACTTTTAGGCAGTCAGTAATCTATTAACTTTTGGATATTTGTAGACAAAAAGTATAGGGTACCTCATACTTTTTGAACTTCTCAAACAAAAATAATAGGTTATTCAGTCAAATTGTAAGTACTTACGACTGGAGAGTACATACACTTTTTTGCATTCTAGTAAGCAAACTTTTTTGCTGGGTAGTGACATCGTGGGTCAGGCCGTAAATTTTATTTCAAAACACACGTTTGTTTGAAATTTTTTTGAGAATAATTTTTTCTGTGTGAAATAAAAAATTACCATAGCAGACAGAAAAATAATTGCAACTCAATGAAATTGTGTATAGACACAAATTTTAGCATATTTAATGCTACGTAAAAATTTCGTTCAATTCAGAGAAAGGATACGCATACCTCAAAAGTGTCCTTTTTTAAAAATGTGAAACAAAAAAATTTTCTTCACTTATAGTGAGTTAAATGTTTAACTAGACGCAATATAGACAATAGACACCTACAATTTGATCGTTTAAATTTAAAGGACTAATGTCAAATGTCCTGGAAGTAAATAATATACTCAGAATATACAAATTATAACTTGAAAAATATTGTAAAAATAAATTGTAAGGGGGGGAAAGGTGGACAAAAATACAAAAAATTTGCAATCTAGTTACTTGTAGAAATATAATGTGAAAGTATGAAAAATATATTTTTATATATTTTTTTCTATAGACCACTTAACTCCTACTTTTTTCACCCACAGATGTTTTTCTTTCCATTTACATTATAAGCAACGACACATATCATATGAGTTACAAAATATAGAAAAAATATATTGTAACTGTACTATTCTACTATGTTAGAATATTATTAGATTTAAGTAACCTTTGATTTTTATGGATATGTTTTGATTTTATTTTATTTTGTTGAATTATGATTTGATTCCTGTTTGTACTATCGAACTGAAAACATTATTTAATAAAATACATAACATATTTTGGCGACGAGGATATATATATAAAAACCCGTGCTATTTGCGTTTTCGTGGTATATGTATATATACATACGATTAGTTGGAATATAAAAATATATGTAAATATATATATATATATAAAATAATTGTGTGGAGAAAATGGCGTTTATCGGATCAATAGAACAATTTACCTTTGGGGATGATTTCGAGGAATATCTGGAGCGTATAGAGCAACTTTTTAAGATAAATAAAGTTGTGGAAGCAAATCAGGTAGCTTTGTTTTTAACATTGGTTGGACCAGAAACTTATAAGCGTATAAAAAGCGTAATTTTACCTGAAAAGGCTACAGATAAAACATTTAAAGACTTGGTAGTGAAAATCAAGCCGCATTTTCATCCTGAAAAAAGTATTATTGCAGAACGGTTTAAATTTTATAATTGTTCGCAAAAACCGAGTGAATCTATAAGTGATTTCATATTGAATTTAAAGCTGTTGGCTTCGCAATGCAACTTTGGCACCTTTTTGCAAGAAGCCTTACGAGATCGGTTAGTGTGTGGTGTAAGAAGTGGTCAACTTCAGACCAAGTTACTGTCATCTTCAAATATGTCATGGGATGAATCATGCAAATTGGCACACTCTTTCGAGTTGGTAGACAAGGAACAAAAAGATATGCATCCATCGTCGTCGTACGATGTAAATAAAATTAATTATCAGCAACAAAAGAAATCGTATGAAAAATGCACAAGATGTACATCCAGGCATGCTGCTGGGAAGTGTCCGGCAAAAGAATGGAAATGCTTTAGCTGTGGAAAAAAAGGTCATTCATCAAAAGCGTGTTATACAAAAGCTGATCATAAGAGGAAAGCTGATGCGTCACACTTTAATAAAAAAAGTCGTCAGATCAATGAACTGAACTATAAATTAGGTTCAATTAATTGGATGAATCAAGAGAACGAGCCATTATTGAAAAATGTTTTAGTTAGTGGTAAAAATATTTTGATGGAGATAGATACGGGGGCGGTGGTTTCTGTTATATCATTAACCGATTATAAATATTATTTTAAGAACTGTAAACTAAATTTCGTTAACTACCCTCCCTTGCAGGTTTTAACAGGGAGTAAATTGGAACTTGTTGGTGAAATATCAGTAATGGTTGATGGAGTAAATTTAAAATTATTGGTAGTCAAATCAAGTCTCCGATTTAATCCATTGATGGGAAGAAATTGGTTAGATGCGTTATATCCATCATGGAAAATTATGTTTACGAATCCTGATGGTAAGTACGATAAAATTTTTTCTGTACAAGATAACTGCCAGTCCAACATTAAGAATGAAGTTAAAACCAGATATCCATCATTGTTTTTAAAGAGCTTAAATCCTATTAAACAATTTTCTGCAAATATTTCTGTGTTACCAGGCTCACAACCAAAATTTTTCAAACCATATTCAGTTCCTATTAGTATAAGAACTAAGGTCGAAACCGAACTTAAGAATATGTGTGATGAAGGTATTATAAGACCTGTTCAAAACAGCTGTTGGGCTGCACCAATAGTTTGTGTTCTCAAGAAAGATTCAACTGTTAGAATTTGTGGTAACTTTAAGGTTACTATAAATCCAGTGATTGAAGGGGTTGTTTATCCCCTACCTTTAATAGATGAAATTCTCACTAGCTTAAGAGGCAATCAATATTTTTGTATTCTGGACTTAAGTAAGGCATATTTACAGCTTTCTGTGAATGATCAATCTAGGTCATTGTTAACGGTGAATACTCATTTGGGATTGTTTCAGTTTTGCCGCTTACCTTTTGGTGTGTCAACAGCACCCATGATTTTTCAACAGGTTATGGATCAAATTACCCAGGGTTTGAATGGTGTAGCAGTATATTTAGACGATATTTTGATAGCAGGCATTAGTAAAGAGGACTGTGAGGAAAAGCTATACAAGGTTTTGGACAGATTGCAGGAGTATAATGTTCGTATTAATTTAGAGAAATGTAGGTTTTTAGAGAGTAATATAGAATATTTGGGCCATGTTTTAACTCCAGAAGGCATTCGTCCATCTAAAAAGAAAATGGATGCCATTATGTTAGCTCCAGAGCCAATTGATGTTGATCAGTTGCAAAGCTTTTTAGGGCTTTTAAACTATTATACAAAGTTTTTACCATATAGTGCCACGGTTTTGGCACCTTTACATAGATTACTTCGTAAGGACACTAAGTGGCACTGGGATGAAGAGTGTTCTCTTTCATTTTTGAAGTGCAAGAAATTGTTGTGTGAAAATGATCTTTTATGTCATTTTGACCCATCTAAAGAGATTATAATTGCTTGTGATGCATCTCCATATGGAGTAGGTGCTATACTTAGTATTTTAGTAGATGGGCAGGAAAGACCATGTTTTATGGCATCGTCAACCTTAAGTAAAGCAGAAAAAAATTATCCACAGATCCATAGAGAGGCTTTAGCTGTTGTATTCGCTATTAAAAAATTTCATAAATATGTTTACGGGTACTCTTTTACAGTATACACTGATCACCAACCTCTGGAGAAACTCTTAGGTGATCAAAAGGCTTTAGCAAATATTGTTTCTATTCGGTTTCATAGATGGATTTTGTTTTTAGCAAATTATAACTGCAAAATCAAATACCGACCTGGTTCAAAGCAAAAGAATGTAGATGCGTTATCTCGGTTGCCCATAGAGGGTATAACCAATGTTGAAAATTCAAATATTAATTTTTTCAATTTTGATATGAATTATATACCAATGAGTTTTGAGGAATTGGTAAAAGTCACGGAGAAGGATGTAAATATAATGAAAATAATTAGCTATGTGGAAAATAACTGTTGGCCAGATGTTTCAAAACTGGATAAGTTATTAATTTCTTACAGAAATGTTAGATATTCGTTAGAAGTTAAAAATAAATGTTTATTTTACGCGGACCGTTTGGTTATACCAACAATTTTAAGAGAGAAGATTTTATTGTTATTACATGATACTCATATAGGTATCGTTCGCATGAAGCTTTTGGCTCGTAGTTGTGTCTGGTGGCCATCTATCGACTCAAATATTACAACATTTGTGGCAAATTGTTCGATATGTCAAAAGATGGGAAATAAGACTAAGGATTGTCCAAATTTCACATGGCCATCGACTTCATATCCGTTTGAACGAGTTCATGTGGATCTTTTTCAGTTTCAGGATACTGATTTTTTTATTCTGGTCGATGATTTTTCAAAGTGGATTGAGGTACATGTTTTGAGTAGAACAACAACAATGGCAGTAGTTGACAGGTTAAAACTTATATTTTCAATATTTGGTTTGTGTAAAATTTTGGTGAGTGACAATGGTCCTCAGTTTAGAAGCGATGAATTTAATTTGTTTTTAAAATGTAACGGTATTCAGCAGATGCTAAGCCCTCCCTATCATCCTAATAGTAATGGTTTGGCAGAAAGAGGAGTACAGACGGTTAAACGTAGTTTAAAATCATATTTTGTTACGGAAAAAGCAAAAAAGTTATCAACACAAAACTTAGTTTTTAATTTTCTATTTAAATATCGAAATACTCCATCAACAGTAACTGGTGTTTGTCCAAGTAAGTTAATACTAACATATAAACCAATAACTTTATTATCGTATTGTTGTATTGCACCGGAATCAAATATAACGGAACCACTTACTGATTATAAAAAAAAGAAAATTAAAATAAAGCAGAATTTTGAAGAAAGCTCTGAAGCAAACAATTTTAATTTGAAAGTTGATCAAAAGATATTATATTTGAATCCGGACAGCAATAGTGATGCTAAATGGGTAAAGGGTTGGATTTGTAAGAAAATTTCAAAAACTTTATATTTGATAGAGGTTAATAAAAGACGTAGAGTGGCCCATCGTAACCAATTAAAACAGATTGCAGAAGAAGTAATAATAGTTAATAAAAGTAATAACTTAGACGAAAGCGATGTGGAAGAATTTTATGATGCGGAAGAAGATTGTGTAGTTGAAGATATTGTGGCTGAGGAAAAATCTCAACCTTTAAAAGAACGTTTAAGAAATAGACCGCGTATTAATTATAAAGCCTAAGGTATTAAAAAAAAAAAATTGTACAACTTAATTTTAAAAAATTTTATATTCTTCGACAAATTGTTCTAATTTTTAAAAAGGGAAAGAAATGTACTATTCTACTATGTTAGAATATTATTAGATTTAAGTAACCTTTGATTTTTATGGATATGTTTTGATTTTATTTTATTTTGTTGAATTATGATTTGATTCCTGTTTGTACTATCGAACTGAAAACATTATTTAATAAAATACATAACAGTAACCATATTGTAACAATATTCCCCTTATGTTTTATAGGAAGTTATAGGGCAATATCTAAAAAAAATTTTAATTATCCTGTTAAAGTTTGCATGTGTCCGTACCATATTTTCAAATAGTTGAATACTGGTTTAAAACCGTTGCATTAGAATCGTCAAAACTCTTTAAAAATAAACCTTTTTAAAAAATTCCTTTTTATTTTACTTAATTAGAATATTGCACATGCAACAAAGTAATTTGTTTGTTTTAATTTAAAACTAATTTTTTCCATTTTTGGCCACCTTCGCGACAGTGTGCGTCGTCTCTACTTTGTTTATGCAAAAAACGAAACTACGCTACAACACACATTCCATTTTAACCCGTCGATGTCTTCCGTAGTTATAAATAAAAACGATTTACACAACGTTCTAAACTTGAACTTCTCAAACAAAAATAATAGGTTATTCAGTCAAATTGTAAGTACTTACGACTGGAGAGTACATACACTTTTTTGCATTCTAGTAAGCAAACTTTTTTGCTGGGTAGTGACATCGTGGGTCAGGCCGTAAATTTTATTTCAAAACACACGTTTGTTTGAAATTTTTTTGAGAATAATTTTTTCTGTGTGAAATAAAAAATTACCATAGCAGACAGAAAAATAATTGCAACTCAATGAAATTGTGTATAGACACAAATTTTAGCATATTTAATGCTACGTAAAAATTTCGGTCAATTCAGAGAAAGGATACGCATACCTCAAAAGTGTCCTTTTTTAAAAATGTGAAACAAAAAAATTTTCTTCACTTATAGTGAGTTAAATGTTTAACTAGACGCAATATAGACAATAGACACCTACAATTTGATCGTTTAAATTTAAAGGACTAATGTCAAATGTCCTGGAAGTAAATAATATACTCAGAATATACAAATTATAACTTGAAAAATATTGTAAAAATAAATTGTAAGGGGGGGAAAGGTGGACAAAAATACAAAAAATTTGCAATCTAGTTACTTGTAGAAATATAATGTGAAAGTATGAAAAATATATTTTTATATATTTTTTTCTATAGACCACTTAACTCCTACTTTTTTCACCCACAGATGTTTTTCTTTCCATTTACATTATAAGCAACGACACATATCATATGAGTTACAAAATATAGAAAAAATATATTGTAACCATATTGTAACAATATTCCCCTTATGTTTTATAGGAAGTTATAGGGCAATATCTAAAAAAAATTTTAATTATCCTGTTAAAGTTTGCATGTGTCCGTACCATATTTTCAAATAGTTGAATACTGGTTTAAAACCGTTGCATTAGAATCGTCAAAACTCTTTAAAAATAAACCTTTTTAAAAAATTCCTTTTTATTTTACTTAATTAGAATATTGCACATGCAACAAAGTAATTTGTTTGTTTTAATTTAAAACTAATTTTTTCCATTTTTGGCCACCTTCGCGACAGTGTGCGTCGTCTCTACTTTGTTTATGCAAAAAACGAAACTACGCTACAACACACATTCCATTTTAACCCGTCGATGTCTTCCGTAGTTATAAATAAAAACGATTTACACAACGTTCTAAAAAAAAATTTAATTATTTTATTTTTACATAATAATTTATTTAATTTTTTTATACTTATGCATGTACATATAAATGAAAAAAAATGTTTCAACTAAAAAAATAAAGTTACAATCTCACGGATGCGGCTGCAGCTGCAGCTGAATTTGCGGATGCGGTTTTTTTCCTTGTCTTCTTAAAATAAGGCCTAATTTTCTAGGTACAGCGGAAAGCAAAGTCACATATCGTCGCTGTTTTAACTAACTGGCCCAACTATCATTTTTTTTTAATTTTACAGGAAAGCAGCTTTTCTGATTGTTTTATACATGCAGTCTTATGCATATGTATGTCTGAAATATTATTACTTAACTTATGCATTTAACTACTTTTTCAAAAAAAAAAAAAATGTCAGTTAGGTTGGTTAGTGAAAACAGCGACCATATGTGACTTTGCTTTCCCAATATACATACATACATAACCTTGGTATGGCAGAAGCTTGCGCTGGTTATGACTGAAAAGATCAAAAAAATAAATAAATTTCATAAACTTTATAGAGATATTAAAAATATACTTATCTCTTTTTTACACCGGAGCTTACATCCGTTTCCCACATTTCTCCTTTTTTAACGTTCGTAAATTGGCGAACCACCAAACGAGCAATCTTAAGGATAAAATTAGAATGAAAAGAAGTTTTGCAATTCGATTTGGAAAACTTTAATATATGTTGTGAATTGCTAAAGAAGAAGGAAGGTGAAAATATAAAAGAGAACATTTGTGCATATAAAAATTTTACATTTAGTACAAATTTTAAAAAAAAATTTTAAAAATATGTATGAATGTACATAAGTATATGTATGTATGTAAATATAAAAAGATCGTAAATGCAACTGCAGTTTATTAAATTTTTGCCAAGAAGCGGAATTCACGTCCGCATCCGTCAGATTGTGTTTCTACTCTAAATACATAAGTTCGCTTGAATGAGGCCTTTCGTCTTGAACATTATCAACTTTTAACTAATAATAAAATATATGTACATATTTACAATTAGAACTAATAAACAAATTTATGAAATACATATACTTATGGACTCGTAATGTACATAATTGAACGCATTGATTGGTGGAAAATCAACAAATCATGTCTTTGGCAAAAAACGTTTCGAAGGGGGGAAAAATGTAAACTGTAAGCCCAGCTTGCAGGAGCATATGCAGTTTAATACCAAGGAGTATAGAAATGTTGGGAAACTCCAGCATAGTTGACTTTCGAGGAAGAACCAAAAGCGCCGAAATTTTGTTGCATAAAGTGTGAAGAGGCAGCTCCGGCGGCTGAAGTAGCAGAGGTCGCATGTGGATTGAAGGTTATTTGTTGAGTTGCAGTAGCTGACGAGTATTGATGGCCATATTGCGAATGATGATGGTGATGATGCGGATGAGGATAGTTGTGATACTGTGCAGTTGCAGCTGTTCGACCATACGCTTGATGTGGGCCCGCAAGCTGTGCAGCGGCTGGTGTAGATGTAGAGACTTCAAGGCCGGACGAGTTAAGGGAATCGTCTGGGGATAAGGAAGCTGATGGTCTAGGAGTAGCTTGACTTGAATTCCAATGGTTGTAATGCTGCTGGTTGGCGTTTGAACTTTCCGACTTTATGGCAGTTTGCAGATCTTCATGGCTATTGCCATCAACCGAATGAGGACCATTTCCTATAACGGCTGATAAACTATTAGGCGTTGGTGGCAGTTGTATGCCTAGCGTGCCGTAGGCAGTGTCATCGCGTGCATTATTGGCATTTGTATCTGATTCAGCGTGAAAATTAGCTGGAGGTAGCACCGCAGGATAGCCAATATTTAAATTTGCCGCAGAAGGAACATTGTACTGATTACTACCATTGGTGGCCATACCATGATAGAGTTGAGGATGTGGTGGAGTTATGGAGTTGCCGCTGGAGTTGGTGGCTGCGGGAGATATATTGGCTGTGGACGAAACAGCTGCTGAAGCTGAATGACCAGCGTAAAAGTCGTACATTTGTTGTTGATAGGCAGCTGCAGCTGCAGAGGCTTCAGTGGGCATCATAGCAGCATAGGGTACATGATGAGTGGAGACGGCTGCATAAGAAGAACTCATACCCGTCATAAGAGGAACTTGATTGGGCACAGAGCCAGAGGTGTTTTGCTTACGCAAACGAGCACGACGATTGCTAAACCATACTTGAATACGCGCCTCAGACAAGTTGGTGCGCTGCGCCAATTCCTCTCTTGTGTAGATGTCAGGATACTGAGTGCGCTCAAATGCCTTTTCCAGTTCTTCCAACTGCATGGCCGAGAAGGTAGTGCGGCTGCGGCGCTGTTTACGTTTCAATGCAATTCCTGGCTCACTTTCGCAGTCCGAAGCATCTTCTTGGGAATTGTTGGCATCGTTGGCGGCGCTCTTTTGTTGTTCTTCAGAATCCAAGAGAGCTTCACGGCCACGCACCAAACGTGATATAGCAGAAATCGGAGGAGCTGTTGTACGATCGCAAATGCCATCACGTATGAGTTTGTCTCGAATTTCCGAAGAGAAAATACCAGGATTGGCACGTTTGTACTCCTCAATGCGACTTTCTATTTCGGGTGTAGTAATGCGAGGTTTGGAGCCACCAATAACTCCCGGACGTATGGAGCCAGTTTCCTGATAACGATTCAAAATCTTGGATACACAGCCATGTGATACTCTCAATTGGCGCGATATGACACAGGGACGTACACCTTCTGCAGCCATTTCAACAATTTTTAAACGAATTTGGTTAGGCAAAGGCCGCCCGTTAATGAAAACTCCACCCAGCTGATTGACGCGTCCTTGGCCAGCGTTCAGATCTGTTTGATGAAAATGAGAAGCATAAATTGAAATTGTTTAAAAATCTTCCTACAAATATTTCTCATACATATGCGCGTGTTGTTTCCGTAGAAATTTTGCAACCGTGCTGTGTTTGTTTTGGTGTATGTATACGATCAGGTAATTTGACAGCCAAATGGTCGTATACATACATACATACAACTTTAACACATTCGCGTGCTTCCCGCCGGGGTGTGAGTTTTATGGCATACTGATTTGTCTTCTCTTTTCTATGATTTTTCTTTTGTGAGTGCCACTTGATTTATGACTCGAAGTTCTCTCATAAACATTATGGATGAGCGATGAAATTTATCTGTTGTTAGTGTTAAAAGTTTTTAGTGAAGGCAAGAGAAATTTCTTTTGCAGCTGATAATTATGTATATTGAGACAATTGGATAAGGTCACTCACTAACTTCACAACAGACGGCTTTCCAATTTTGACTTAATGTGAAATATTCTATTTTTTTACCACGAAATGTGTCAAGGACTTCTAAAAGAATCTTTGCTTTGAAAAATCACAAAACCCAGCAAGCAGAAATGCATGTCATATTAACATCTAGACATTTATATAAAAAGAATGGTCAGTATAGTGCACTATATTTAAAATGTGCATATGATAGAAATCTCATTCGATTGATATAAATATTTATATACATACATACGTAATGTTGTGAGCACATTTGCATGTCTTTTGTTGTCATTTTTAAAATGAGTGCAATGTTCATATTATGTGTTTTAATTGTAACGCAATGCCACTCAACGAATAATATCGGAAATGACAAACGCTGCCACTAATAGATACTATTGCGATGTCACAAAATGTCATAATGTGTACTCAGCATAAGAAATAATCTGTTGTAGAATAGTACGGCCTAATCACAATTTTAATCGCTGTCAAAAAACCACATCCAGAGATGGCAATGTGTCGCAATTAAAATACTATCGATAAGATTCGTTTTATTTCTGAGTTGGTGGTACAAAAAATAACGCTTGATAATAATAATAATATTCCACTAAACTTCATTAGAAAATATTGTGCCACTTTATTTGTTGAACTTGGAAAATATAACAAACTCTGACATGTCACAAATTCCATTAGACTTGATTCCGTAATTACGATTTAAGGATTTTTAGTTTCCGTTTCCTCTATCAAACCGAAGAAATTAGGTTCCCAATTCAATTGATTTTTTTTTATTTCTTATGTTTAATGCTTTAGACTTCTATTATTTGCCACAAAACTGGGAGGAGCCACGCCCTTAAGAACTAGTACTATATATATTTTATGTAGTTGCACTGAATCGATTTATACTAAACTTTGTATTCACTCTGGTCTTTTGCAATGACACAATCTCAAATTTAGAAAAAATGGGTTGGACCACACCTCTTATAATATAATATATCAAGCAGGTTCATTCATTCGGTTCTTATACAACTTGGCATAGGCTTTTTTCTCTTGAAATAAAACGATATCTCGTTTAAAAAATACGAGCGGAGCCTCAACAATTTCTGACTGAATTTCACGTATTTCTACCCAATAGAATCCTACGAAGCTTGGCTTATACTTTGAGCGCTTGTGTTTGGAAACTGGACGGGACAGTACCAATTTAAATTTAACTTTGCACATACTTATGGACTCTTATAAACAGATCATTTTGTGCCCACGCCCACTTTAATATAATATAATACTTTTCGAACGTCTGAAGTTTGAAATAATCAGTGGAGTTTTATGTTCATTAAAATTTAGCAACATCTGATTCCTAAGTATTCTTGTGATACAAAATTGAAGATTTTACAAATATAGAGTTTTGCCAGATTTTATTTTCAGTTGTTCAATTCTCAATGTCAGTCGTATGGTTTATGATTAAAAAAACTATATTTTATATTTGTTGTATCGTTATTTTAAGCTGACATTCATTTAATTTGATAGCATGCAATTAAACCAGGTATGCGAGTTTTTATTTGACGCGAGATAGTTACATATGTGACACGGAAAGCTATAAAAGGGGCCTATGCTTAGAAAATAAGTTTTGGAGAAAAATTACTGTTTTTTTTAAGAGAAATAACACTCAGGTACTGGATGTCTGCTAATATTAAGTTGTTAAGTGTTGCCTGCTTTAGTCCTAATTCACACTAAGCAAATCTTATTGCTAAGCTGATTAGTTTGTCGGAGAGAGAGTCGAGGGGAAAAAAACGTTTACTAGTAAATTGAAAAAAACTAGTCCGTTAAATTGGATCCACCTTTTTGAAACTTAAATATTCGACTTTAAATTCAGCGACCGCAAAAACCTTTGAGTAAAGATTTTAAAACAAATCTTATCCGCCATATTGGATCCGCTATGTTGGATTTTTAAAATATAATACCAGATTCGTAATCAGCGACCCCCCAAAAACCGCTGAGTGACGAGATTCAATCAAATTAGATCAATTGCAGAAAAGTTGATCACATCCGATTCTTTTTTACTTTTTTGTATCAAAAGTGTATTTTGAAACTAGTTAGTCCTAATTTATACTATACAAGTCTTATTGCTAAGCTGATTAGCTAGTTAGGAGAGGGAGTCGAGGAGAAAAAACGTTTCTGTTCCCCTCGTCTCTCTCTCTCCCTCAAACTAATTAGCTCAGCAATAAGACTTGCATAGTGTAAACTAGGACTTAATCACAAAACTAATGAAAGCTGAAAGGACCGTGTTGTCTACTATAAGAGTCACCAAAATAAGTAAAAATCAATTTTTTCGACACATAGGTCCCTTTTAACTTTCCTTGTCACATATAAGTTTTTCGCTATAAGCAATTTAGATTGAAATACTTTGAAAATTAAATTGCTGACAAAAGAATTTATTTTCTGGTATTCGTTATGGCATATTCAAAAGATTCTTAAAAATTACGGCCTGTCCCACGATGTCACCAGAAATCGTTCGATCGAATACTTACATTGAAAACAACAAAAATTGTTTGCAATACAAGTAGTCGATCGACCGATTTCTGGTGACATCATGGGACAGGCCGTTAATATAAAAAATAGAATATTCCCACACCTGGCCTCAATACAAATTTTTTTAAACAACAAAATAAAATATTCACCCTTATTCTAGTTGGCGACATCGACGTCACTTTAACACAATACCAAAAAATTGGGGCTTGTTTACTCGCTTTCGCGAACAATTTCGTGCTGCTGACAATCCATTTCTATTCCCTGAGGTCTTGAAAATAGCATAAACCTGCCAACGGGAGTCAGTTGTTTTTGACAACGAGTACACAAGCCCTAATTTTTTGGTATTGTGTTAAAGTGACGCCAATGTCGGCAACTGGAATAAGTGTGATTGTATAATGAGAGGATTTAACAACGCATACGGCGTTAATTGGACTTTGAGAATTGAACGAGTGGTTTTAACAAGTTCTCTGGTAAAAATAAAAATTAAAAAAAAAGAGTCGGCCTAGGCACAAAAAGACAAACATACAAATTTAAAACAAAAAAATTTAACCGCAAACGCTTGGCATTTCATTAACAACTGTTTAGCATCTCATTGGCAAAAGTTTAGACAACGCTTTATGTACTAACTACATGCCAGATATAAGTATGTTATACTTAGATTTCAGGGGCTGATTGCAAAGAACATAAAAAATGTATTTTTCTTTATTTGGATCCAATGATATTAGAAAAGAAAATTTCTTTCAATAAGAACCAAGTCATTGGAAATAATCTAAAATATCACTGTGCTTGGGGAAAATTTCAAATATTTCATTTAAGTTTTTAGGAAAATATTTTAAAAATTCGTTAGATATCGAATACCGTACTTGCTAAGTTTTTACTCTTTAATTCGGATGGAAAGAAATTGGTTTCGTATTGTCATATAAACAGCTAAAAATCCAACAAAAAAAAATACTCTTGATTTGCACTACGTAGTAGACTCATTCCCAAGAAACTTATCGACTTAAACGGAATTCAATTAGAAATGATACTCGTAGATGAGAGATATTTATGTAGTATTCTAAGCATGTGTATATGTACAGATGTACCTACCTTGCATAGGGGGATATCCATTATAAAAAGGTCGGTGCATGGCGGCAAAAGCAGTAACTGTCATATTTGTGTAAATCAATTATCTTTTTTTTTTTATTTGATTACTAATTTGCACTTTAGTATCTATAACTTCAAATATTTTATTTAAAACTTGTTCAATATTTATTTGAGTTAATCCACTTCGTTTTACTTTTTGAACTCTCAAAACTAGTATCAAAAGTAGTAAACATTATTATTTTTTTAAATTTCTCATTTGGAGAAATTTTATTTCCCTACAGCGTTTAAAAAAATCGATGTTGCCCGTTTCGCGTTGTAAACTTTACTAAATTATTTGCCGATCTCTGCAGAGGATCTTAGCGTTTTTGTAAAGTAAATGTGTCAGATGAAATAGCAACAGCACACATACTTATGCACGTACTTAACCCACAACCAATGGCGTTATGATGTTAGCCATTCTTTTTTCCCAGAAACCTGTTAGTTCCGTTCCTTACTTACTAACACACCCTTAACTTTATTGTGCAAGAGAAACCATTAGCCAATCGTTGAACGTCACGATCAGCTGTCTCTTTCTTATTTAGATAACTGTATTGATATAATGTTTAGTTTAATTTAGTAAATAAAAAAAAATGGAGGGCGTGTTGAACAAATTATGCTGAAAAATCAGGGGAATAAGGAAACACTATTTCGTACAGTTCAATTTCCTTTTTAATGTGTCCACCAACAGTTGGTTATTTGTTTATATGTTTCGTGTAAGCAGTTTTTTTTTTAATCAATATGATAATTAGTTGAAGTTTTACATTTAGTTGTTTGTTTGTTTTTTTATGGCCTTGGTGGCTTCAGGCGTGTCATGTTGGTTTAGTGGTTTCGTTAATCCGCACACACATATTGACGTACATACATACATATCGCACACTAAATCATAAAGAGTCACAACTCAAAAAATTTCAGATGCTGAAACTGTTGATGCTGTACAAATGACGCAAGTATGTGACATAAAAACAAGCTTAACGGTATTTTATATTCTTCAAGAAGACTCTATTGCAAAAGAAATTGTTGAGATCGTTATAGATTTCTTCAATTAAATGGTTTATAAAAAAGCAAAAGCACTTTTATAATTTTGAGCTGTGACTCTTTATGCTTTAGTGTGCGATATGTACATGCATATGTATGTACAGTACTGTGCAGAACAAAAGCAACAAAAACCCTATTTGACTTAAAATTTAAATATTTTAGACATTTGATTATTTCAAGCAGCTCTTTTCACAATCTTTTGTAGGCATTCATACTAACAAACGAATTCGTATTTTATGCCCCTATCACGGTTCCCAACTAAATTCAGTTTGGTTGTCTTATAGTAGACCAAACTTACACACGACCAAACTGTGTTTTAGTATCATGAACCACAACTGTATTTTAGTTGAAATTATCATCGTGTTGCCAACTTAAAATATCAAGTTTGACAGAAAATAATTAATAATTTGTGTAAATTTAAAAAACACAAAGTTTTAGAAAATATATTTTTTGTGTGTTTTAGTCCAAAGAAATCAAACCAAATAGATAAAAATATGTGTACATTTATTTTATGAGGACGAAAAACGAAGTCGCAAATATAGATGTGCTACGTATCAAAAGAAAAATTCGTGGTGATTCCAACCCTCTTGAACTGCAAGGTAAGGAATAATCAAAATTGGGAACGAATTCCCTAAAAAATATTTTGGAAGGTTTTTTAGTTATTTCTGACAGAACAAATAAACGTTTCGTTATATGTTGGATCATCTAACATCACATTTAAAGAAATGTTTGTATCTACCCGGTATACCGATACCGATACTGGAACTGTTAAAAAAAATTTGTTATTAAGCATAATAAATATTTCTAGTTGAAAATTTTCCATTTTTTCTGCTTTTTATTTCTCACCAACTTATAATTAGAAAATCACAACCACAGACCCAACTACTAAAAAGCAGTTGTGTATACTCAACGTTTTTCTCAACCAAACTTACACTGAGTTGTAAATGACGATACCAAAACACAACTGAAAAGTCAACTGTTAATTTAGTTGAGAATGGCAATGCAAATTTATCAATCCCAACCAAACTATTTTAAAAGTTGAAAACCGTGATAGGGGCATTAATTTTTTAATATTGATATTTCCTGAAAAATAAAATAACTAATATTCTCAAACCCATGTATCGAGATTGTGCAGAACAATAGCAACAAAATGGAAAATGTCATAATTACCAAAAAACTCTTTGATATATCCCTATAATTCCAAAGTCCAACAGGCTTAACAGTACTTATTAGTCCTTATACTAAATATTAAAATGCATTTCTCAATGTTATTGGTGCTGCTTGATTTAGCAAGAATGGGGAAGAGTAGGTATTGCTGAACTTTCTAATATTTAAAAAAATAATCAAAAAACATTAGATAAGCCGCAGTTACTTATTTAAAAGTGTAATAAAAATATATTTCTAGTTTGCTGATGGATAGGTCGGCATAATAATTTCGTATTGAGCAGTTTTGGGTACCACCACGAAAAACGTCCGCAGGTTATCATAGCTAAATGCATTTCAAATAATCCAAAAGCTCGTTTTCTGTTCCTAGTGAGGTTATAATATCTCGAAATCTTAGTGTGCATTATGGTACAACTCGAAACCGTGCCAGAGAAGGCAATTGAAAAAGTTACATACTAAGAAAATACTATAGTTGACCAAGAGATAGATACTTAAAAAAAATCCAGGTAAATCTTGTATTTAGTTCATAAAATTTTATTGTTTTTTTTGCTTAAAACGGAGTTCAGTAGTACACACCGTAATTGAATCCTAATAAAATGGGAAACCGATGTTTTTATTGAAGAATTCAAGTTCGATATATGGAATTGGTATATCATCTCTTCAATGCGGCGCTTGCCTAGCAAACCGTTTTCGCCACGAAATGTTAAAATGAGTTTTAAACATAACAGCGGTTAGGTGATTTTGATATCTTATTTTCCGACGTATAAGGTTAGACCATTCCCAAAAATTTGTAAAAAAAAAATATCCTTGAAATAAAAATTATTTGGCATTTCGAGTGGAATATGACTCTTTTATGGGTGTTTCAATGCGGTAGTATTCCATAACATACTCGGAGGTTAGAAAAAAAGTCAGGAACATTAATTTAATTCCAATCCTCGCTTTACCGACAAACGCAGCTTTCTCGATCGACATTGCAAACCTCTTTGCAAGAATCCGAAGGAGTGTTTTCGGAAAATGGATCCTAAATTGCAACGAACACTTCAAAATTCCATTAACTTAGCCAAAATGTATTCCTTAATTCATAATAAATAATATTTGAGAATTTATCCACTTTGATATCCACGTATTATGAAAAAACTAAAGATTTTAAAAAAAGGATTAATTTGTTGCTTTTGTTATGCACAGCTTCATATCAAAGTCTGGACTATTTTCTATAACTTTCGAAACCCCAGGTTTTTTAAGAAAGATTTTATTCAATACGATACATAGGGCATATAAATACAAATAAATTATGCTCAGAGTTTTTGTTGCATATGATGTATATTCGGAAATAATCGTCTCCATTTATTTTTGCGGAGTTTGTTGCTTTTGTTTTGCACAGTACTGTATGTATGTATGTATATAATAATTAATATACACTTAAGAACTTGTAATTTATGCTGTCCCCCAGTTGCTTGCAACAATATTAATTGCAGTTTTGCTTTTGTAGCGGAAGTTTAAAAACTAATTTTGTTGTTTTACTGTTTGTTGTAATAAGATTTCATTTTCAAAGCTATGGATATCTTTGAAATAGCAATTTAATTCCTATTAGCAGGTTATGAATAGAAAGAAGCTAAAAATACTACGTTAATCAAATAGGAATGTACCTGTAAGGTTGCTTATAATTATGGATACATTTACATTTTGAATAATATTATTGTTTTGTTGTGGTTTTGAACAAGTTTCTTGGCTCACTATAATTGTATTTTTTTTTAACTCCATTACTCTTATATAAATGGTGCAGAAAACTCTAAAATTTGTGTATGTATTTGTCACTTCACGAACGTTAATATTTCAAAACTGTCCTTTTATATTGTATGTACGTATTGTTTAAAAGGATAATAAGAAAACATACTTTAAAATGTATAATAAATTTTCGAAAAACAAAAGTTTTATTCAAAATAAATTGAAATTTATTACTGAGGGGTACATATTAGAGTTCGACCGCTTAATCGGCTTCAGCTTCGGCCTTCGGCCAAAAATTGGTAATCGGCCAACATTCGGCCTATGGCAAAAATCGGCCGATTAGCCGAAGCCGAATATTTTTCATTCCCAGCTTGAAAAATAAAATTATGTTTGGTCGTTGCTCGCCGAAAGTTTCTATTGTGTTTAACGTTTTGAAAGGGTTGCTTTGAAATACAACCCTGTTGCTTTCTATTTTCTTTTACTTGGACGGATCATATGAAAAAGCAATCTAGAAATTGCAAAATAGTTTTACTTTTCTTGTTATGTAACCAATAGACATTACAGCTATTTCAGTGATCTCAAAAAAGCAACATTTTTTCTAAATTCATATAATACGTAAGTATCATTTTTAAAATTTAAAACATTCCGCTTCGGCCGAAGTTTAGGATTTTAGCCGAAGTTCGGCTTCGGCAAAAAAAACGCCTTCGGTCCATATCTAGTACATATGTATGTATGTAGTTCCCAAGAATAACAGAAACAACACGGATCAATCAGGTACACCCAGATCGACAATAATGCATTCAACGCAGCAGACTACATAAGCACACGACTTTAAATTTCACTAGCTGCATTTGTCGCCTTGTATCCAACTACATTCTTAATTATCTTGGAGACGGCAGCAGCATCATCAGCACCTGACATTCAAATATAAAATATTAAACACATTCACCACAACACGCTACCGACTATAACCTGTCAAAAATAGAATACATGACTACACCACCGCCACTTTTGTAGCTGTAGCCAACTTATGCTTAGTACACATCTGGCATTTCTTGTGCTGTCATTTGGTGGTGGTGTCATGCATTTCATGCATCGCCGTTCACATTATGTTTTTTTATATGGAAAGAAAGCAATGCCACACAATAAAATATATAGAAAATGACAAACGTTGTCACTACTACACACTACTGTGATGTCACAAAATGCCATAATGTGTACTCGGCATTCAAGTCAATGATACCCTACAATTATTGGATATTATTTAATAGAAAGGAAATCTCAAAACTCTTATACTTTTACGTGATAAACATATATATGTACTTCAATATAAGGTGTTTTTTTTTTTCTTTAATACATGATTTTTATTTATTGTATCTTCATATATGAACTAACAAAGTATTCAAATCTTAAATCTAAAAATATAATTAGGCCCGACCAGTGTCGGACATAAGCTTAGTAATAGTTACATATAATACATAAGTAGTGATAATCGAAAGGAAAAAAATAAAAAATATGTGCTTATGATGTCGCTGCTGGTTAAAATGATTAAGTAGCTTGCTACTTGTCTACAATTGTTGTTTGTAGTCGTGTATTCGGTAGCCTGCTGTTGTGAATGTGTTTAATGTGTTGCTCTTTAGCTGGGAGGTGAGTCAGCTTATTAGTCCTGAGGTTGCCGGTTCAACTCCAACCAAAGACATTTAGTGTTTTTCTCAGACAAGCACAAACTCGTTTCGAGGATTGTGATTGTGTATAAAAAAAACATTGTTAATATAACAATTATGATAATCAAAATTTGTACGGAAATTCAACAATTCACATTGTTAATATAACAATAAATTTAATTGAAACAACTTTGAAATCTAACAAAAATTAATGTTGAAAAAATAAATAAGTTTCAACAAACTATTTGTTGATATATTTATGCCCTAATTCAGTAAGAAGATTTAGGACGTTTTTGTTTGAAAATGCTTCTGAGTTCTTGTCTTTGAAGTCTCTAAATTATTTTCTTCAAAAATGGTTGTTGTCTTTGATAATGAAAAATATAAATATTATTGCCATGTTTTTAAAACATAAAAATTCAATTAAAGTATTATACAACAGTTTGAAAAATATATGAAAAAATATGCGTTGGATATAATGTTTAGAACAAAATTACAAAGCAAATACACGAACCTTCTAGCATAGACAATAAATTATATTTGTTTTAAAGAATCAAAACTGCTTCTTTTTTTCGTCCATAGACAAGACGATACATTCGTCGAACAGAATTAGGGCATTAATTGAATATATTTTTCAGATTTCCCTTTAACTTACAATTTCGTTAATTGTATTTGCAAAAATCGTTGTAGGTTCAAAATCAATTAATTATTTAATTGATATAACAAAAAAATTAATTGTATTTACAAATCATTTTTTTCTCATAAAATATTTCGCGTTTATGAAAATAAAATAGGGCAAAAACCGATACTGAAAATAGTAACACATCTGCTGAGCATTTAAAATACGTATTTACCCCCAAACACATATACTGGTGTTGTTGATTTTACGACCCATAAAGTTTCAGACGCGTGATGTACAAAAACTAATTTCTGAACTCGACCCGAAGAAAGCTCCGGGTATTTGATGGAATTAGTAACCAGATGCTGATGAAGTTGCCTCGTATTCCAATTAGAATCCTGTTATTAATTTTTAATGCCATTTTACGACTGGAGTATTATTCACACAAGTGGAGGCTTGCCAAGGTCAAAATGATTCCAAAGCAAGGCAAAGTCATAGAGTGCAATAAGTTTACTGTCAACAATGCCAAAGCTCTTCGAAAAGCTACTCATGATAAAATTTTCTATAATTTTAACTGATAATGGGTGCATACCGAACCATCAATTTGGTTTTAGAAGTCAGCATAGCACCATTGAACAAACGCATATCGTTAGCTAAAATGCAAAAAGCGTAACTAACAATATGTTCCCGATATCTTCAGGAACATATTACCCAGCTGGAACTATGGTTAAACTTATGGAGAATAAAGGTAAAAGAACAGAAGTGGGCCCTACAAGAAGATTATTGTTCCTCCACTAGAATCAATAATCAAATTGTTCCTCAACATTTACAAGTGAAATACCTGGTATACACCTTGATCAACGGCTTACTTGGAAACACCACATTGACTCTAAGTTAACACAAATGAAACTAAAATTAACTCAGATACATTGGCTGATTGGTAGAAGTTCAACCCTCAGTCTAGATTATAAACTTTTAATATACAAGTCGCTTTTGAAACCAATACGATGCTACGGAATTCAGCTATGGCGCACTGCTTCAGCTTCAAATGTAGAAATAATCCAGCGAAGGCTAAACAACATTTTAAGGCTAATAACATCGGCTCCATGGTACATCAAAAATTCAAATTCACATCGTAATCTAAATATGCCACTAGTGACTGAAGAAATTGAAAAAATACGCAGGCAAATATTTAACAAAACTCGAGTCACATCCTAATCCACTTGCTTGTTATATCTTTAATTTTTCTGGACACATCCGCTTAAAAAAAAAGAGTCACAAGGGCTCTAATATTCAACACTCCAGATGAAACTGCTAGAAAATATTTTTTGCTTAGCACGTCTCTTATGTATTATTAATAAATCACTAAGTTTATGTCCGTCACTGGTCGGGCCTAATAATTATATTTATAGTTAAGATTTGAATACTTATTGTTAGTTTATTTTTGAAGATACAATAAATAAATATCAGTAATAAAAAAATAAAAAGAAATCTGGTATTTCAAATCGCGCAATTTCACAAAATTAATAATAGCCAAGCAGGTGTTCTATAAATCCCACGATATAGGGAAATAAAATTTAGAGATGGTAAAATTGAGCTTTCATTACAAAGAAAGCTTTCTACAAATTTTAATAAGATGAATCCAAACAATTCACATATTCCATTTGCAATTATGACTGAGTATATAAAGCAGAAATCTACATCAACTGACACCACACACAGTGGATCAAACGCAAAAGAACGCTGATGATGAAAGTTTAGTGGCCTTCGAAAACAGCTAGTTGTTCCGTTTAACTATGAGTTAGTCAGAAAGCCACAAAGCTTACAAGGCGATACGAACTTTAGCCCGTTCAAATCATAAATATAGACACCAAAGTTAGTTGTAAATATTCTGACTAACAACACATAGTTGAACGGAACAACTAGCCGTTTTCGAAGGTCACTTAACCTTCATCATCAGCGTTCTTTTGTGTTTGGTCCACTATGTGTGGTGTTAGTTGATGTAGATTTTTGCTTTATATACGTAACTTTAATGCAAATGGAATATGTGAATTGTTTTAATTCAACGTATTTCAATTTGCTGAAAGCATTTTGTAATGAAAGGTCAATTTTACCATCTCTAAATTTACACACACAGTGGACCAAACACAAAAGAACGCTGATGATGAAGGTTTAGTGGCCTTCGAAAACAGCTAGTTGTTCCGTTCAACTATGAGTTAGTCAGAATATTTACAATTAACTTTGGCGTTATTTGTTCATTAATAATTATCACATGTAATTTGGCTTACAAAGAGATAAGGACTTTAGCCTGTTCAAATCATAAATATAGAAATAGAATTTAATTTTGAAGAAAGCATCAATAAGTCATCTTTCGGTGGAATCTATTTTTTTAAACCAGTGCGATTTGAAATCGCTCGATTTCCATCAAATATAGGGTGGGAAAAGTTAATGTTAGGAAGTAAATTAGCTTAAAAACACACTAAAGGTATTCATTTCATTTTTTTTTTTTTTTGGTTGGAAAAATGGAAAAATTTAATTTTTCTTACAACAAACACAGGTAAAAAAATTCACCAAAAGTTGAAATTTTAAATTCAACTTTTGGCGGAATTTTTTTCCCTGTGTTTGATTAATAATGGAATATGATTTCGGCAAATGTTTACCTCTAGCACGTCGGCAGACGTCCGCTCTTTTCAATGCAGCACCGAATTTCATCTTTCACAGCATCAGTTGTTTCTGGTTTGTTTATGTAAGCCCGGTCTTTAAAATTAAAATTCACAAATTTCATTATTAAAATTCTTGAACAAAGAGTGTAGCGTTCCATGTTGAAAATTTCCCAACTTTTTACTAAATAAACGTCAAAGGATGACAGCTAAGTTCTTGACATTTCATCATTTGACAGCCAATTCACTTCCTAGCCTCAAACTTGGCCCACCTTTTACCCAGTTTATCCTCAAGGATAATAAAATAAATTATATATGAGAAATATTTTTTTCACAAATTTCCCAATTTTGTACAAATGAAATCAATAAACGCACATTTTCCCTTTATAGCTTTCAGAAGAGCTTAAGTATATCATCGTACAGATTTAATCAATCTTTGTTCACAATATATGTATTTTCAAATGAAGGAAAATAACTATTAAAACGATTTAAACAATATTCAACGTATCTACTAATGAATGTAGATATTTGTTTGTGTGGCGAACAGGTGAATAATGGCAATTTAATCGGCATATATCCGTGTAAATTGAAAATGAAGCAAAACGTTTTAAGCCAACTTGAAGCGCCGCCGTTAAAAATTCACTGAACAAAATAATTAAAACAGCTGAAAAAAAAATTTTTCGAGGATATACCAGCGTAATTTCATTTTATAACTTCAACAGCATCATTAACAATAACAGAAATAACTTATTGTGCAATATTAATGTGATGATCAAGTTACCTTTACCGGCCACTGCGGCACACACACAGTGGTGCGATATATAGAAAAACATAACAAATATGTATAGAACTTTTACGATTTGTGTGCAATAAATAATCTGCTAATACCAGCATTACGAAATTAGCTTTAGCATTATTGCATTTCAAGTTGTCTGCCAGTGTACGTCTATATATTCTATATTTATTATGCGTTTTTTTATTTATTTCAAGCCACTGTGTGACATCATAACAAACAGATGATCATAATGATGATCTATTGTTGATTTTGACAAGAATAATTATAAATAACACAATTGTGTGAGAGGGAGAGAGAGTGTGTGTGTGTCTGTGTGTGTATGAAGTGGTCAAGTTGCAGAGGAAAAATTAATAAAAACAACAATTAAAAATGAACAAAAGATAAAAATAAATTACAATACATATAATGAAAAATATCAAATATATAAAAAAAAATAAAATCAAACATGATAAATAATGATTCGAACAACAGGTTGTTTACTGATGATGTGAAAATAACATACTTTGCACTGTTTTAGCTCACCAGGACAAGAGGAGGAGAAAAATGAAGAAATTGTATTTGTACCACAAGACAAGTCAGCAAAACAAATTAATCTTATTTTTTTCTGATTTGTATTGTATGTACTCTGAACGAAACGAAAAGAGGAGTTCAAATTCACTTGGTTCTTTTATTAACTTTGTTCATTTCAATTTTTAAATTTGTTTTCTTTCTTTTTTATGAAATAAAAATTTCTCCAAATTTTGATGGTTTAGAAGTTCGCACGCTTCCAGACACGACTAGTTTTACATTCATTTCACTAAATATAAAATATAAACTTTGGAGTAAGACTGTTTGTCAGTGGCTTCAAATGATGTATTCTTTAAATTTTATGACAAATTTACATTAATACATACATATATACTGCCCTTAACTAAGCTACTCACTTCCCAAACTTATATAAAATAATGCGAACTCTGGGCTAATAAAGCAAGGCAAGTTAATTTATATTTTTGGTTTAAAATGTGTTTAACGCTACAGTTATACGACCAAGATTTGCTTTCAAGTTTTTCACACATATTGGTTGTCAAAAGTCATTTAAATTGACGAAGGCTGCACGCAATTTATAAGCAAATTTATTTTCAATATCCCATATCCCATTGATAATAAAAGAGCTTAAAACAACACTACATCATGGCTTCTATATAAGTCTATACACCGCAACACATCCATTATACTTTTTATTTTTCTTGCTAAACATATTTATTTAATTTTAATTAAAGTTTTACGGTGGAATATAAAAATATTTGTATAATATATTAAAGGAACACAAAACTACTTTGTCGGCAGAATATTTGAAAACAAAGACCAAAAGTGGGCTCATTGAAATTGCTGTCAGCTGCTTTTTGTCTATAAATTTGAACACTCAATTGGAAAGAAAATTTGAAGTCAAAGTTGCATGAAATTCTAAAAGAATGAATGTATTAGTGAAAAAGTGTGAATGTATTGCAATTTGAAAGTAAACCAGAATTATCGGTGCAGTACTTATCTAAACACATAAAATCGGACGTCCTAACTAAGAATACATACCATATGATTTTACACATGGTCCATGACCCTCAACTTTTTTGCAATATTTTTTATTACACTCTATTGTTCCTTTATACTTTTCTACTTTGACAACCATAAAATTAATTTCTGTCTCAGTAAAATTTGGCGATCTTTTATTTATTTACTTTCAATCCAATTATGAATATTCCCAGGGAGTTTTTTCGCTTCCCTATCATTTGTTCCCGGGGAATAATCCTCCTATTCAAATTAGCCGTTGAATAAGCAAATACGGGAGAGAGTAAAATCTGGATCAGCTGTTTAATGTTTACATTTTATTCTGCAATAAAGCAAGAGTTCAGCAATAGAAATTTAATAAAAATTTTGTGTTTTCGTTGCCAATAAGAGTATGTGTTAATATAAATATCTTTTTTGCTTAAAAAAAATATAAAATAAACATATAAAACCATGAAGAATAACTTTATGCCGAGAAACTGGGGCTAAAACTGCCCAGATGCGAATGGATTTAATTTACAAAGGAAATTGTAAATTTCATAGTTTTGATGTGTAAACATCTATACGCTAGGGGGTAAAAATCTTTTTCACAATACAATCAGAACTTTTGAGTAAGATGTGCGATGTAATCGTTAACCAATCGCAAAGCGTTATCAAATCGGTGTGAGCTACATATGTATGAGTGTATTAGTGTAATCATACGGACAACAAGAGAAACTTTACAGCTGCATAGAAATACACCCAACCGAATTTTAAAGCATACCTTCAGGAGCAATGTTAATTTTAATCGAAATTGCTTGTGAAGTGTAATAGTGTTGCCAGTGGGGATAATTTTGTTAAAAAGTTGAAAAATATAAAATAAATATAAACTTTTAAATAAAAGAGCGTTTTAAGTGTCAAATATTTATTTAAAAGATGAATGAATGAATTAAGTCTAGCGGGAAGCACAGGACACTGCGACCAAACTAGATCTATTGTATCCAATGCCAGGTGCTAGAGCACCTCATCGTGACGTACTCTCCTGATGAATCTCAGGATTGCCAGTGGGTGCAGAGTTGGCAGTTCCCAATCCTCCAATAGGTGCTTGCCCAATTGGGTATATCTTCTGTGGCATAACGCTTCACAGTCGTTCAGAATATGCTCTGGAGTTTCATCTTCGTAATCGCAGAATCTGCACAGGCTGTTACTCTCAATGCCAAGTCTGTTGAGATGTTTTCTCAGACATGAGAGCTATGAAACGATTTTGGTTATACGTTCCAATCATTAGTTTTGCATGCCTCAAACCTGGGAGATTGAGCCAGAGGTTTTCTCTATTACTCTTAATTTCCGTCGATATATCTTCCCGTATTTTGTCCAATCCGAGTCCGCAAAACGGTTCTGGTCCAACCATGGGTGTACTAGCCCCCATTCTGGCCATTTTGTCTGCATTTTCATTTCCTAACACACCGGCGTGTCCAGGAAACCAGCAAAGTGTGATCTTATTCATGCTGCTTAGCTGATTTAGCCTAATGCGACATTCCCACGCTAACTTAGAGGTAAACTCATATGAGCTGAGCGCTTTCGATTGAAAAATGGTGGGAGATTTTCCGAACGACTCATGGTAGTTAGTCCTTGGTCCTACAACTCCCACACCAGAACTCGCCGGCGTTCTCGAACCATCAGTGTACCACCTAATGGTGCCATTTTCAAAGGAATATCTGAGTTCTATTTCCCCCATTCCCTTCTATTGGCCAGAACAGTTTCAAACCTCTTATCGAAGTCATACACTTTATTCATCACGTCAGAGGGTTGCGCAAGTAGGGGAAATCGTCTTGCCAGGGGTGATTGCTCCCATTGGCTAATTAGACCGTCCCTGTCTGTGCTTTTCCCCGCGATGCTTATTACTTTCTGTTTGGCAGCAGCCTGTATCATAATCTTAAGAGGTATGAGTTCAATGAGAACTTCCATAGCCGCCGTAGGACACGTCCTCATAGCCCCTGTTATACAAAGGCATGCTAGCCTCTGTAATTTCTCTAACCGATTCCTAGTCGTAGCCAGCTTGACCCTGTCCGACCAAGCAACAGCACCATAAGTGATGATAGCTCTCAAGATTTTGGGTGTGCAGCCCGATGTTCTTTCTGCAACAGATCTACAAACCATTAGTGCTTTTGTTGCCCTGTCAACGGTCGCCTCTAAATGCTGTTTCCATAACAGCTTTGAGTCTAATATCACTCCCAGATACTTGACCTCTGATGAGCTTTCTATTTGCACGTTGGCCACCTGGATGCTTTTCCAACGTGGAAGTGTCCTCCTCCTTGTGAAAGGAACAATGGTAGTCTTTGCAGGCTTAATATTCAGTCCCACAGATATGCACCATTCCTTCACTATCCTTAAACCGTTCTGCATTATATCACACAGCGTCTCCTCAAATTTTCCTCTTGCAATGATAACAATGTCATCGGCATATGCTTGACATACTATGCCATTGCTCGTTAGTACATGCAAGAGTTGATCAACCTATTTAAAAGATATATAGCAGCCTTTATAAGATATTTATAATATTATATTATAACATATCTTCATTACGTACTGTTGCCTTACACTGAAGCTGGTGCACGACAATTGGGTAACAATCGTTTTCCACTTGCATATAAGCAATTCTCTACAAACCCCCACAACTAATAATTCCACTACTATTGATGCAGTTTTCCATAGATTTTTAAATACAGTAGAGTCAAAAATTTATATATCTTATTTTAGTTACCATAAGCCAATATTTAAAAAAAAAATATTACTAGATGTTTACACATCTCCCCTGTGATCGGACTCACATTGCTTTTTTTTCTTATCGGTCTTGATATTAGAGGAAAACAAATCTTCCATTTACCTGCTATGTGAACCTAAAGGTGGCGTGCAATTTTTAGTGTTTTAGTATTTTTTCTAAAGGCAGAAGTAGATCATGTTTTTGAAGTTATTGTGCGCACGGCTTGGTTAAAAATGCCTAAAGCAAGAGAGAAAAATAACATTCCGGTGCTTATTTAAACTTTTTATTCTAAATAAATGCTTATACCATTGTTTTATAACATTTATTAATTTGATTTTAAAATTTTTGCATTAGTTCCCTTCAAAATGTTTGGGAAGAAAACTCTCAAAATATTCTCTCTGTCCCTCATATCTAGAATACCTACTTTTTCCCGCGGAAGTTTATTCTCCCCCTCACTCATGTTGAGAACGCCCACTTTTTTTCCCGGGGAAATTTTAATTCATAATAGGAGGAATGGGAAAAGGGAAAATGCTCCCGGCGAATTGCTACTCATAATTGGGCTGTTTTAATTTTTCGCCCTTTTGGTTGAACCTGCTGCAAAACAGCTGTTTTGGACATTTACTCTAGTGCTGCCACAATATTATTTTTTTAACCACATATCGTCGCCTCAAAATTGTTTTGCTTCACCGAACATTCTTCAAAAAAAAAATTAGTTAGGTATGGAATACATGTATATCGCCCATTTACTTCAATAGTGTCACAACTCAAAACAACTAGTTTTGTAGAAAACGCATTTTAAGTTTTCAATTTACACACAACGCAATGAAGACATGAAAAAATATTCTTCTCTCACGAGGTGGTAGTACAAGCTATTTATATGAAATTTTTACAGAAGATAAAATACGAAATGGCGAATTATTTTGGATTATTTGCTCAAAAAACGCATTTTTTGTGTTACAACACTATTGAAGTAAATGAGCGATACCTTTTGAATACCCTCTTTCTGAATAAAAAAGCGTTTCATGAAATTTATTATGGTTTCTGAGATATTAAGCATTCATTTTGCTCCATATCAACTATTTTTATGTTTAATAAGTATATAAGAAATTAATAATCGTGTGTGTTCTGGCTTTCACATGTTTTCTAGTGAGTTCGGATTTGAAAACACATGCTACGCCTGTTTAAGTGGAAATTGAGAAAATACAAATTAATAGAATGTGTTCTATCTTCCGAATTTAGAAGAACACAATTTGGAAATCGACGATTTCAAACTTTTAGATTTTTTCATTTTCACTTTTGAGCAAAAAACTCGTATTCTTTTCACTTGTTAACAGTCTTGTGAAAAGAATACGAGTTTTTTTTGCTCAAAATAATATAAATTTAAAGCCACCTATTTTCGTTTTATCAACAAAATTCACAATACACACCAATAAAATATACGTATCGAACACAAAAAGCAACTTTTTGAAAATAAATTGTGTATGCGGCACAAAATGTATTTTTCACTTACAATAAAGTAATATTAATATATAACTTCATTCATGAAAGTCCAAAAAAATTTAAATTTTTCTTTAAAACATGTGTCGGAAGCAAATCCATCGAGTATATTTTAAGAAAAATTTATGCAAACCTTCTTTGACGTTTTTCTCGACTCTAACTTTGTGGAGTATGCGCTAAACCAATTCTGAGGTGACGATATGTACGTATAATATATGGTGCACTGCTTTATTTTTGTTGAGTTTGAACTAAATATCGATTTAAGTTTAGATCAACTAAACCCACGCGTAAGCTTGAACTGATTTGTTAGCTTTTCGGCAATTTTTTTTTATATAGAATTTAAGGACTCCATCAGCAAAGACGAGTTTGTGGATCATTCAGATTTCGCCTTGTGACCTCAACTTTAGGCTTCATCAATTGCTGAATAAATGTGAATAGCAAATGCTATGGTCAACTACTAAATAATACTTAGAATAGTTAGGTAGAAAAATAAAAAAGAATGCAGCCTTTCTCTATTTCTGGTTTAACATTGAAGCCATCACCGACAACAAAACGCTGCAAAGGAATGACAGCATTCTTCCAATAGGGAAAACAAGTTTATCGTAGAGAGCTTCAACGAAAGCCATTCCAGCTGTCGGGGCAGAAGCTAGGACCCACAATGAAACAAAAAGCGACGAGCGTTACACTGCATATTTGATCACTATAACTGAGCAGTTAAGTCTTAAAATAACTTTGTCAATGATTGCTTGTTTAATGTTCCTGTGTCCATATTAAAATAAAAATAATCGAACTTAGTTAAATTTCGTTTAAAGAATAGACTCTTTCATTTTAAAACTTATGCTAGTTTCCTTCTACACCAATGAACGCATTCCTTTAAGTACTTGGCCCCTTCCCAAACTTGTTTGATGAACGCGATTTGTATTTTTAACATTAAACATGCCTTCTGTTTAATGATCAATTTGTTATGTTCTCTGATCGTACCGCGCCATCGGTTATATTAAGTTCACACAATCGCACTCATACGTCATGCATTCGTTTATCTGTCTGTACACAACTAAACACCAGTCATCTAAAGAGGAGTCTTCCCCTAATGACTTTTTTGAGTGATGTGTTGAAGTCGTCTTTAAGGTGGGTGTTAAGAAAACATCTGATTTGTTTTAAAAGGACGAATTTTTCCAAACGAAAAACAAAAACAAAATCAAATCAATACGTTTAACATTCAGTTAGATGTTATTCCTTAATATTTTATTTTAGCCACAATGTGTGCCAACCAGCCGAACAACAACAAATTTTGTGTACATCTGTTAAGATAAATGGTGATTATTTTTAAGTTGGGTAGGCAGACTTAAAGTCATCTTAAGAAGAAAAGGAAAACACCAGCTTCTTTGTAGAGCTTTGGAAATATGTAAATACATTTGTACGAACGCTGCTTCTAAATGCATTTCGTAAATACTGTTATTGCTTTTAAAGAACAAAACACTTGTTTTCAAATTGTTATTAGGGATAATCAGTATTCATTGCAACCCATATCGTAATAGATCCGCCGACTTGTTTCAGTGTTCAGTATTTTTACAGAGCACCAGGGGTACAAGGCTTTATATGGGGTATTTGTCTTGTGCAATGTCACAATTAATAAATTTGTACACGTATATTCTGAACACCTTTAAGCAACAGCATGCATGTGTTATTTTTCTGTATTCACTACAAACGACAATTTTGATTAAAAGCGTGTCCTATTTCCAAGTGACAAATCACATGACATCAGCTGGTTTTATATAAATCAAGCGTTTGTGACGCCAAAAAACGTGTGAAAACAAAAATTATAAACCGTATGTAAATCGGATTTTGACATGCACTTAAAATAGCATGTGTATAAAAAAGTGACATTCCACAAGACAAATACATATATGTATATGTATGTGTACAATGTCAACACAGCATTAAACTAGCGGGAAAACTCAGAAGACTTTCTTCCAGACCTTATTAAAGTCCTTCCGAGGAACTTTTTTTCATTCAATTAGTTCTTATTTACAATAAGCAAGTCTTATTGCTAAGCTGATTAGTTTTGCTAAAAAAATGCCTCACAGAAGTCTTGCACTCCTTCGCATAAAAGATAAGATATACATTCCTTTCAATGAGAAGGGAGAAGAGAAGGAGCAACATTGTTTGTTTTGTTTTATTTTTACCAAAACAAAATCACGGCCTTTCAGAATCGCTGGCGAAAGAAACGAGAGCGGAAGGCCTGCCCCGCAATGACAACGTGTACAAAAAGGATATAAATATTGAATGGAGCGAGCAGGCATTGTACCTCTAAAATATGGAATATAGAGGCCTTCTAGAAGGCATCTTTACTCCTTCCTTTTCGCGCTGGGAATAAGTACAAAGCAGTGTTTCAAAAACTGACAGAAAAACGGTAACACACAGAGAAAACAGTGCTTAATAAATACCTCATAAAATAGAACAAAATTAATAAGATATCTCTATGGTATTTTTCAATAAGGAAATCTTATTAATTTAATAAGGAAAACCTTTTTGAAAAAAATCAAGAAGAAATCTTCTAGTTTTTATTAGGTTATCTTATTGATTTTTTCAATAAGGGTTTCTTCTTGTTTTTATTAGGCGACCTAATAAAAAATAAATTGTGTCTTTATTCTCTGTACTTATGTATTTTCATTTAAACTCTATACCATATGCATATGTATGTAGTAGTATGTAGTATGTAGTATATTGTAGATGTTATTTATTTATACATACAAACATACACATTATGTTATATTCTTAACTAACTTTTTCACCAAGTATTGAACCAGCAAAATTCTGACTGATAGACAAGCACTCTAACCAATATGCTAACAAGCAGCCTGAAACCATTGAAATAATTGTGCAAACATTCTTATACAAAAATGAAAAATATCATGAAAAAAATTGTCTCTATGTGTATTTATAGATATGAAATAACAAGACACCTCACAAAATCAAGAAGATTTCCTTATTAAAAAAATCAATAAGATGTTTTATACATAATCATATAGGAAACTAATAAAATCAAGAAGAAAACCTTATTGAAAAAATCAATAAGGTAACCTAATAAAAGCAATAAGAAATCCCTATAGTTTACAATTTATAAAAAAACCTTTATTAGGTTGATTCTATTAATCAAGAAGTTTTTCTCTATGGATTGTTTTTTTTGTGCCAAAAATAACGGAAATTGCGAAAATATAAAAGTTGTGAATAATAAGATTTCTTCTTGATTTTATGTGGTTTTCTTCTTGATAAAATTAATAAGATTTACCACATAAAATTAATAAGGAATCTCTATGAAAAAATCTTCGCTTCTTTCTGCTGGGATACCCCTCAGCCTAAAAACGTTTCATAGAGAAAATCTTCTTGATTCAATATATATTAGGCAGTTTTTTCTCTGTGCCGCACTAAAAAAATCTACTTTTGCTGTGCTGCGAAAAGTATATTTATTTCTTTAACTTTTGTTCTTTGAAACTCGTTACCCGTGCTTTGCGGCGTCGCTGATTACGAATGTGGTATAAGATTTTTAAAATTCAAAATGGCGGATTCAATATGACAGACTATTTTTTGTAATATTGTTGGATTTGTTTGAAACTCGTCACTCAGTGGTTTTCGGGTTCGCTGATTACGAATCTGACATTATATTTTAAAAACCCAAAATGGCGGATCAAATATCGTTGGCTGAAGTAGGTATCACGTTGACTACAAAACCGCAGGTCCTGGGTTCAACCCCGGTATCCAAAAGTCATTAAAAAAAATAAAACATCACGCATTTTTCTGATGTGCATTAGGGTCCCTTTGTATCAAGTTGTCGGCCGTTAAAGTAATGAAATCAAAATTTCGACCAAGTTCTTGATCTCTAGAACACCTGACAAATTCGCGTTTAACAGGGAAGAATTCAAAGTTCGAATTTTGAGGAATAAATCTGTATTTCGTACTACATATGTATGTGCAGAAGCTTTTGTGATATAAATTTGACACCAAATTTCGCACGGACTATATTTTACATCTGACTTGTCAGCCATACGACTATTTTCGGCCAACCTAATATTTTTGCTTTCAAAGTTACATGTTTAATTACATCTGACATAACACTTTCTTTATATTATTACACCAAAACAGCTGATGTTAGATGCTTTCTCAGATCAAAATAGAACGCGCTCTAATTGAAGTATTGTCCTATGATATTGCCCCCTGACTTTTACAGATGAAAAGTTTTAATGCTTTCACACGGCATGTACATACATGTATACTACGTGTTTTACAGTGGGAAGTTTTACAAGTCAGATCTCCTTTATGAAAATTTTTTGAACAATATGGATCAATGGAAATCGAATGATTTCGAATTGATTCGTTTTGGAAACGAACACCAAAAGTTAAAAACAAAATATAAAGCTATTTTGAAAATATATTTAACAAAAGTTATTAAAGTCCAACTACAAAAGTTTACAAAACTGAAATAATCAGCAGATAACAACTTTTTCTATTTTAAATCGATTTCAACTACAATTATACGAAATAAAATATGTAACAAATAAATTTTTTTAAAAGAAAATTTGTTGTCTTTATTTTTAAAGAAGAAAACTATCACTACTACTTACTTTAGTGATTAACTGTATGCACATGGAATCAAATAAATAATGCATACCTACACACATATGTATGTATGTATATCTTTTCTTATTGTTTTCTATTCTCCAAAGAAAGATAAACTTTTTATTATTTTTCTTATTTGTGCATATTAAAATTATTTCAATTCAACCACATTGTGAATGATAACTTCCTATTCTATTAATCTTGTTTGTAACTCTGAGACGATCAGTCAGTCATGACTTCAAAGCGTATCCTTTTTCACGCTGATATTAGATAAGAATAACACAATTTCTTTAGGAAAATGCCTCTTGATTTTGAAAGCAGAGCGCGTGAATTTGATTAATTATAAAATTTCACGCAACAACTGGCTTTTTGTTGGATCTACAAAAAGAACCAACAATACTCGTACTTGTGTATTTGATTGCACAAAAGATATATAAAGAAAATTAAAAAAATGAAATTGGTCAAAAAGACAAAAGGTACAAAACAATGAAAGGAAGAAGCCTAATTCATAAATGCAAAAAAAATACTAAAAATAATTTTAAGTGATTAATTAAAGATGTTTCCCTCACACACTCTATCTTAGTCTCTCCCTCGCCCCGGTTCATAAGAAAGCTAAATTGTAAATATTTTTAACTTTAAATTCAAAGGAATTTGCTACCGTAGGATTATTAATTATTTTAGCGTCTCATAAGACCAATTTTAAGCGATCCTTAGGACATTTTTTAAATTGAAAACCTTTTCTTTACACACCCACAAAATTTCGCTTTGGTATTCTACTGTTTGTCCAATATAACGAGAAAAACAACAGTTTAGATGTTGCATACATATAACATGATTCGACAAACAACCTTGAACATTCTCGCTTGGCTTTTGGAACCAACGGAAATCAGTTGGACAGCAATAAAAACTTAGCAGGAAGTACAAAGTTTTTTTGCTAAGCAATCAAACATTTTGCAAGAACAAATGACCTTCCACATTAAAATCTTGAATGGAGAATACTAAAACAATAACAAAAATCACAACACCTTCCGTGAGTTGTCATCACTTTTTAAATATTCGTTCATATGTCTACATATGCATATGTATATACCCAGCGGGAAAACTCAGAAGATCTTCTTACTTCAGGCCTTATTAAAAGTGTGCCGAAACGGCATTGACAATGCCTGTAAAAAAGATATGAGTATAGAATGGAGCAAGCAGGGCGTGTACATCCAAAAGAAAGAGTACAAAGCCTTTCTAGAAGGCATCCTTACTCCTCATTTTTCCCGCTGGGTATGTATTTATGTGCGTGTGTAAAATGAAACACTTGATCATACAAACATGTATGTATGTATTGTTATTTCTGAAATCAATACCTAAGTAATAATAAATCGCTCTATTTTCTTATTTACAATGACGATTTTCTACTTGGAATAGAATCGAATCTATTGTTTAAAAAGCAACGTTTTATTCTTGTAGTACCTATTCCTTCACCTTTTTTTTACTATATATTTATTGTATCTTCAAAAATAAATGAACTAAGTAATCAAATCTTAAGTCTATATATAATTAATGGGCTCGACACAAAGAAAAACACTTCGTAACGGGAATGAAACCATTACTTTGAACCCCTTTCATTAATACAACGACAAATTTTATTAATAAAATGAAACATTATGTTATATTGATGCAAACTTCATTAATGGAATGAAACCTTTCTAACGCTTAATACGAGTATTTTACATTTCGTAGTATCATTAATGTTATGAAATAATTCGGGTAATGGAAAACTAAATACATAAATGTTTTTATGAAGAATATTTTATATTTTAAATTGATTAGGTAACATAAAAGAAGATCATATTATCAAACCACAATTATAATTAATCTATATCGTCACCTTAAATGCAAACGGACGTAACTACACTTTTATAATTTTTACAGGATAAACAAAAAACGTTTCAAAATCTATAATAATAAAGTGTTCTTGAAAATGTTCTTAGAAATTTACTTCTAGTATGAATACTTATATGTTTTAACCATTTATTTCCTTTTTATTCACATATATTTAAGCTTTTATGTTAGTTACGTTCCTTGCAATAAAAAATAGATGCATTCGTAATTACGTCCATTTGAATTTCCTTAATAAATTCGTAATTTTTGATCGCAGAGGTCTAAATATTTGCTTGAAGATGGATGTAGTTTGATAAAATGAACCATAATCAAACAAAAACTCGATTTCGTATTTTTGTGTAGTTACGTCCGTTTGCATTTAAGGTGACGATATGTAGTTGTGGTAATTATAGTTTCATTGAAACGTTAATGAAATATATATAAATAGCGAAAAACCCAAAGGAAACGAGATATGTGCATAAAAACATGAAAAATATAAATTTTCATGACCTTTGACCTCAGATCTTAATAGTCGCGTATAACCTACTATAAGTAGGTTTTGAGACAACTTTTAGGATGTCAAAATATGAGTTTATAGGAGTTTATAACTGGGTATCTCAAATTACGAGATACTTACTTAATTTTGACTGGACTAAAATGCGACTTTGAATCCAGTGTCTACATCTCATACATGGACATACTGCAGTAAAATTAAAATTCCAGTAAAAATAAATTTTTACTGATAACTGAAAAAAAGTTTCAGTATCCAGTAAAAATTTACTGAATACTGGAAAAAGTTCAGTAAGCAGTAATAAAAATCCAGTAAGCAGTAAATTTTTACTGATTACTGAAAACATGCAATAATCAATAAATTTTTACTAATGATGCACTTTTATCACAGGAAATATTCATTCGTGAAAAAGACTAAGTGTGGCTTGTAGGTGTACTTGAGTAGATCGTTTTGCCATTTTAAAAAAATTCGTAATATATCCTGAAAATTAGAAGCGATCGATAAAAAACGCTTAAATCACTTTAAATCTATCGCTTCTAATTTTCAGGGTATATTGCGATTTTTTTTTAAAATGGCAAAACGATCTACTCAAGTACACCTACAAGCCACACTTAGTCTTTTTCACGAATGAAAATTTCCTGTGATAAAAGTGCATTATTAGTAAAAGTTTATTGGATACTGCATCAGTAAAAATTAACTGCTTACTGGAATTTTTTACTGCTTACTGAAATTTTTCCAGTATTCAGTAAATTTTTACTGGATACTGAAAATTTTTCCAGTAACCAGTAAATTTTTACTGGATACTGAAATGTTTTCCAGTATTCAGTAAATTTTTACTGGATACTGAAATTTTTTCCAGTATTCAGTAAATTTCTACTGGATACTGAAATTTTTTTCAGTAATCAGTAAAAATTTATTTTTAATGGAATTTTAATTTTACTGCAGTATGCCCATGTATGATTTTACAGCAAACGAGTTTAAATGACAGCGATAAATTCGATCGAATATTAATATTGGAAACAAAAGCAAATTTTAGTTTTTTTGTTTTTTATATAAATATTCGATGGAATCTATCGTTCGCATTTAGATGAAAAGGCCATAAAGTCTTCAATTTACAAACAGCATAGGATCAAATTCACAGTCCTTAGTTAACTAATGAAGGTGGTTTAACCATTGAAATTGATAAGAATAATCGTTAGTTAAACCACGCTCGTTAGTTAACTATAGACTGTGAATTTGGGCCATAATGGAACAATAAAATTTCATTTTTCTCTCCACAGTTGAGTAAACAATGTATTTGTATAAATTTAACACAAATTTAACACAATGTGGATAGTAGTGAGGATTAAAGGCTCAGTTACCCGACTGTAATTTAAAGTAACTGCAACGTAGGAAACAGCTGATCGATATTTTTGTATGAAAAGTAGGTTACGTTACATTACATCTCTACAACCATTTGCATTACTTTTCACATACAATATCGATCAGCTGTTTCCTACTGTTGCAGTTACTTTACATTACAGTCGGGTAATTGAGCCTTAATTCTGTATTATTAACCCAAAAATCATATTTTTTTTGAGTTATGATGTTGTTCAAGTAAATGAGCGATAGATATTTACATACGTGCAAATATATGTAGGTGCTATTGTAAACAAAATTTTTTCGCTATATATATTTGTATGAGTGTTACACATGTAGTTAACTTCTACAAAAAAACAGCAAACATTCAAAATGAAAGTTAAAAATTTATCCATAACGACCTTGATTAGTTTCCAACTCTATAATGTGGTCCTTGTTAATGTCCTTATCACAGCAAACAGTGTGTGAACAATTTTACAAAATTTTCACTAGCAGCATTGGCGTAGCTACAAAGTTTTTATAGAGGGGCATTATGACTAGTGATTTTCATGAGTAATATAAAAATATATACGGGCCTGTTCTGAAAACAAATAATTAATAACTCACTTGTTAGTGGATTTTTATTGTATTTTAAGCTTTTGTCATGTATAATAGAATATTTTATTCCGACTTCCATCGCTATAAATCGTGAAATTTACAAAAGCTATGATTTAGCTTTTATAAATTTTATGAAATCATGACATGTGATTTGCAGAACAGACCCGATAACCACATGCGATTTGTAGTAATTCTAGGAGGGGAATAGCAATTCTTGGAGGGCAATGCACCCCTCGGAATGGCGTTTCTACGCCTATGACTAGCAGCTATGACGAATTCATCAAAATTTTACAAAAAAAAAATAAATAAATTTACATGACCGAACACACACAGTTGCTGGTTTTGTGTGTTTTGCAAAAACCAAACAAAAAAAAAATAAAACAAATTGTTGACGGAGGGATCTTGTTGCTTGTTATTCTGTTTGATCGCAACCATTTGGTAGTAGACACCAAAAACCAAAATATTTTCAAAATATGTACATATTTATATACATAGGCATGTACATGTATCCATGGAAACTTTGTTTTCCTTTTAAGTTTTCTACTTATTTGCAGAAAGCAGCACTATGGAAAACAGCAAGAGAAGACCGAGACAGAGGCACAAAATAAGATATAACTGCTTGTTGGTGCGACAACATACAGTTTTGACCATTATAGTCACTGTTGGTGCCCAAAACAGCACGAAAAGGCGAAATGTCCTTGTGCCAGCGATCAGTACACATTATGAAGATTTATTTGTCTTTCAACAGCAAATACATAAGAAATCTTGCAAGTATGTATATTTCTATTTCAAGAAAATCATTTGGGCATCTGCAGCAGAGACCTGCGCCGAGCGATTTTGTCGGCGGCGGCTGGCTCATAAAAAATCATCGGCGGCGGCTGAAAATCGGCTGTCAGCCGGCTGAGACAACTTCAGTTATAAACATGATACATAAATATAAAAGTAGAGAAATTCCAAAATAATAGAAAAGAATATAATAGAAATAAAATAATATAATGGGAAAGAAGTAAAAATTAATGCCCTAATTCTGTTCGACGAATGTATCGTCTTGTCTATGGACGAAAAAAAGAAGCAGTTTTGATTCTTTAAAACGATTATTATTTATTGTCTATGCTAGAAGGTTCGTGTATTTGCTTTATGATTTTTTTCTAAACATTATATCCAACACATATTTTTTCATATATTTTTCAAACTATTGTATAATAATTTAATTGAATTTTTATGTTTTAAAAACATGGCAATAATATTTATATTTTTCATTGTCAAAGACAACAACCATTTTTGAAGAAAATAATTTAGAGACTTCAAAGACAAGAGCTCAGAAGCATTTTCAAACAAAAACGTCCTAAATCTTCTTACTGAATTAAGGAATAATTCAATTCTTAGCTTCAAATACTAAAATGAGTGAACTAAATATGTTTTAAAAATTTCCTTTCAATCATGCATTCATACCTGTAGTGCATTCGAAGCTAAAATGTCAAATTCAATAGATAAAAATTGTGAAGTAGCAATTATTTCTTTCGATTAACACACAGGGGTCGAATCGCCAAATCCGTGAACGAACTTTTCACGTAAAGGCACAATTTTCGGAACGTACTGAAATCCCATTCAGATTATATAATTGACGTATCACTTAATTTGTTTTCGTACGATTGTCGATACGATCACGGATGTGACGATTTGAGCCCAGAACTGATGTTTCATTATTGGTTACATCGTCTTTATTAAAAAATAAAACAGAAACATATGTTTCTTAACAAGTTCCTTCGTCTGTGGCCAGCATAAGATATCCATCTCAAAATATTATGATGCCCATACACGAAGGAACATGTTAAAGGACATGTGTTCCTGTTTCTACTCATTTCTGTCAAGCAAAGCAAAACGATCAGAAATTGTTTGCACTAACATATGTATATGCAAATCAACTCTGCAGAGTTGCACATCGAGGCAAAAATTTACATACTGAATAAATACAAATTATATCCAAGATATGTAAAAACAGTTTTTCTGCCGAAAAAACATTAACAAAATGTTTCAATCGGCGGCTAATTTCCTGCCGCTTGTTAGCCGAAAAATAATCGGCGGCGGCGGCTGGTGAAAACCATTCGGCGGCTCGGCTAAGCCGGCTCTCAGCCGATCGGTGCAGGTCTCTGATCTGCAGCTATAAATAAAGAAATACTCGTAGCACAGATTCCCACCAGAGCTCCAAGTCGTTTTAAAATTTTCGGCGGCGGCGGCTTGGCTAAAAATGACCGGCGGCGGCTCAAAGTCGGCTGCAGCCGACGATTCCTTATCATTTCAATTTTTTCAGTTATGATTGTACATGTCGCTGTTAACAAGTACAGAGGCTTTAACTCAAACAACTCTAACTTTACTGCCGTATTCCTTATCAATTTCAAGTTTTAAGAAGAAATTAGGAGGATTTTATAACATGTAAACCTTTAATGCTAACAATTTGGGTTTAAATTTATTCTTTTAATTTAATTTTCATATTTTTTGTTATTTGTGTTACGAATAAGTGATGGGGGAGTCGCTTTGATGTAAATGGTGTGTTGCAGTTTGTATCTATTATTCATACATATATACTCATAGAATACTACATATAATACGAATGAAATTGGCCTGATGGCTATATGTATTATTGCTAAGAAATAAATAAAAAAATAAAAAATAAAAAATTATTTGTAGAAATATGTCAAATAAGCCCTTAATAAATCTTAAATATTTTTTATGAATACGGCCGTTACACGAGAAGGTAAAAACATAATAACAATAAAAAGTACAAAGTGAAGAGGTGTAGCTTAATTTCGTGAAAATGTGAGTTAGCAAATGGAAAGTTTCGTGGAACAAATTTTAAGAAATTTCATGAAAAAAAGTTTAATGTAAATTAAGTACATATTATACATATATATGTATGTATTTACATAGATACATACATATATATGTGAACTTCTCCGAGAAAAGGGACCTAGTGTGTGAAAATAAAGTTTTGAGAAAAACGCACTTAAAGTTTTATAACGCATTATCACTTTAAACACACATTCAGTTGGGACATGCGATTTGGTATGGTTATAGTATGTTTACACGGTACGTGCTTCGCTCTCTATTCATGCTTCACACCCCAAACATGACTGAATGAACCTGCTCCGCCATACAAAATTATGAGAGCGAATCAAGTAGATTCAATATGAATCTACTTGCGAATCACGTAAAATTGCTATCTTCTCTAACTTTTATCGCAGTTAATAGCCACTTTATCTGAACTAGCTATCAGATACGTACGTATGCTTATGTGTATGCATACGTACGTATGATCAGCGTTGCCACAACCAAAATATTTTTGTAACCAAAATATGAAAAAAAGTAACCAAAAGAGAAAAAAAGTAACCAAAATTTTTTATGCATTTAATATATGAGTAATAATCGCTTAAGTCCTCTTAATCAAATGACTGTTTTTGGGACGTTTTCAAGCAAAACTATTAAAAGGCTCCAACGCAAGATAAAACTCTTGTGTGATCCTTTCTCTGCACATACAGGTATTGTAACCACTCCAACTTTCATCCCTTATTCAACCGAAATATTGAGTACCCGTTTTTTTACACCTATTTTCAAACAAAATTCCACGCTTAATTAACTTTCGCTTAATTACCCAGAAATATTTTACACTAAAATGAAATTTCCCCTAAAATCTCTTCGTTTATTTACCCAAAACTTCCTAAGTACATATTTATGTAATTCTGTAATCGAATATATGTACCTTATGTATTTATTTTTTGTAATATGAACTGTTTTTGTTATTTAATAAAATATTTGTTCCAATTAATAATGTACTAAATACCATTGAGTTCCGATAAATGCATTTCTAAAGGTATTTAAGCGTATTCTCATAATTGCCTATATGAGATAATTAAACGTCTTCGCTTTAATACCTTGCCCGTATAATCACACCAAAGTCATGAAATTTTTGATGAGGCAATTAGCCGGGGTTTACTGTATAATCATTATGAAATCATATATTACCTATTACATTTAAATGTTTAATTCAGTTTCATAATTGTATTGTGCCTTATTTGCGATACTTATCGTAAGTGACATGTAATCAAAAATATACTTTTTTATTTAAATTAAAATTTTATGGGCCTATCCATAGTTTAGAACTATCAAAGTGGCAAAAATTTTATAACTTTTAAGATACGGGCTGTAAAATTTTATCGTAAGCGACAATTTACGTATGTAAACAAATTTGAATATTATAAAAATAATCTCCTGAAAACTAGAAACTAACTAGTAAAAATTATTTGCATTCTGTAAATATTAGTCGGCTGGAAAATATTAGTCGGCTGGAAATATTAGTCGACTTTCACTTGTTAATCGGCTGCAATTATTAGCCGATGTGAGCCGTCTAATTCGGCGGCGGCTCGAGCCCAAAAATAA